>VXAC01001333.1:175416-431687 GCA_013399225.1 Rhipidura dahli
TTTTTTGAAGGATTGAACTATGATGTCACTTTTTGTCTTGGCTTTAACCTTTTAGAAAACTTTTTTTTTTTTCCTGCAGACTATTCTCTTAACACTAGGAAAGTGGGAAATATCTCAGTGTTCATTGCAGAGCAACTCTGTCTACCCTAGCACATTCCAGGGCCACCGAATCATTTGTGGTGAGAGTGATTCAGATCTGGTTAAGATGATTTAAAAGAAAGGTTATGGGCATACTGCAGTTGTGCATTTAAGAAAATAGAGAGAGTTTTTACTGCCTGATTGAGACCACATGGCTCCAACTTAGCCTTTTTTTTTTTTTAACATGGAAATCATTGGCTGGATGTACTCAAACGATTTATTTTTTTTTAATTGCCTAGAGGCTGAGAGTTTGGGTCATAGCATTTAATGGTAAGGTCAGGGTTAAAACAAATAGTTTTTAGTGTTCCTTTGAATAAATGAAAAATAGCTTTTTTGAATATTTTGCATGGGATACAAACATGCTTCTCTTAAAAGAGAGCAAATGTATCTCAGGAATTCTTCTGACCATTACAGGGTAATTGGTGACCTGATTTGAGAGTGAGAAGGATAGAGATAAGGAAAGATTTCCCTGTCATAAATCATGGTAAATATATTCCACTCCAAATATATGATGGAAAATATCAAAAGTAAAAAGGAAAGGCCTTTTTTTATTGCATATAATTTAATTGCTTACCCTCAGCATTTTGGGCTGCTCTTAAGAGGATTGAAAAGTTTATGTAACTAACCCCTTTTTAAATTGTTGTAACTATCTACATACAGTATATCCCTACTGTGAAGGATGAAGTTGTAATAATCTATATACTTTTTATGCATATTCTTTATTCTGAAATACTCTTAATAAAATCTTGTTCTTCCCTCAATGCTCTCAGTTCTTTCTTTTCAATTACAACATTTCTCCCATAACCTGGTGCATAGCTTTGATACAAACCTTTCATCCAAATTTCCCTCAAATGAGAGTGTTAGATGATGAATGTTATTTTACATGGATACTTTTGAAATGGGTAAAAAAGTCCAATGTGTTTCAAATGTGCAATGCAGATCAAAAGTTATGAGCATTGAAAAACACTGTTTATTCTTGCCTCTGGTTGAAAGATGAAGTAATGATGAAAGGCAATTCCTACAATAATTCACTGTAATTTATGCAGAAATATTACATATGTTGTATTCTACAACAGGAAACCCAATAAACAATAGTTATGAGTTTTTGCTGTCTTTAAGGATTGGGATGGTAAATTTAGCTAGGGGAAAATGGGGGAAAAAAAGAAAATGTCAGTCATGTAGCTGTGGATGTTCCTTTCAGCTAGTTTCTTGCTTAACATTATGTCTCTCTCTAATTTACAGACCATGCATGAACTTTGTTCTTAACTTTAAAAAAAGGCTGAAAACTAAAAAAAAAAAGAACAAAACCAAAACCCAAACATTAACCAGAGTTCATGAATCACTGTTAGTTAATATCTGCCTCACATAAACTGCGATGTAAATGTTTAAAAGTTATTTGCAGATTTTTGTAACTTTGAAGTGCATAATGCAGGTGGAAAAGCTATTATTATTTCTGAATAACTGCTGTGAGAATTAATCGGAGGTCAAAATGTATACTACAGTGCCTTAACATTCCTGCCTGTGGTATGTTAATGTGTTGTGTCAGTGTTCAGTTTTACTGAGTTAAGGCATATAAAATATGTAGAATCAACTGGAATTGTTTTTATACTAGAAAGTCCTAATTGCACTGTGGATAAAGCAGTACAGTTTTTCTACAAGTATAAAAGAAAGCATGTCCTTTATGATGCCCTGTTGTAAAAGACATACCTTGTGCCTGAAGTCCTTGACAAATTCCAGAGCCCCTCAGTGTTTTACAGATCAAGTGAAGCGAAGGTGACAAGATTCTGCTGTGTTGTATCGGTGGGAATATTCCTGTGTCTTCACATACATACTAGAATATCCTGTTCTTTGAGAGGTCTTTAGACCAGTTTTTATAAGGTATATACATATAACTGTATACAGTTATTAATGTGTTACTAGATTGAAAGCTGTCATTCTTCCTAAACAGTGACTCCTTAAATTTTTTTTTTTTGACTGTGATGCTGGTGCAATCAGCGCACATTGCATCGTGCGTATGTAAAACAGACACCCTCTCTTTAGTCAGTTTTTCAAACAATGGAGAGAGACACATTGGAGAAGGAAATCAGGATCAAGGAATTCCAGGATTTACAGGGGTCATAGCAAGCATATTTAAACTCGAGTCATTGCAAAGAGGAGTAGGCCTTAAAGCAGTCTTGAGTTGTTGGATTCCTAGGGAACTTTTGATTTTCCACTAAAACTTGCTCTTGGTATTGTTTCATATTCCAGGTTTCATAATGGTTGTGAAAAATACACAGGGTATTCTTTGAAGCATGTCTGGCTAGGCTGGTGTATGTCAGTAGGTAGGAAGAATCTTGAAAATTTGAAAATAATATTGAAATGAATGTTTGAAGCAAGCAGGCACTAGTCATAATTTTGCAAATAGTCACCAAAGTATAAAGCATGAGAACATGCATGCTTTTGGATCATACTGTATTGACAGCTGCCAAACATGGAGGTAAGCTTGCCTGATAAAGCTGAAACTAAGGAGTGAAGTGAGAGCTGTTCTGTATCTTACAGCTAGTGAGGTGTGTAAAGGCACATCAGCTGATACCTGAACAGATAGCATAAGTCAGTCATTTGTAGAGAAAGGTGGTGGCTAGTCCTCAGATCTGGCTTAGGAAGCAAATGTAATCCTCCCCTAAGGAAGACTGTGGGTTGTAAAATGCACAATAATGCAGCAGTTAACCCTAGTGCCAGGTAGCTAATTGTATAAACTGAGCAAATCAGTCAGATTTTGCCTATGGAATGTAATTCAGTAAAGGGGTGCTGTGTGAAGGATGCTGAGGACAAGGTGGCATAAGTTTTGGGAGGGTCCAAAGGCAATTTTCCTTCCCCACCCTTTCCTTCCTCTTACCTGCTGTTTCAACTAGACCCTTTCATACAGCACACTCTAAATCTGTTCTAGGACACCACAGATGTTATCCAGGAGACCAAAGTCTTGAATCTTATTTTACTTCCTTTAATGGGTAACTTTTTGCTATATCTGTGATTGTATTTGTCTCTGAGGTAGGATATAAGATAATAGCGTGCCACAGAAAAGTACAATTACTTGTAAATATGACAGCTATTACATAGAAATTAAGCCTTTTTTTTCCACTAGCAACTGTGAAAAATATCTTTGATAATATTACATTATGAATCAGAACAGGTATTATCAGTATTGTTTTGCTAGTTAATGTTGGAAATTAATTCAGAAAGCTTCCAGTTTCATACACACCAATAGGATTAGAAACTAACTAGTTATAAATGGTGATTTTTCTATCTGTAAATACATGAAATAAACACAACTGTTGCAAATGTCTGTGGATATAGGACGTCCTAATCTTTAATCCTGTGATGATGACAGTTTCCTCCATTGACATCCCAGCCTTCCAAGACCTGTTGCCAGTATTGAAAACTGCATAGTCAGTGCAGGACTGAGGTGCTTGTTCTCTACATCCTGTGGCACTCTGCAGAGTGATGCCAGTCTCTGCAGGCTGAGTCTCACTGCGTGAATTTGACTGCTGTCATACTTAATGCAAGGCTCTGACATAACTGCTGACAGCTTTCTTGCTTTGTTGTCAGTTACTAAGTTGCTGACCTGACCCAAATGAATCAAGTCTTTTAGCTTCTGCTCAGCTAATTTATATTGACTATCTCTAGCTTGGAAATAATCGAGAAGTAAGAAAAAGGGAGATGGTAGTAGGAATAGTAACCACATAAAAGTGGAATAATTTTGTATTGGTTATGTAGGGTTTCATTTTGCACTTAGTTTGGTCTATTTTAGCTAATGTTGCAGGTGCCAATTAAAAGTTTATCTATTCAATTACTATCTTGTAGATAACTGTCTTCTGTAGGCATCATTTGGTTGTGCCTATAAAAAGCACAGTGATGGTAATACATGTCACAGTTGATGTAATAGCTTTCTACCTTTCCTAACTCCAGCAAGATGACTGCCCGTTTTCCAGGTAAACCAACAAGTTCCACAGTTACCACTTCCATGCATTCAGGATGAACAAGACTGTACATTCTGAATGGAGGTTTCCTTTTACTTATTGTTGATTTGCAAGTTATTAAGGTTTCATAATTTAATGTTGTTGGTTTATTTTCTGTGGACTAGAGTGGTTGGTCTCCCATAGTTTTGATCTTCTTTCCCCTTTTAAGTATTATGGTTTTGAGAAGTATTACTTCTTCATCTGAAATGTGTGTTGTCAGCCTTGAGTTGCCACTAACTCACCACAATCATATTAAATGCAATCCACCTAATGTGTAGAATTCAAATTGCATAAATGCAATTTCATTCTTATGACTTTACATCTTTTTCCTTAAACTCCTTACAATCCTTCCCTCAAAGTTCAAAATGTTATTTTACTGGAAGATTATGCCTAACAATTCGGTAATAGGTACCCCTCCCCATGAAGGCAAAATAATGACAGCATGCTTATTGAAAATCCATTTCTGGCCAAAGGAGTATAAGGGATAGCTAAGAGCAGCATTTCAGTTATAGGCACCATGCATTCCATTTCAGCTAGACGAGGAATCTTGTTAATCCTACAAGCCTCAACAGTTCTTTGTGTCTGAAAAATGTTCAAAATGTTCAGCATTTCACACATGATTATTAAATGACTTTTTTTTCTTTTTTAACCTCCTCTAACTGTTTTCACTGCTTTTAATTTTTTTCTTTTCCTTCCCTTCCCTTCCATGATCTTTTCAATTTCCCTTCAAATACCAGAAGTGATAACTTGATTTAAGCATAGGTCTACATAAGCCAAGTGATGGTATCTTCAGTTTAAGTGAACAAAGTTACAGCTCTTTACTGCACTTAGGTGCTGGACTGCCTTCAGACTTCGTGGAAGGTGGCCACATAAAATCCTTCTGCAATGGGCAAACAAACTGCTAAGAATGAAACTCCAGTATTTCATTGGCATGCAGGGCTGTATAGTAACACATCCATCTCTTCATGGCAATCTGCTAGCTTTCAAAAAGATTGAATAATTTTATGTCTAACAGTTCATCTGGAAATGCAAGGTCAGAATCTTTTCTTATTTTAGAGACATGGTCAGCACATAGAAGGTGGCTTACAAGTTAAGATAGTGGAAATTGAGTTCTGAACTGGCTCTTGCCTTTCTTGGGTAACAATGGACAAAGTGCTTAACCTCAGTTTTTCAGTAGTAAAACATACCTTACTGTCTCACATTTAATTACTATTTCAGTGCTTAAAGATCTATTCATTGAGCTTTTTTTCAGAGAAATATTTTTATTCAGCTGCTTCAGACATAAGAACACTCATTGTGCAGTTGGATTATGTCCAGACTGTAGTTACCAGGTAGTCCAATGCCTGTATTCAATAAGATGTGCCATGTGCTAGACACTGTGGAAAATTAGGGTGAATGTTCTTGCTGAAAATACACATAAGGGTATGGCCAACCTAACAGAATGGGAAAAATGTATGGGGGGGGAAATGGTGGAATAAAATGAGGGAGGCCTACTATGCTGCTCTAGTGGGCTCTTGCAGCATGCTCTGAAACTGAGAACAATCTGAATGAAATCAGGAATGTTATCTCTAATAGCATATGTGTGTTTGTTCTGAAGCACTGAACTTTAACTCTGCTTTCATATGCTTTATGCACCACTACTGTAGTCTCAGTACAGGGCTGGATGCATTTGAGGACTATTTTTTAATATGTTTGGGATATCTTTCTGTAACTTTGCTTAAGCAAATATTTGAGAATGCTCCATAGAACATAAACCAGCCAGAATTTCCTGATTAACTTTCAAGTGCATTATGGAGACAAAATTTGTATCTGTGTATTTCCATGTATAGCAAAATCCTTTAGCTATAGGGTGAAAAATACAGAGCAGCATCTCTACTTTGGAAATCTAACATTCTGATATTTTGGGGAAGAGATGATAATCATTGTATGAAACAAAGCAGCAGATAATTTTTTTTTTTTTCCTGGCATAGCTACAGACATAAGCAGAAGGGGTCTGCTTGACTTACTGACAAATGAATTAGTGGAACTATCTGAAATGCAGATAATGTCTACCACACTTTGACTTCAGGGTAAGATGTTCCAGGCCCCAGAAGCAAGTTGTACAAAACCAGTCAATTTAATTGCCTGTCAGAATGAAAGAAATTATTGCTCAGTGTCTTGCATTTCATGCCCTAAAACTATAGGAGCTCCTGTATAGTAGCTAGTTGAATGCAAAAGGTGTGTGTTTCAGGTGCTGGGTTTTTTTCTCGTGTTCAGTGATGAATTCTTCTGTACAACATAGTTTCATAGTTCTGTGACAATCCTCTGAAAGTATAAAACTCTCAAAGGGTGGGAAATGAATGGCTTTATCTGGTAATCATTTCAACTTGAATTACATTAAAAAATTAATGAAAGCATCTACAGTAATATTAAGCAGAGAACTGCAGAGCCAGCTATTATCAAACTTTTAATGACTGTACTTGCTCATTCATCACATTTATAAACTGTTCTGTCTTTGTGCTCTGACACATGGAATCAGCTTCCAGGTTTATTGGCATTGGAGACAAACTATTGCAGTGGAGATCAAAATGTAGAAGAAATTTCAAAAAAAGCACACAACTTCCCATGAAATATGAAACCTAAATATACAAAATGGGAAAGTTACATGGAATGTTAAGGCTATAAATCAATTTAAGTAGATCTTTTACTCCACTTTATTCTTTCTGTCACTTCCTGCTCATTATCACCTACAAACTTTAGTGTAAAGTCTTCTGAAATACAGGTAAATGTATCACAAAACTACTACATGAGTGTTTTTCTTCTGTATCTTTGTTCTGCCCCTTTGCTTTTGTGTTGTTTTTACTGGCTCATAATAGAGAATTGCATTTGTAGATATGTCAGAAGACCAAATAATTTTCCTTTTCCATGCATTTTAATTAATTTTGCAAATTGTAGACCATAATGTCTTAGAATCCACAGGTCTTAGTTTGTAAGTTTTTTTGTTTTTTTTTTTTTAATGAAACCCAGAGAGATTACAGATAGTTTTACTACTGTATTTATAAGCAAACAATCATTTTCCAAACATAAATGATATAATTTGGGACTAAGAACAAGTGGGAATTTGCAACTATTCAATTATTTTGCCATATCTTGCATTTAATAATATTGAAAAAAGATACTGTACTATACATTATGTATAAAATTGTTGAGTTATTGCAAATTGGAGGTATTTCCAATGCAATATCTTTTCCCCCTGATATTTGCAGGCTTTTATCATTAAATGTCTGGGTCTTATAGCTGAGGAGTACAGTTTTCAGTGAAGGGAAGAGAATTTAGCCACCTGAAGTTGATAGTATTTTGTTGTGACACAATATTGGCTTCATTCTGAAGGAAATTTATTTCAGTTTCAACATGTAATGAGAGCTTGAAAAAAAATTAAATATTGTCAAGCAGAGCCATCCAAGTTGTTGAGTGATTGCATTCATTACTGAAATACAGAATTGTAATTGGAGTGAAGCAAAGACTTCTTTTGACTCTTCAGCTGTGCCAGCAAGTGCCTATTCTGAATTTTCAGGAGAGTAGCAGTTTTTTCTTTGGTTATTCTGATTTATCCTTCTTCAGTGTAGCTAACCTGGAAGACAGCAGAATTATTTCTTAGGCACCCACAAAGAGGCTCTAGCTATGTTGGCCCAGACTGCACTGAGTCTCAAAACCCCTTCTTAGGAGATTTATCCCAAATGTATGGCTGAGTTGTAAGTGGTGGTAGTGTGCATACATGTGCCAGGAACTCGGGTTTAGTCAAATAGATCATATAAAAAATTCTATAAAGATTTAGATGTCAGGTATAAAATAGTGCTCCAGAAAATGAAGTGTGAATAAACTGTCTGCGAAGAGATGATGTAGGGAAATTGAAACATTAAATATTGTTAAATAAATAAATTTTCCAAATATTCTGAGGAAAATGACTGATGTAAGGAATCTCACTAAATTAGCCTGCAGTTATCTAATGAGTCCAACAGCCGTCAAAAATGTCTTACGAATAGAAGTGTTGAAAACCTCATATTTTAATTGCAAGACTTAATTTATTCTTGGAATTTTAATTCATGCTTTTTATATACATGTATGAACATGGACACATAGCTTTTAAATTTATATATGTCCAAATTCACTAGTTATAGAAGTTGCTCTATTAAATGAATTATATTTGCATAACTAGCTATATATGTGGCAAATAATCAACATGCCTGTTGTAAAAGGTGGTTTGCAGTTCACCATACGTAAGTGGTCCTTGAATTGCACAGAATTTTTTCTTTCTTGATCTGATGATTGCAAGAATATAGAAGAAACTGAATTATCTTTTTACATCTTTTTGTCAGTTAAACTGTAACTTCTGGAAGTGACACTTCTATAGCAGAGGCTTGCTGCCGAAGAGGGAAAAGAAAGATCTGGGTAAGGTTACTGAAAATGTGAAATCTGTGGGTTACACCTACACCTGGACAATGCTTTTGTCTTCAGAAAACATATAATATCAAGACTATTAAGTACTTTATAAGTGTTTAACACTTACTAAGTGTTTTGCTAATGGACAAAGATATGGGAAAAAAGACAAATCTTCTGTGACAAAGGGTAAAGATAAATCAAAATAGGATGTGAAGTAGGGTTTAAGCTTTGGACTTCAAAAAAGAAAAATAAATTATTCAGCATGCGTTACAGCATTGTCAACCTCAGAAGGTTGACTATAACATAAACAATATTATTTTAGAATAAACTTCTTTAAGAGATATTTGTTCATTCTGGTTAGAGAAGTAAGCACACAGATTTCTCCTTTAATATTGACTGCTTTTTGCCAGTTAAAGAAATATGATCTCCTTGCTGTTCTTATTGAATAAAAACAGCTGCACAGATGCCTTTGATCTGCATGATGAAACAGGATTACCTGAAATGTGGTATCTCATTTGGATACCATTGAGACATTTGCGAAATATCATTTGCACCGAGCCCACAGTGCAGTCAACAACAGGAGTCACTTCCCTGCTTTCTTTGCTGTATGGCAGAAATGCGCCCATGAGTCTTGGAGGCCTGATCAACAACAAAGTTGCTAGATACTTTTCATTGTTGTTATGTTAAATATTTATGTATCTTCCTTATAATCTGAGTTCTAAAAAGTAGTGGCCATATCCAGTTTTATAAAAAGTTACTCCTGCAACAAATGAATAGAAAGTACTTTACTTTAACCTTCTACACAGCTTGTTAGAAATGTATATTAATCAGAAATAAATAGGTTTGGATTGCATTACTAAGTCCTACAGCAGGTACCTTTTTTCTACATGATACAGTATCTCAGTTTACATACAGAAAAGATTAGCTTAGATCATCTGGATTATAGGCATGATGTGTAATTCAGTTTTATTAATTAAATCTCATAATTTTTCCCTTTATATCTGGATATTTCATTACTGCATCACAGCACGCATATCTTCCAACTTTTGTAACACTGCATGATGAACACAGAGACGTGCTACATATAGCAATAACATTTTACTGAATTAGGATGTGCTTGTTTTATGTACTCATTCTTTTCTTTAATTTTTCATAGTACATATTCAAATTGTAATTAATGTAAAAAAAGGCCAGTTTATTTATTTAAATTGCTGTTTGTGCTTCTCTCACACCAAGGCAGCTACTCCTAGACACTCAAAAAACCCCCCAAAACCAAGTATGAATTTAAATATAGCTGTAAGCATTCCTTTAGAAAGTAATTAGTAAAAAAATACCAATTTGCATTTCAGTTCATATTATAATACTCACAGTAGTTTTGACTATGATGCTCCTTAAAAAATATCACAGGAAGCTGAGATAAAACAGGAAGGACCTTAGGAAACAAGAGGTAGTTGCCTCAGTAGCAAATTTGTAGGAGTAAATTTCAGTACATTCAGCTACTTCATAAAAATATATTTTGTATCTAAAATTCTTATTGTGCCTAAGAATAGTTTAGCAGTAACACAGTTGAAATCAGCAGCATGCATTATACCACTGCCAGAAAAATGCAAAATAAACAGTGGTAACTGTTGAGCAAATAATTTAAAATTCTCTTAATCCAAAAAGTAAAAGAAATGTTCTCCAAAAGGTTTGGTATGTGGAAAGTTATACATCTATAAATCTTTGCTTTGCTCGGTGTTGTGTTCAATTTTCATACTTTCTAGCATAGATGTTGTGTTTTCTTGTCTGTATGTCTATCATTCAGGTAACTTAAACCTTCTATACTTAACAGCTACAAAGTGAGGCCAACAGTTGAAAAATCAAGGACAAGATTCAATCTTGAAAAAAAATTAGGAATTTCTAAGCTGAGTCTGTGATTTGAAGAAAGAACAATATCTTTTTAATCAAGCCTGGCAATACTGTCTTTCTTTTGTAATTAGCTGTACACATCTATGTAAGGCTGTGGAACATTGCAGCACCCAGAGAGAATGATAGGAGCAACAGGCTGTAACTGAGCATCTTGTCTGAGGCTGTCAAAATCTCAAGCTAATTTTGAGTTTATTTCTCCAGCTGAAAAGATGAAACAGAGTAGAATCCTTGTTCCATGGGTAAGGTGAACTGAAAGAGGCTTGGAAAACCTACACAAGAATGTAGGGAAGAAATTTTACTAATGACAGGCACAAGCTAAAAGAATCATCTTTGGAGTTACTGCAGGTTGCAATCAGTGACAGAGGCCGCTGCTCACTGTTCTTGGAAGCTTTGTAGCCCATGGTTCAGCTGGTCACATCTGTTACTTCTGTACCCCCTCCACTCTTCATCCTTGCACAAATCATGATGCAAAGCTTCACTTCAGAGGAAACAGAGTTAACCTGTAGGAAATGGTAGGCTGAAATGTTGATTCATGTCTTGAAAATACAACAATTTTGGTATTCTCTTGCTATTTCTTTGGCTCTTTAGGAGGGCAGGTTTGGTCTCCAAGTACCTAACTGTGCAGCTTACTTAGCTGGATGTGAAGTCCTCATTGAAATTTGTGAGAACTAGGAGAACACTGTGCAACATCTGAAGAATCAGTTAAATCAGTTAAATTAATGTAAACTGTTTGTAATGTAACACACTTCTTATTATAAAATATGCTTCATGGTTTTCAGTATATAGAGCCATTTTTAAATTGCTTAGCTGAAGGTTCAGGCAAAGTACCAGCATCTATAGTCAGATTTTTATTTTGTTTTTAGGATTACAACATGTAAATATTCAAGTATGTATGATGTTATTGGTAACTCTGTTATGAATTACCTATATGAATAATGAAATATCTATTTCACAAAAATTGGGTAGTGCATAGAGAATTATAGGCATCTGAATAATTTGATTCCTGCTGTGTACTCTAAATTTTTTATGACGAAGCTGATATCTTTTAAAAATCAGGTTAAGTTCTTTAGATAGTAATGTTTTATAGTCTGGAAGTGTTGGACTGCCTAGTTTCAATGGAGAAAAACAAAATGGGAGTTATTCAGTATCGTGATGGAAATGCTGACTCTGCCAGTACGGGAATGTCAGAGTATTTCATTTTGATTTTTCTTGCTGGACATACTTAACACCACTAAGGATAAAATTACTTTTTAATTTACAACTTATCTCTCTGCACTTTCTGTAGTGGTCAGAGTTCCCTATTATAATTTCTCCCTAAGGCTGTATCTTAAAGTTTCGCTTCAGCTGCCATTTTAAATTAACTTTAAGAGTGTGCAGAGAGGAAAACCTCTCTATTCCTCAGTGACTCTCAAAAAACATAAGTTCCAGCAGGATTATGCATTAGAGAGAACCTTGAACTGTTTTTCTTAAAGCACTTGTGCTTACTTAGTCAGTGTACTGTTCAACTCTGTTTATATTTTGTTCAGGGTCATTAAAATCCCAGACACACGTGCTCCTATGTATTTTCATGCATGGAGGATTGTGAAGGCATAAAGAAAAGAAGAGTGAATAGAGAGGCATATTGTGTGGAATTCTACTTGATGTCAGTGTGCAGAAACTGCTGCTCACCTGGCATCTGACTGTCCTTTTTGTTTGCTGTTCTAGTTTTGCTGCCATGCAGCCAGTGGAAAAGCAAAGAGGGTTTGAAGCATGAAAAATGAGTACCTAGTCATTGTTCCCCTGCTACCAAAATATCTCTTCCTTGTCTGTTGACTTTCCAGTCTAGTGATTGTTTCACTGTCTGCATTAAATATTTAATTGCTATAATTTTAATATATAGAAGATACAGGTAGGGGAAAACTAAGCATGATTAAAAAAAAGCAAGGCAAAGAATGGTGCTGTGGAAATGCACACAAGATAAATGGTGGAAAGAGAATGAAGAAGAAAGTAGGAAGGAGCAGAAAAATTCAGTGTAATTTGAAATTTTGCAAGATACAAAATGACTAATAAAATTTATTACGGCTGTATAAAATGTATGTTCCTTTTTTTTTTTCTTTTGGCCAGCCATTATCTGACATCTTACAGTAGTTTCTGTTCTTTTTCAAGGGGACAATGCTCTACAAATTTGCATGAATGGTAGCATGGCCTGCAGGAATGCACCCACAGTGCAAGTTGGAAATCGTATTCTGTGGACTGATATGTACACAGATCTGCAAACCCTTTTGTTGGTGTCTCTGCCTGTTTTGTTTCTATTTGCACACTTAATGCAATACTGGGAACCTACAACAAAGGAAATGAGTTGGTGGTTTTATGTTTTGTATCCAGAAGCTGTGGAAGAGGTGTCTTTTTAAAACAATATTCTCTATATAGAGAATTCTCTTTTCCTCAAAGTGTCTGCAGTGCATTTGTTCCTCTGTGTTACTTTCAATGTCTTTTGGGTTGGGTTTGGTTTGGGGTGTTTTAGCCCTCCTGAAGTATTGTTGCTTTCTCACATCTAGAAAGTAATCCTCTTATCCCCAAGAGGATCGGTAGGCTGGAATAGACTGGACATGAGTTAATGCTGCCCTAGTTAGCATAAAACTGGAATTTTCTTGCAAGACTTGCTTTGTGGCTATTTTTGTGTGTCTAGCCATGAGTCCTTCTGGTTTCTTTGGCTCAGTTTCCCTTTGATAGTGATTTGTTGCTTGCTTTCGTGATCCCTCTGCCAAAAGAGGGAATGCTCCAAAGATTTATCTTTGGATCTTTTTTCATCCTTAGGAGCAGAAAATTCTCTTACCATAATTATGCTAATTGTAATGCAGTAGGTCTGACTGCACAAATATATACATAAGAGATGAAAGAGTAGAATTCAGTCTGTGTTTGGGAAAAAATGCTTATTTGTATTTGATAACCCTTTTTTGAATTCACAAACTCTCTTGAACTAGACTGGCAACTGGCAAGTTATGGTTGAATAAGTATTTAAATTGAGTATTTTCTTATTCACCTAATTTTGACGTAATCACCAAAAGAAATTCATGGCAAGTAATCCTCCTCTTTCATCAACATGTACATAGGAAAAAATACAATTAGAAAAGGAGAGTACAACTAAGTCTCTCCCAGTGTTTGTCATTTCGAATACCTGTGCTCTTGCCAGTTGTGAAGGTGAATTCTTCTTTCCACAAGAAACAGTGGAGTCCCACACCAGGTGTGTTTCCCATGCATCAAACTTCACCTTAATGATAGCTGAGGTAATTTGGTATTGAATTGCTTACTTACGTGCTTTCCTCTGGGGCAGACAGTGTCTGATCTGGCAGGCCAGGACTCGTTTTCAGTATGACACTGATGTGATGCAACAAGTCTTAATCCCCACTAGTGCTGAGAAATAGCTCCCACTACTTGAGACTGACCATGTGCATGCACAAATCAAGGGGCAATGTAGAACTTGTACTCCTAAGAAAATAGTTTACACATTAAATGTTGTCTGACAAAAAAAAGATAAATGGATTTTTTTAAAATTTAGTTTATTATGCTTATGCCAATTTCTTCAACATTTTGTGAACCTGGAATTTAGGAAACAATAGAAAGCCATACAGCTTACATGAAACTAAAATGGGATCTGTCTGAGAAAATAATTAGGCTTGGAGGAGAGGTTTTCCTTTGCAGGATGTTTCTGGAAAGGAAAGAAAAACAGAACAAATGGTTATGTAGGGCTTCATATTACAGGCTCTTGTCTGTGATTGTCTAGAAATTGAGTTAACCTCTCTCTTGTGCATATTGTTTAAAATGTAGCTTAGGAAAGGCTACACAGAGGTTAGGACTCTGAAGGTCTAATAATCAGAAATAGTAGCAGAAGTCCTCATACTGGTAGAAAGGACAACTTGTGACAAGAGGAAAGGCGGGGAAGAGGGGGAAGAGAAATGTTAATTTTGGCAGTAGAGCTGACAGAGTAGATTTGTCTCCAAGGCAAATAGTTGTAAAAGTAGGCCAAAGGGGTCTGCTCAGTAAACAAATGGAAGTTTGTTAGTTCTTTCCAAAAATGATGCTTTCTTTGTGCACTATCTAGGCAACAGAAGACAGAAAAGGGACTTGTTAGTATTTTAATAACAGAAGACAATTGCATATAGCTTTAATACCACTACCAACTGGGGGTTTTGCCTTCAGGAATAAAACATAAATTGTTTATAAACACAGAGAGCTTGCCCACAATTATGGTGTTATTAAAGGGAATTCTGTTATGTGTAAACCTGCTAGGTTTCTTGACTCTACATTCTGAAATAAGCATGACATTCCAAGTTTTACAATGTAATATTTTCAGCAGGACGTTTTAAAACATTTTTTATTTATGTTAATTATATGAAGTTTGTAATTAAAAAGAACAATAAAAGTGAGGCAGTTCAATTTTAAAGACTCCTCACTGATTGTTATTTTATAGTATCTGTCATCCTGTAGTGTTGCATGCTTTTCCTAAATAGGTACAGAGAGTTCTGTAACTCCTTGGGGTTATGGGCTTTTGGTGGTAAAGGGAAGTCATCTGATAGAGGGAACATAAAAATTTTAATTCTAAGGTATTAGTGGAATGTAACAGCAAAACTTCTCTCATAAACATGTACAAATTAAAGGAAAAACACCAATTTAATTTGTGGCAAATTTTAAGTATTTTAAAATTATTTTTGAAATTCTGTCATCTTTTACTTTGTATTGACTATCCATAAATTTCTGAGGTTATATTTGTTAATTAAAAAAACCCCATACAGCAGCGGAAAACTAAAAGTTGGGGGTGGGGGGGAAGATCCCTTTTGAAGCTTGCTGTCAAGGATTGCTCACTTTGTCTTTATTCTCTTTAGAGTAAGATTTGAATACTGGAGTGGCAGAGGAAGAAGAGGGAAAGAAGTGAAGGGAGAATACATGGAAAAGCACAGATTAGGATTATGGGGTGAGAGGAAGGGAAGAAAGAGTAGTAAAGATCAGAGTGGGTTTGCAGGACTGGAGTGGAAATAACAGCCCTAGCAAGGCTTGGCAAAATTTGTTTTCAGGATATAGGGGCAATTTGAGAACAGAAGGATGGTTGCTCATAAATGATTTTCCTTTTTTGACTCTCCAATCTACCTCCCCTTCCTGCAAAAATGCACAGCAGACACTATAAACCAAGAATTATCTATTTCTTATACTTGCTGTGCTGCCACAGATAAATCAGGGCATAGCCTAGGGTAATAGGGCTACCTGATATGAGGGAATCAAACAGAAAAGAAGGTGGGAACTGGTACTTCCAAGGCAGCAATATGGGCTGAGAGCATAGACTAGCTTACACTGGAAAATGCTTGACTGACCTGATGTAAACACAGTTATGCTGTGCTTTTACCTACTTATAAATCACCCTTGATAAGTGTCTGTTTTGTCTTTACCTAAATCCAGCACTTTGGTTGGGGCATACCCTTTTGGTAGTGGAAGATGTATTACTTACATACATAAAAATCCAGGCCTCAGAAACCAGTTCATGGTCTTGATCTAAGGAAAGAGTAAATCTTTTTAAAGGTTACCAGTATGGAACCTGTGCCATGGGATTATGTTAGATTAACTGGGCCAGATGGACAAAAACCAGAGAATCACAGAATGGGTCAGGTTGGAAGGGACCACAGTGGGTCATCTGGCCCAGCCTCCCTGCTCAAGCAGAGCACATGGCACAGGATTGTGTCCAGACAGTTCCTTGAGTACCTCCATGTGGGAGACTCTACAACCTCTCTGTGCAGTCTCTTCTGGGGCACAGTCACCCACACAGTAAAGAAGTTCTTCCTAATGTTCTGGTGGATCTTTCTGTGCATCAGTTGCCTGTTGCCTCTTGTCCTATTGCTTGGCACCATTGCATCCATCCTTTTGATACCTTCTCTTCAGATACTTAGATACGTTCATGAGGTCCCCTCTCAGTTGTCTCTTCTCCTATTCTCGTAAGAGAGATGCTCCAATCCCTTAATCATCAGTATTGACCTCTCAACAGGAGCTCCATGTATCTCTTGTCCTGAGGAACCCAGAACTGGACACAGCACTCCAGATGTGGCTTCACCGGGGCTGAGAAAGGGGCAGGATCACCTCCCCTGACCTTCTGGAATGCTCTTCCTGATGCATCCCAGGTCATCATTGGCCACAAGGACACAAGGACACACTGCTGGCTCATGGACAGCTTGGTGTCCAGCAGGATCCCCAGCTCCACAGAGCTGCTTTCCAGCAGCTCAGCCCCCACCAGCCTGTCCTGGTGCAGGGGGTTATTCCTCCCCAGGTGCAGGACCCTGCATTTGCCTTTGTTCAATTTCAGCTGGTTCCTCCCTGCCCATCTCTCCAACCTGGCAAGGTCCCTTTGAAAGCTGCAGAGCCCTCTGGGGTATCGACCACCCCTCTCGGTTTCGTGACATCACTGAACTTGCTGAGGAGGAACCTCATCCAGCCAAGTCATTGATGAATAATACTCGGCCAAATATCAACCCTTGGGGAACACCACTAGTGACAGGCCTCCAACTAGACCCTGTGCCACTGATTACAAATTCAGATATTCTGTGTGCAGGATCAGTGGGGTTTAGGTAGATGGGAGTAATAAATTATATTGCAATGGATTAGGCTGTGGTCAAAACAAGCCAATACACAGGTTACACAGGAAAAATTCATTTACCAAAACCAGGACAGGAGGTAGTTTTAAGACGTAGGTGTGTTGTGTACAATTTTCTTAGTATTCAGAAATGTCCCCCTACCTTTTAAACCAAGTTTATTCTAGCAAGTAATTTTTTTGTGAATGCCATTAAACACTTCAAAGCACCATGTGCTGATTTCAGAAGCAGTTTAGATTTTTGCAGCAGAGTGTAATGTCTTCTTGTGTGTGATGAGCCTGAACCAATCCTTTATATTCCTTTTTTCCTTTGTCTTTCTAAATGTGTGTGGGCTGCAGATGGTTCTGTGAAGGAAAAGAACTTCAGAATTCCCCTGACATTCAGATCCATTCTGAAAGTGGAGGACTTCATTCACTAATTATAGTAGAAGCCTTTGAAGACGACACTGGACGCTATACTTGTCTGGCTTCAAATTCTTTTGGTTCAGATAGCACATCAGCTGAAATATTCATTGAAGGTAAGAGATAAAGTAATAACATACTTGATGTATATAAGAAAAGATAACTAAGCTGAAGTTTATTTTTGGTTCTGTATTTTAAGATTACATTCAATATGGTGGTAAGCTTTTGTTATTCCTCTGCTTTCCTTTAACACAACACATTTTGAACATCGCATCATATTAATTCAGGTATTTCAAGGATTGTATCAGGAATCACTGAGTAGATTGCTATTTATTTAGGGTAAAAGAGAGGAAGAATGAAACAGAAGAAACCAACAAAGCCTTTGGCTTATCATTAGCTTTTAAGCAGTACCTCTGTAATTCACTAGTTAAAGATAGTGATTGCAATAATGATTTTCATGATGGCAGTTATCCCCATCTCAGTTTCGAACTGCCCTCTGTGCAAATAAATGTGGCTGCCCTAAGTGAGTCTTCTTTAGTCATGTGTAAATGGACTATAATCCTTATATCTTCAGTATACTGATTTTAGTCAGATTAAAGTCAGTCATACTGGTTTTCTCCAGAAACAACTGCTAGTTATTGTCAAAAGATTTCCTGACTGTAATACTAGTTGTAATTCAAGTATTATTTTCTCTGAGAAAAGTTAATGACGATCATGAGTAAAATTATTTAGTTATTTTGTAGCAGAGAACTGTATTTCAGGCAATATTATCTTAATTAAATACTGATTTTTATTTTAATTCATATGTCTTTCAAAAATTTGGGTAATATGTATTCTTTTACAGGTTTTTTAACTCATTAAAACTAATTTAAATGGTCAATTGAAGGTATAAAGAAATTAACATAAGAAATAGTCATAAGAAATCCAAACAATGACCCAACAAAATTATTAATTAGCTTTTGTTTAACAAAACAATAAAATATTCACTCTAAATTAGCTAAATCATTAATATGAATAGGATTTCTTTCATTATGTTTTTTATTCTCAGAATTTTTTAATGCCCCATTGGGATATAATAGCAAAACCCCCAAGACTTTTCTGCATCTTACAGATTCTAGTAAGAGTTTTCTTCACAGAAGTAATCATGATTTCAGAAATACTCAGGTGTTGTACAAATATATAATGCTGTGTGAAGTTACAAGGACAGAAGCAACAGTAAAAGAAGAAACAGCCAGGTAGAGAAATTCTGTAAGTAAAACAGTTTTTGACATCTGCCAGTCTTGCTATGTGGAACCTACCTTGAAGTTTTGTAACATATTACTTTGAAAGAGAGAGACTTGTACAAGTCATTAGGCTTCTCCCCTGTTATTTTTAAGGAAAACAGGTTGACACACAGGCATTGCTTTGTACATTAATAGACGGGATGACACTGATGTGTCATACTTTCTTTTGTGCAGCAGGCCTAGCCATGCAACCCAGCCTGGTTGTTCTGTGTTCTTAAGAAATCCTTTCATGTAGACCCACTTTGATGAATGGACATTTGCGCCTCTCTCACCTGTTCTGTGCTACTTATTGCTTTGATTTTTTTATAGCATAAACTCTGTAAATCAGTACTTGAGTACTTGGATATTTCAGTCCCAGCACTGTTTCATTGGAATCCATCTATGCTATAACTATGCATACTGATTATGAAGTGCTTATGGTTTGTATTAAACATACATATGCACAAATTCTTTGAGGAATAATATGTACTGCATAAATGTCTAAAATGAATGTGTGAAGTATCTGTTTTAGGAAAAACTAGGACAAAGGAAATAAATGCTTTCATATTTTTTTCTTTAAGTAAGCTCAGGGTATTGCCAAACACATACATTATATCAAGAGTTCCACTGGCAAGAAACAGCAGTACATAAATGTTATGTGTAGGTTAATGTAAATAGTCTGAAATGTGGAGATCATGGGCAGCAAGTTTAGTCTGAAAATATCTTGGTATACTGAGTTGTTCTTACTTAAGTTTGAAGATTTGTTATCTGTGTATAAGCCATATGTTTGCTTAAGCTTCAATTTTAAAATTTAAGTAAATAAAATTATCCATTTCCATTAGAGCAGTAGTAGTCAGCATTTTTTTTTTCTTGTCTTGGCCATATTTGTTTCAATATGAAGGGAGACAGCTAGGAGCCCAGGGAAAGCAGCGTGCAATTAAATTGGCATGGTTATGATTTCTGAAACTGTCTAAAGTACATAGTTACGATCTTTATCAGATAAAATACTGCTGTAGTTTGTTACAGAGAGTTCTCAATTTTTGAAGTAAAATGCAAAAGTATCTTAGTTTTTTCTTTGGAATTTAAACATTAAATAAATCAGTAAAAAGATATGAGATTATTGAAAAAACTTTCTTTTCCAGGTGCCAGTTCTACAGATTCAGAGAGTGAAAGTTTAATTTTCAAATTAAAATCTGGAGCTATGCCACAGTAAGTGTGTAAATCAGTACCAATATTGTGTAAATGTTCTTAATAAGGGGTACTGAGAAACTTTTGGTAGTTTTACAATCAGAATTAACATCTGAGGTATATTTGTGTATGTCTTGTCTTTTCTACTTCTCTCATATGATAGAAATGTGTAGTATTATAACTGCAGACTGTATTAATGTGCTTGTTCTGTCAGAGAAGGCTCGCCTTACCCTGATAACAATTTTGTTCATACCAACTTTTCATATTCGGAAGTAAATTCAAGTGAACCAAGTTTTCATTTTTAAACACACGATCCAGTGCCTTCAAAGATATATGTAGAGGACTACAGTTTCATCTTAAATCAGTACTTTTTATTGTATGAGGAAGTGTAAATTAACCGAAGGTTGTGTTCTACTCAAGCTTCATCCATCATGTTGTTCTTCATCATTCATGTTGATCTTTTCAGTTGATGATGACATATTCAAATATGTAGAAAGTACAGGGTAGCTTATGTATTAAAAACTTACACATTTTCATTTCAAATCCTATAAAGTGCTTGCTGGGTTTTTATTTTTCAGGGCCCAAAAGAAAACCACTTCTGTTTCCTTAACAATAGGATCTTCTACACCAAAATCTGGAGTGACCACAGCTGTAATTCAACCTATCTCTGTGCCCAGTCCGCAGGTATTTTTAGACACCAATTTTTAAACTAGTAAAGTGTTTCAGATTTTCTTCCAAAATTTGCAACTCTTGAAAAACCCTGTCATTTTGAGGAATTATATTGTTAAACTATAAACTTACATTACTATATTAACAATTATGATTTTTAAAAATTAAGTATATATCCACTGAATGGGACATAAACATAAATATGTGTATGGATTTTTACATGATGTGTATCCACACAGCATGTGAGCAGCAGACAGATCTGGTGATGGTGAAAATTACAGTTTATCACTTAATAGTGACTTGTTCCAGTCCCAAAAGAATGTACTACAAATGAATGCCTGCAATATTTTTTAGCAAAAGTTGTAAATTTTGCTATTAAATTTAATATTGCTGTCATTTCTTTGGATCTTTTAGAGAAAAATAAACTTTACTACCTAGACATTAAATTATAGAGAATTATGTTCATTCATTTGTTCTGTCCTTAACACCACTGTGGCTGACTTAGAGTTTGCATATGAATCATAAAATCCAAACAAAATAAGAATCTCTGTCAGTCTGTACATGGTAAATTCTTTTCCTTCCTTAAGCTAACCTTGATAAGCTTTAGGTACCTGGATTTATTTATCACCGTGTCAGTGAAGGGATGTAGTAGCAGAAGCAAAAATGCTTCAGTGCAAAGGATTTACTTGAATTGTATTAACAGGAGTCAAATTCTCAAAATACTTCTAAGCAAAGACAATTACAAAATTCTCATCAGAAGTATAGAAGCCTTCAAAGCTTGCATTTTGATTTCAGAAATGTAACAGATGTGAAATAGTGAGGTCTCCCAAGGAGTGTGGTAGAAAGAGAACACTATCATATGACTGCACGTGAGAGTTTACATTTTTGCATATACATGGAGGCCATATCATTGAAACTAGTATTATTTCCATTTTATAGCATTGTTACATTGCTTTGCAGGTTCAAAGCCCTACTTCATACCTGCACCATCTGGATGGACCCAAGCCTATCTATTCTGCACCTATTTTTACAAAGGTGAGTTTTATCCATCATGATTTTTATATCACACTTCCGTAATCCAAAAGAAAATATCCAAATTATGTTTCCTAATGCAGGAAGGTTTGATCATGTTCAAACTTTTCAGTACCAATGACTTCCTGAGAAAATACTTTTCCACTGCAACAATGAAGTTCTTATTCATTCTACTACGGATTTACGTGAATATTCTGTATAAGTTTGTCTTATGCTCATAGGTGTTCTCCATTGAGAGATAAATGTTTGTAAAATATAGCAAGGTAAGCACCAATTACATATCATAGTCTTGACAAAGCCTCATTCACAGTAATTTATCTACTGACAAGCACAAATAACACAGGCTTTTTAACTCTGATTTAGGAAAAAAAAAAAGTAAGGTAAGAATCATAGAATTACTTAGATTGGAAAAGACCTTGAAGATCACTAAGCCCAACCATTAACCCAGCACTGCCAAGGTCACTGCTGTACAATGTTGATAAGTGCCACATCTACATGTGGTATTTATATACCTCTAGGGATGGTGACTCAACCACTTCCTTGGGCAGCCAGTACTTGGCAACCCTTTCTGTGAATATCCAATCTAAATCTCCCCGTCACACCCTGAGGCCATTTCCTCTTGTCCTGCTTGTGAGAAGACCCCGATCCTCACTTCATTTCAAATTCCTTTCAGGTAGCTGTAGAGAGCAATAACTTCCCCCCAAGCCTCTGTTTCTTATGACTAAACAACCCCAGTTCTCTCAGCTGCTCCTCATAGAATTTGTGCTCTAAACCCTTCACTGGCTTTGTTGCTCTTCTTTGGACATGCTCCAGCACCTCAGTATTTTTCCTGAGCTGGCCAAAACTGAACATGGGATTTGAAGTGCAGCCTCACCAGTGCTGAGTACAAGAGCCAGTCCTTTATGTAGTCCTGCTGGTCATACTATTTCTGATACAAGAAGATAGAAGAGAAAATTTTATTCAGTATTTCTTAGGTAATTACTTAAGTCAATATTTATCTTCACGTCTGTCCCAAATCAAACTTAAGAACTGGGAATTAGCTAGCAGCCAAAAGGGAGGATAGCATGCTTCCCTAATCCATAAAACAATTCAATTGAAAATATTATTTCATTGTGCCTCAAACAATGATTTCTACAGTAGTAATTACTACTTAATCACTATTTGTTGAAGCCAAAATGAAGTATTTCTGGTTATTACTTCAGGAAAACATTTGATTAAAAGTTAATATGGAACAGCAAATAATTTTGCCTGTAGATAAGAGTAAGAGTAAGAAAGAGTAAGCCCTGCTCTCTACGGCTGTCCAGCTTGGATCCATCATATTCCTGTCTCATGTCAAGAAAGGTCTGATTCTGTCCCTCGTAATTCTGCACCCATACTGCATGTGTCACAGGAGGCTGAATAGTGGAGGTGCAAGAGATTAGGGAACGTGGTTACTGCAAGGTTGGGAGACAGGCAATTTCCAAGTAAGAGTGGCAAACAGGAGAAGTCTATCCCCCATCCAGAAACTACCAAAGCAGTCAAAACTCCATTGTTTCTTCTTAATGCTCATACCTCTTTTCCCTGAAATCCATTATTAACTGGCTTAAGCTAGCTGGGACATACCAAACCAAAAAAAACTAATTACAGAAGAAACAAACCAGATATGAACAACAAAATGCATTCTTAATCCAGATTCCTGGCATAAATTTCTCTCCATACAAAGTTCAGGGAACAGCTCAAAGATTTTTAGGTTTCTATGTAACAAAATTCTTAGGTATTTGATTAAATAGAGATCTGTGAATAAAAACTAGGAACAACTCTGAGCTTAGACCTAACTTCAGGTGCTTTGCTGCATTAAGATCTGAAACTTTGTCAATAAACTGCAAAGGAAATGAGACACCCACTGAAGTGTAGAAAAGACTCTTTGATTTATAATCTTAAAATAGATAACAAAGGTAAAGTTAGTGGCTATCACCTGTCAGTTGTGTTACTTCAAATATTGTGTTTCTCTCTCACTGCAGATCTTCATTAGAGATCTAGACTTTTCCTAAATTTTTCACATGTGTGCAAGGATTTATTTCAGCTAGAGTACTGTCTCAGAAACTATCCATACACTAGTTAATATATCCTAATGATATTGATGTCATCTAATTTTGCTTGATTTGTTATATATGGCTCAGATTAAAAGCAACTTCACTTTCTAGAGCTGGACGCGAAAGCAGCTCAGCTACTGTCTCAGGATAAAGTCAGTTGATGTGTAGTTAGTTCCAGAATTTTCATTTCATTTTGTGGAAGAAGAATAAAACCTGAAAGCTCAAACTGCAGCGATCTCCTTGTGTTAATTTGAGGCACTAAATACTTCTACACTTTTCCCATCTTTGGTCTTATTAAGAATGTATTTGTAAGTAACCTATTCAATAATTTTGAACTATATAGATGTATCAAATTCAGTCAGAATGAAAGAAAATGCCTATTGCAAAAATGGAATTACACAATAAAATAAAGTTTAATTACAAGGGGAAGAAAAGACTATTTTTAAGAATGTAAAATGCTCCTGGTTTATTTGAATTGTGATATTTATATTTCAGGAGCTACAAAATGCCACAGCATCTGAAGGACAAGTCGTGGTATTGGAATGCAGGGTCAGAGGACCCCCTCCCATTCATGTTAAGTGGTTTCGACAGGGCATTGAAATTCAAGATTCTCCAGACTTCAGGATTCTCCAAAAAAGTAAGACAGTGTCATGGTCTAAATTCAGCTGGCAACTAAGCACCACACAGATCCTCATTCACTCTTCCCCCAGTGTGCTGGGGAAGTGAACGGGAGAAGTAAGAAAATTCATGAGGTATAATAGGGAAAGCAAAAGACTCAGAAGCAAAGCAAAACAAGGAATATTTTCACCCTTTCCCATGGGCAGGCAGGTGTTTAGCCATTTCGAGGAAAAAAGGTTCCATCATGTGTAAGTTACTTGGGAAGACAAATGCCCTAACTCTGAATGTCACCCCTTCCTCCTTCTTCACCCAGATCTATATGCTGAGCATGATGTCATATGGTATGGAATAACACTTTGATCAGTGCAGGTTGTTTTTCCTGGCTGTGTTCCCTCCCCACTCCTTGTGCATCCCCAGTCTCCTCACTATTAAGAAAAGATACAAGTAGCAGAAAAAGCCTTTATAAAAAAAGTTTCTTTATTGCCAGCTCTGTTTTAAGCACAGATCTTAAACACAGCCCCATACCAGCTACTGTGAAGAAAATTAACTCTATCACAGTTAAAACCAGGACATTTTCCACCCCCTTATTCCATACCATTTATGTCATGCTCAGGTCCCACACTAGCCAATAGATTGTCATGAACCACCACCCCACTTCTCATCCTTTGATCTAATACACAGATATCATTCCCTTAGTCTGTGCATCATCCCTGTAAAATTTCACAAAACATACTTTGAATTCTTTTTGTGCATGACTTTGGGCTCCATCTGTTATGATGATATTCAGGACAGGAGAGGTGGTGTGTTGCATGGCCTTACTGGGCACCAAAGCCAGCCCAGGCCAGGTCACCATGCCCTTGCACTGCTTCTTGTGAGGGCTTCTCAATCATTTCATGTTGTTCCTGGTATAGTAATTCCTATAACATGAGCTCAAATTACAGGTTACAGCAATTTAAAGGTGTTGCCATTACAGTCTTCACCCTTGGTCCCACTGGACCAGAGGAGTGGGTCTAGCATTGCAGTTAACCCCTCCCCTTGTTCCTAGCCTGTCTAGCAACAAGAGGTTCTGTCTGTCTTCACCTTAGTCAACTCCAGATGTACTGAACATCATTCCAAGCAAAAGCCAGCTTGGCCTGCACTCTGCTGCCAAAGGGATTGAGAAAACACATTAGTGATACCAGTTGTGGCATCCCACTTGACTGTCTTTGACTCCAGATCATATTGAAGTTCTAGCACATCTGGCACAGCTGCACTCAGCCAAAACCAGCTCAGACAATAATCTGAAGTGTCTACTTTTAATACAGGATGGAAAAGGATCATGAAATTAATCAGTCAGGATTCAGTTTCGGACAGAGTCCTTTCCTCTTCCGATTTCAGTGCTAATGGCTAGAAGTAATAACTGAACTGCTGGTACTGACAAACAGTTTAAACCTTCTTGATTTTGTAATGTCCACACAGGTTCTCTACTTATTTGCAGTATTTCACTATATGTTCATTCAGTACACTGTTTGTTAATGTGATCTCTAATATAATTTTTCTTGTTTGTTTCCCCTCCTTATGATGTGATATGCAGAACCCCGATCTGCAACTGAACCTGGTAAGAATCATATGAAAAAATAATCTCTTGATTCACTAGCTCTTTGAGTTTGTACTGAAGCCATAAATAGAAAAGTGTTTCTGCTGAACATTGGTAAATTGAAACCCCCTTAAAGACAATGCTACTTTATCACACCTCCCATACTGTACTCTGTCCTTTACATCAATTCCTTTATTAGTTAAACAGTAAATTCCATTTAGACCAGCAAGGAGAGCCTCACAGCTTTGAAGCAAACTTCATTCTCAGAAAGTAAATGGTTAGCATGCTACTGAGGGAAATAGGACAAGTCCCACAAAATTCCATTACCCAAATGGTGCTCATAAGAATTGCATAACACCCAACCACTAAGTGCTAGTTTTACCAATCCAGCTTGGCAGATGTGATGTGTCTTAAATGTAAGTAAAACCTGATCCTAAAAAAAAACCCCCAAAAATACAATGAATTTTCCTAGCCTATTCACAAGATAAAAGTCCTAGATTTCAGCAAGTAAAAAGTGTTCTTCCAGCTGCAGCTTTTCTCTGACTGCTTCATTTTCACATTATGTATCATTATATACTGGGGTAGATTCTTGAATAATAAGTGGATGCTGAAAGACTGAGAATGTTCTTTAATGTTTCTAAGTCAAAGAAGCAAGAAGACAAGACAGTGATACAGTCTGAACCTTGCTTTAAGAGGGTGGCCAGTTGTGCTTGAATATTCTTGAATTTGGAGAGAGTTATAATTATGACATTGAAAGAAACAGAGAAGTTTTCTATCGAGGGACTGGGTATTTCCAAAGAGTGTCTCTGAAGGATGTTAGCAATTGGGGCATGTTTTAAACTCTGAGGGGTTGAATTGACAGGCAGGACAGACCTAGCAGCTGAGAGATATTTGTAAAGTAGCACTGTGACTATGAGGATACAGACCAGGAAAGATGCAGCTTTGCTTTGATTTTCATGGAAATGAGAGGAAGGAAATAAAGAAAAATCTTCTTTTCTTAGTGAGCTATTCACTAATTTTCTTGCTACTTCTCAGAATTGTTATATACCTATTTTACCTCATGTCCATTTTACATATACATTGCACACACACACGTGCGTGCTCTATCCTAACAGTTAATGCTGTTAATCATGGTGTGCAGCATCATCAGCTCTAGTATTAGCTGATGCCCTGAATACGTGTGACTGAAAGATTTGATTTGTGGGGGCTTGAAATGTGAGTCATGTGAAGAAAAGAAGAGTATCAGGAAAGCAAATTAACCAAATTAATGAGGAATTAAAACATGTCCAAGTGCTAACAATGGGCTATTAGTTTTTTATAATCATAACACAAACTTCAAGGTTTAAATACTGTAAGTTAGGGTACAAAACAGTTTCAATATCATTTCAAGCCTTTGGATATGAAAATAAATAAAGGACAAAAAGTTTGTGTTGAAATATGTTTAATTCTGTATCTTTCTTAGAACATTCCAGTTTAGCTGTTTTCTTGATATCTTGAAAAGAAAAAATAATCTGATCAATAGGATGACTTTTTTCCCCCTTATGAGAGGAACAATTCTTCTGTCAAAATAGCAAAATCTTTTCTAGATTTAATCTACCAACGTTATCAGAATTGTACCTTGTGTATCTGGCTCATCTTACTTTGAGCTTCTTCTCTACAAAATCACTTGAACTGTATTCACTTCATCCTTTAACATGACAGATAGTATATGAAAGGAGTGAAATTTTACACAAAAGTTTCTAAGAAGTATAAATTTACCAGCTGATCTTAGAGTTTTTATTTTTAATATCCAGTTTAAGACTCTTCTGTCAAAACTCAGAGTCATGAATGTTTGTTTAATTTTGGTATTTTTTTTTTTTACTCTTTCACCCACTTTAGTTAACCTAATGTGTATAATGCTAGATGAACTAAATAGAGTAGGAATGCAGCATCATCTAGTACAAAGGAGAAGGACTTTTTTCCTAGAAAGAAAAGATTTCCTTTGTGTGAATAGTTGAGTACAAAGAAAAAGCGTATATTATGAGCACCTTCTTGTGCTTTCAGTCTGAAAGAGTTTCACTTTGGTATTTTGTTCTCCCTGGATTCATTGATCTAAGTACTATAATATTCCTTAAGATTTGTACACTTACCTTTTCTGACTAAGCCCCATTAAATAATGTAATGTCTTAAAATAGTGCAGTGTCTTATGACAAAAATTAATGACAGTACACTTACTGGCTTATTTGTGTAGGAATTGACACAGTGCATGCAAAGAGAATGTAAATAAAGTTTGGGCAAAATGTAAATATTTCCTTTTGGCATAAATAATGAGAAATGTTTTGTATATTAGTAGTACCACTGGTAATAAGTAACACTGAGTTTTAGGATGTCATGAAGAATCTTAAAATTTCTACAACAGGAAGCTGGATGTGGGTATCAGAAACCTAATAGATGCAGCACTGGTTTGTGACGTAATTCATACTCTTAAAAGCCAGACTAAACAATGCCTTCAGAGGAAATTTTTCATGAGCAAACACATAAGTGCTATTCAATGCAGATAGTTAATACATATGCAAGACTGATAGGGAAAACAATGTGCATGTGCTAGAAAAGTATTCAAAATTTTGAAAGATGAATGTGTTTTCTAAAAATTTTTCCAAGTTTAAAACATTCATGGAATTTTACATAAATTGTAACAAGTTGTAGTGTGGCTTTAATTGCTGGTTTTCGACACAAGTCCAACCATCAATAAACACTTTGTAGCACTCAATAATATTGGTTACCCTTTGATTGGTCAGTACTAATGATTTAAAATAAAAATATTCCATGAACTCACGCAGGTAAGAAATTAAGAAGCAAGGGGGTTTTTTGGCTACCTTTTTTTGTTACATTCTATCTACTGTAATGTGTTTTGCACTCCTTTTTCTGTCTAGACAGAAATCAGTTTGCATTGCAAGTCCCTCCAGACTGCTTTGTGAATTAATAGCTAGTCAGATTACTTAAAGCCAACATCACAGCTTGTCAAATTACCTGTTCTGCACTTCTTTCTTGGATATTTTGACTTTATACTGATTGAATCCTTCAAAAACAGTCTGCCTGAGAATGAAAAATCCCATGGAATCACTTGCCAGCTGTTGATATTTTGACCATTACTCAGCTGTCTGGAGACGGCCACAAACTGTATTGAATTACATTAGAACGATTGTCTAACAGCATGTAAGAAGAAAACTGTATGAAGTAATTTTGCTTAAATTGCCAGGGAATTGCCACATATACATGCTTTTTTTTCCTAAGCACAATACTGTGTATGTTCACCAAACACATCTCAAAAGATAGTCATCACTTCTCTTGGACTGTGCTTTCTTGTTCCCTGTTTAACTGCTGTGTTCCAGAGTTTCCACTCTAGTAAGTGTGTCCTTTAGAAATTCCCCCTTATTTCTACATTATTCTTGAAACTGAAAATATATGACAAACTTTACAGAAATCCTTACTGCTTCCCCACACCAAGAAAATCCCCTTTCTGGTAGCTGATGAAATTCAAAACATAGAAGCTTTGGTAGGTTAGAATGCATGCCAGATCCTTGCACTTTTTAGCGAAAACAAAAGAATTACCACTGAGGGTCTGTCTCCTTCTTTCACTGCTGAGAAGCAAACAAGGGTTTGGAGAGAACAATCTTCTATGAGCCATATCTCAAGAACCCATATGAAGTGAAAAACCGAAAATGGGCTAAAATTCTCCTTCATTTAAGGTGGTCTGACCTATTTCCATATTATTGTTTGTCAATTACATTTTCAGTTGTACTCTGTGCTCCCAAGGTACCTAGAGAATTCTGTTCCTGTCAGTGACCTCATCTTAAGTCTGACTGCTACAACTATCCTTGCTTGTTGAGGCTTCCAAATTCAAAGTAAACATCTGATCTATTTTGTACTATGTGATTTTAAAAAAATAAAATGTCATTCCTCTCCAACTGTAAGCATTTAAAGCTTATTGGAGTACGTAATATTCACAGCCATGTTGCTGAATGTATTCATTCCAGCCTTGATGTATCTACTTGACATTACTGCAAGCTAGGTGGCTTAGGCATCTACAGTATCATAACTGCCTTACTGTAAGCTTTAGCATAAACTTTTCCTTGACACTGATAAATGGTTTAATTTCTCCTCAAACCTGAACAATGTTTTAGGGACTAAAGTTTTTCTTGCCATAGCAGTGTTCCCATTTATTGTACTCAATCTGGCTAGATAGCAGACATCTTGGTTATTGATTACATATCGTGTCACCTGGGCTCTCTACCCTAAAACTGCATTTTATTGCTCACAATCCCATTTCCTGCTGTTCAGTTTTCTTATCAGTCTTTTTTAAGTGCTGTTAGAGATATCTTCAAACCTAGGCAGTTTTGTGCATCTTCTAAAAACTTTACTGTTCATTTCTAGAGTGAAATAAAGCCTATTAAATAAGCCAGAACTGCTGTCTGACTGGATAAAAGTCTTAGTGATTGTCAGAAACAGGCAAACTGAATACATTTTTTCATTATGTTATTGCAAGCTAAGGCATCTACAGGTCTGCTATACTACCATTTATTATACTATTCTGCATATTTTTTTCTATGTTCTCACTTCTCTATTCTCTTTATATAAAAGATGCACAGATACCTAGATGAGAAGTAACCTGATGGGCCTATTGCTTTAAGTTAAACTGGAGTTAAACACTTGTGGAACATGAGGGAGAATAAGACACAAGTTGGCTGCAAGCTGGCAGAGTTCTGTTTTGTTGGATTTTTACCAGGAAACCTCCACTGTGACTTCCCACTGTCTCTGTATGTCAGAAAACTTATGGCTCTGAACCTACATCTATGGAAATTGCTCTGTTCATTGCATTTGAATGAACAACTACTAGCAAAGGATTGTACTTATTTTCCCAACTGTGTGCCTTGCAGTGAAGGAAGCTAATGGCCACATTCAGAGATGAGGCTGCAGATACAAGAACTACTCTACCTTTAAAGAAATACAGAGAAACATTCTGAAGCAAACACATTGCCAGTGATAAAATTTGTTAAAATGCAACAGTTTTCTCTCTTACCAAAGTTTATTCTTCCTAATGGACTCGTGAACCATAAAGGGAAAGAATTGCTCTATAAAATGTAATCTTTCTTTCTAAATAACTGACAAAACAATCAAGTACTTGCATGCCTAAGCATTTTACATGTTTCAGTGAACAAAATGCTTTTGTATTCATTTGGTCAAGTGTTAAATATGTTTTAAGGCCCTGAGAACAGCATTTCAGAGCTGCTCTCTGGAACACATTTCTGTGATGAAGTTATTTGTCAGCTGATGATCGCCGGGAAGTAGAACAGACGTTATTTCCCTCAAATCTTCAGATTCTGCTTAGCACAGTAACAGAAAGTAAAATAATTTCATAAGCCAGGATGTAAAGTTAGAAAAATACTCAGAACACTGAGTATATCCAGAGTGTGTTATGGAAATCTTGAAAGAACCTTTCTTTTGCCAAATTAGTGTTTCATTTCTATGCTTTCCACAGTAGTAAGCCTTTTAGCAAGGACCTGGAGGTGAGTGATTCTTGGCTTAGAGGAGGAAAATTGACAAAGAAGATGGCAATGTGTTGTTCACACATGCTTTTTGCCCGTGCTGCCTTTTGATTTGTTCTTAGGATTTTTATATTTTCAGTATAACCAGTTTTCTGATGATTGATCACAAGTGTGTTGCAGTTTGTTCATCTGGCTGAAAAGACTAAATTTTAATCTCTGATTATTTTCATCATTAATTTACTTGGAAATTTTTTAAAAAAGATTTTTGCTGCAATCTAGCATATATAATTTTAAAACATACCTCCTCAGTAAACAAAGCACATCATTGTAGAATCCATTAGAATTCTTTTGTAATTGAAGAATGAAGATCAGTTCTTCACATGTGATCATTTTACACACTTAAATAGCTGGAAGAATGTTACACATTAATTAGCTTTGCTGTTTGGAAAATAGGACTTCTGCTGGTTGCTATGTTTTTATAGCACCTTTGCTCTCATTCAGGGAGCAGTTCTCAGCCTGGTAGAGTGATCTTCTTTTGCAGTCCTGAAATACCCAGCTTTCAGCATTCTGCTGTTAAATGAACAGGAAACGGGAATGCTGTGTGTATAAGATTACATCCCCAGGGTCAGTTCAGTGCAGGAGTACGCACGTGTGGTTAACAATACAGCTTCAACTGCTTATGACACACCAAGACTCTAAAAAAAGCTGATCTCAGTAGTTCAAAACCTAGCTTATGTTACCCATTACTTTCCTGATAAGACCTTTCATGAGTCATTAATCTTCATCTGTGTTAGATAAGATCCAACGTGCTACAGTATTACCAGACATGACTCTTGCAGCTACACAGAATGACTGGTTTGCGCTGCCAAAAAAAAAAGGCATGTTCTGCTGTCTGAAAACCAACTCTGAGCCAAATATTTAGTCAGTCATTCATTTTTAGCCCATTTCCAGAACAGGAAGTTTTTGGATACATCGTGATTTATAATTGGAAAAATTTCATAACTTTTTTTGTTAACTGTCTAAATGAGACAGTGGTCTGTCATTCCACGGGGGGGAAACCCCAATCACTATTTGAATGTGTTTTCCTTATTTGAACTATAAGAAGTGAAGTTAACCTAGCTGAACCTCTTCTACAGAATAATTTTCATATGGAAGTTTTTAGATTCTAAAGTATTTTTCCTCATTTTACAATATGCTTTTATTAGCTGATTTTGTGATAATATGTGGGATTGTGTGTAAGTGTCCAAATTGCAAAGTGTGTTTTTCTATTTTTTAATTAAACTGAATGTTATAAAACTTCCCCGCTTTGGTTTTGAGACTAAACTATCAGCATAAATGAAAGAAACTCTGAATTAATTAAAGAGACACATCATGCAGCATTGTCCAGGTATAAAATTTTATCAGTATGTTGTGTAAATAGTAGGGATACTTAAATTGTCTGTACTGTGACATCTTTAACAAAACAGAGTATCATTACAAATAGAGAGAAAATAAAGTGAGTTCTTTGAAGAAACTGGAAAAAGTATGCCTGAACAGTTAAGTGTGCTCATTATAAATGGATAGAATTTATTAGAAAAAATTACTGTAAGAGCCAACCTAATATCCTTCACACAAGTTTTCTGACAGAAGCCCTGGTACAACAAAGCATATACCGTGGCTTATCAAAGTAGAATGAACAAATTTAAAACAGCTACAGAATATGTCTGTCACAGCATTCTGAAGAGTTTTGGTGGGTTCTGGTTTTTATTATATTTTTAATGTATCCATCCTCACTGCTGTGAAGACAAAGACAGAAATTATTTTCCCAAACTCTCCATAAGGGGAATATTTATGCATCTGGAGTTTTTAATTCTAGTTAGTATATACAGAAGAGCTAATTGGAAGTGGTGATAAAATATTTTCTAGTTTTACTGGGAATGGGATTTGATCTGAATGCTACATTAAATACAGAAAAAAAAAACAGAGAAAGAATTGTGTGGCATTTGTACTGATGGTGTTATTTGGAGAAACAGAAAGAGCTTGCAATGATTAATTGTTTCTGGAAACCATTACATTCATTTCTATTAATTAGTACTATTCCTGCATTAAAAAAAATATATTGAGTGTGTAAAATGACTGCACAGACTTCTAACTGCAAAATTACTGTTCAAGCCAGTTTTGAAAACTTAGCTTGATGAATTTACTTCTTTCAGACACAAAGTGATTTTCCTTAAAGCCATTTATGTTGGAAGCTCTTCTGCAGTTCTCCTAGCATTTCTTTGTAGAAGTGCACTTTCTGAAGCTTCTTTTTAACATACAGGGCAAAAAACACTACATGGTACTTTAAATAGTTTATGATACACTTTATTTTTCTGTTTATTTGCAGAAGAGATATGTACACTTGTAATAGCAGAAACTTTTCCAGAAGATTCAGGGATTTTCACCTGCACAGCAACAAATGAATATGGTTCAGTAACAAGCAGTGCACAGCTAACTGTCTGCTCAGGTATGTGACAAAGAGAACAATGAGTTTTTAATCATAAATCTTACAGAATTAATTTACCTGTGAAGTTGTCAATATGCATTCTTTGTGGCAAATGGCTGCTGTAAGACATTGTCAACCTCAGTGCATTCATATAAAGCAAACTGAATGTTTCTTTAGGTTCATTTCCTGGTTTAATATCTTTATTAATGTGAAATGCATTTTTAAAGTTCTGCCACAAGCCTGGCATATTTTTAAGCATTAGGGTTCAAGACTAGATGGCAGCAGATGTAAAATTAAAGAGATGAAATTATGCTACTAAAGGTGGCCTTTTGTAAAACGGAACAGAGACATGGTTTGTTTAGTTTCGTGATATGTTTCTATATATATTGTTGTGGGATGCACTAACCCAGCTGCCATTGCAAACTTGTCATGTATACATGCATTCTTCAGCATTTTAAAATTATTTATTCCTAAATGATCCTGAAACTCCAGGAATTTGTGTTTTAGCTATTGTTCTCCATACTTGCCAATCTCCGTTAGTGCCTTGATTCCTGAAATAGATTTAGAGAGATCCATAAAGTTTCTAGTTGTGCCTTTTGCATGGGGCAAACCAAGAAAATTAATAGCCATGCATGTATCTAATTCAGCATAAATTATCAATAGGAGGACTAGAAAAATATCTTCACAAAACCAAAGATATTTCACCTTTAAAAATCTGAAAATACACCTTGTATTTACCACATGCTATGTCTATGACTTGTTGAAGAGACATTCTCTTTGATTTCTTTTAGCCAACTTGGAATGCTCTAGTGATGATTTCCATCATTTCTCACCACTTCCACCAGTTGAAATTAGCTCTCTTGAGGTTCCTCCTAAGAAACATACAGATACCCACCAAGCAAACAACACTGAGTTGAGACCTGGTGTGACAGACCTTCAACAACAGCTCAATTCACCTGAGGAAAAAACAAATGGCATTCACCCTCATCATGGAGTAAATGGAATGATTACCAGCAAGCCAAATGGTGATAAATCCATCCCACCTCCAGCTGTCTTGCTTTCACCTACAAAGGAGCCACCACCTGTGCTTGCCAAACCAAAGCTGTGAGTATTTTTGTTTAGTTTTTTTTTATTTCCTATAAATTTCATATTTGTTGACAGCAAATTTTTGCCTGAAGTGATTTAGTATTGGACAAATCAATGCCTGTCTCTTGAACAGTCTTCCTGCTGCTGTGATTCATGTGCCAAAGAGCTGAATACAAGAGACATTTGTGTTCTTTACATAGTGCTACATCAAAGGGAAGTAAATTCTATATACCAATGTCTTTAGAGAGTTTTAAGATAATATCACAAACGGAAGAGTAATGTAGTGGCTGTTGCTCTGTGCCTTTTTTTACCTTAGTCACCCTACCTAAAGATCATAGTGGCCTGAGCTTTTTTGGATACTATTTCTGTTTCAACACTGGTTAGGTCATTTTATTCTGCAGGTACTGGGGTTTGTGTAGTCAGTGGATATTCAGGTGTGTAAGGTTTTTTTTATTTCTTATGTTTATGTATAACACATATCTCATTCTACTTTCAGCCAGATTACAATAGCTCTCTTATAGCTAAAAATCTGGGAGTGCAAAGCTCTAGGAAAGGAGAGAGGAATGAGTGGTAAAAAAGTTACAGTACGATTTTACCCTTTTTTAAATGGTGATACCTTGTGCATAAGCAATGCTATGCTCCCTGTTAACTTATAGTTTGATTTTAACATAGCACAGACTCCACTTTTCCATCTCCCTCGAGAATTTTTGGAGTATGATGAGCTAAAACACTTTATTTTGTTTGCATCAATAGTCGGAAGGAATTGTAAATTATAAAAATGTATTTAAGAAGAAGCATGAAACATGGTCTTCAAGCTTAGCAAGGTCATTTGCTTTATTCCATGTTTTCACAGGAAACTTGCAAACTATAAAAATACTGTTATTTTATCAGTCATGTTGAATTTAAGCACACAAAAACACATTTGAGGCAGCAATCCAACAGTATTCCCTTTCTACTCTCACTGCTTTTTCCTTCTGTTGCTCTTTGTCATTCTGAGCAGTCTCTGGAAACTGTAGAAGGGAAGGAGGAGTGGAAGAACTAGAAAGACAGAGAAGTGAAATAGCAGTATATATGGTGGTGGTTGTATGTATGGGAAGGAGGTTGCTGAGAATGGCAACTTGCAGATGTTATGTGATAAGGAGTAAGCCAGCTGGTCGTGAACCCAGTATATCTGTTACAAGACCCACGTGTGAAGAAAGAGGCAGTGGCTCCAGCAGAGAGAAATTTCACTGCCAAGCTTTCTCTCCCAGAAGCAAGGTTGCCTGAGATAAGGGAAAGAATGTGGTGTATATTGTATCATTGTATAATGTTCACTGCTATGTGTGCAAAATTTGTTTTGTTTTCAAACATAGAGTCAACATAAAATATAGCAATGCGAGAGAGTTGCTATTGTGAAAGTGCCTTCAGTTGCTGATGTCCAAATTGATGACCTTGGAATCCCTGGTGTAATTATACTTGAGTGCTATATTTTGCCATTAACAACACTTGATGCACAAGAGACTGATCTTGATTGTAGTCAAGATACATGTTTTGCTTGGCCAAAGGCAGTGTAAGTCTGTGCTGCTGTCAGAAATTGAAATCTTGCCTTCTACTCAGCCAAGTATTTTGCTCCCAAGCACATTGATAGCGTAAGGAAGGGAAAGAGTGCCAACAAGAGGAGAAAAAGAAATGTCTGACTGCAGAGACTTGAAATCAGCTTCCAGCATTTGGAAAACTGCATCCCTAGTAAAAGTGAACAAAATAATGACATTAAAATTAGCTGAGTAGTAAAGTAGCTCTCTCAACCATGAGAAAGATCTCTCTTGAAAAGAACTCATCTGTGGAATTGTATCTGTCCATAGAGTGTTAGATGATAGAATCAGCACATACTAGCAGTGAATAAGAGCAAGCACTCTTATTATAACATTTTTTAAAAGTTATTTAAACTTCTAAATTGTTAATTATGGAGAGAGCTTTAAGCTTCTGAAAATCGTTAATAATTTCATTTCTCAGGAAGACTGACTTTGATTTTAAATTTCCTAAAGAAGCTTTTTTTCAGGTTCATCTTAAATTATAAATTACTTAACAGGTTTATTTGTGAACTCTCTGAAAACAGTTTCTTCAGCCAACACTGAGAGTAATTGCAAAGAATTTGGGAATGATAGGCTGGTTTTGGCTTTGGGTGTTTTTATTATTATTTTTAATTTAACAAGAAAGAGAGACTGATTACTTTCTTGAAGTATGAAATACCAACGCCTGTAAGTAACGATATAATATAAATAATGATTTATCACAATTCAATCTAATGCAAGAGCAGACATGCTACAGAGAATCACTGTACTTGTTTTCAGGCTTGAAAAGTGTTTTTAAGGTCCTAGAAAACATTCAGGTTGTGGTTACAGATACTTTAATAATCTTTAGGGCAACATTAGTTGTTGCCTCAGTCTGGTGATAAGAATATTTTTTTAAAGTTTGATATGATGATATACAAAAATTTCTGGGAAAAATATATATAGAATTAATTGGGGAAGCAGACAATACCAGATATTTTGCTAAAGTGAAACCTAAAAGACAGTAAATGCTAAATACAATTAAAAGGCACAATATTTCATGATGTCTTGTTTGCAACATGAGTTTCTGTAGAGTGGAAGGACCATTGAACTGAGACAAAAAACCCCTGATTTTTGTGATTCTGGTCTCTGCTGCTATGATCTATTTGAGGATGTTGAGCTATTCCTGTGCCTTGGACTTTTCCTGCCAACAATGGTGTAATGCACAGATGAGGTTTCAGAAGATCCCCAGAAATGTATGTTAGCTTAAGATATTTTGCATCTCTCAGAATTAGGCAAATGGTGTTGATATTAATTTCAGTGTTAAGTCTGTGTGTGAATGTCTGCAAAAAAGACACAACACTGTTCTGTAGAACTGTATTCATTATTTCAAATGAATGACTTCCATTCAAGTGGCTTAGTATTACTATTATTTTTCCATATGTCTGTTAAAACAGTAACAGAAAGAAAGATGGTGTTTGCATGGTTACTGGATGTACCTGTGTGATGTTTGTTGGCTTTGTAACAAGCCATCATTTTAAAGTTCATAGGCTCAGAGTAACTACAATGTAGTGCCAGAGCTTCCTGACCAGAGAGCTTCTCTGCAGATGTCTTGTGTTTAGCCTCTTTGTGTTAGAGTGTTAACCAGGTCTGTCATATGCAGTGACCAGACAGAGTATAAGTTTAAAGGGAATTATTCTCTTCCAGGCTTCTCCCTTGGAGATGCAGAGATCAACTGTAGGTAGTTCTCTCTATAGTTAATTCATTATAATAAACTCAAGACAGTAGGAAGTGCCATGTTTGACAGCTTTAAAATCAGCACAGCAATACCTGCCCCTGTAGAATGATCAGCATTTTATTGATTGCATTATTGTGAGAAGTATTCTGCATAGGCACACATCACACATGCCATGAAGGTGAATTGTCAGAATTCCTGAATTCCATCTCACCCTGTTCTCTTTGGCAATATTATTTTTGCAGTGAATAAAAGATGTGTTAATTTTGTAAAAAGAATGTCTGCTAAAAGTGAAAATCAGTGAGATATAATTTCTTGCCTTTTATGAAGCTTTGATAATCAGTATTTTCTTCTACACACACAGCTATATTTTTTCCTGTTTTTCCTGAGATTTTGGGGGCTTTTTAATAATGTATTCAAAAGTCTTTGTTTTTATAACAATATGAAGAAGAAATTAACCATGAACAACATTAAAGGGATATCAAGCAGTGTATGTGTAACATCAGTAAGGATAAGGTGACATTATAATTAGAATTGTTTTCTAAAGATAAGGAGTTCATTTGGTTGCTATACATCATGGTCACTTCTGTGTGAGATGATAGAACTTCTTCAAGTAAAACCACTTCTGTTCATTCTGGTTGAGAAGTGTAGTTTCTTGAGCTGAATCATTTGTCACTTCAGTCTCCATTCCTCAGCAGATGAGTTTTCTTTCATGGTTTTTTGTGTTTTCTAATTAATGCCTCAGATGTTTTTGCCAAGGTGCTAGTTCAGTCATTTCTGCAATGTGTCTTATGCCCCATATTAAATGTTTATTTTACTAGTTTTCACTCACTCGTCCCTGAAATTATTCTTACCTTGGTCCTTCTGCTAGCATTTTGCTTAACATCAAGTTCACTTCTAAGTTCTTCTGCCCCAACAGGCCTTGTGTTTTAAAGATACCGCAAGAAATTATTTCCATAATAATTGTATTTGATATCTGCAAGCAGTTAAGAGACTGCTTAGAATATATTGAGAAGAGCTGGATAGAAAAAGAGTATGTGAGAATAGGCAACAGTTCAGTGATCATGTAACTTTACATTCATGAGCAAAGGTCCATCCATATCCATTTCTTTTGTTTCACCTGCTGTGCTCTTTCAAGGCTGATAAGGACCTTTGGATCTTTATCTTGCTGTTAAAGTCTACCCTCAATAAAACCTTGATCTACACATATTTCCTACTGTAGTAGAAACAACTAATGCTAAGTAAATTTGCTAAAATGTAAAGCAGGATAACTGCACACAAAGTTAATCCCTTGATAATATTACAAGTCCAGAGGATTTTCTGCATCTGTTTTCACAATAAATATATGGATGGTTCATTTGTAATTATTTTCTTCTCTCATCGTATATCAATACTTTTTTAAACAGGATTGGAGTTAAAACAAGAAAAAGTTTTGTAAAGCATTTCCATTTCAGTGATCAACAGGCACTTGGACTAGGGTTTATAATTTACTAATAACAAATAAAATATGAAAATAGAGGAGGCTTTATGAAAGAGTATACTAAGAAATAGGATTTTCTCTCATTTTCTCAGACACTTTTCTTAATGCAAAAGTTGCAAATCCTGAAAAGGAATAAAAAGTGTTATAGTGCCTCCTGGAATGAAAGTGTAACAGTTACCTGTGGATTGAATGCAGTAGATAGAGTCAGTTTAAAACAAGGTATTAATTGTCGTCCTTAGTGATTTTGGATCACTGTGCAAATCTCTGAGACCACTGGAAGATAGAAGAAATAGGAAGTGTTATGAAATATAGGTTGAAAGTCACATTCCATTGCCTATTTCAGACTAAGAAATAGCATGATCCAAAAGCAGTGGCAGTTATTGCTGAGACATTTCCTCTTTAGTGGTGTCTTTGCTAACATAGTGTCAAAGGGTAATCACAAATGAACTTTAAGCCTTTTAAAATCTGCAGCAATAGAAGTCTGAATCTCTTTGTAACAATAGATGTGAAAAACAAGAGAGGTTAAAGGTGATACATTTATTTTTTAGTTCTTTTCTCCTTTTGGCACTGATGTTTCCTAACATAAGTGTACATCCTGCCTACATAAAAGCTAATCAGTATTTTAACTGGAAAAGTCAAATATCCTTGAACCAGTAATGAAATATGTGTACTGTGTGTGCCACCATCATGGTGCACAGAGGACTTTGGTATTTTTTCAGATTTTTATTTTAACACTGAAAGTAATCCAGTTTATAGGACAAGCAGTGACATGAGAGAAAATTAATAAAATCATAGAATGGTTTCAATCGGAAGGACTCTTAAGGCTTATCTAGTTCCAAAACCCCTGTCATGAGCAGGGACACCTTCCACTACACCAGGCTGCTCAAAGCTCCATCCAGCCTGGCTGGTAGGTTCAAAGGATCATGCATGCAACAGCTTCTCTGGGCAACCTTTTCCAGAGCCTCACCAGCCTCACAGTAAAGAATTTCTTCCTAATATGTAAACCTACCCTCTTTCAGTTTAAAGCCATTACTCCTTGTCTTATCACTGTATGTCCCATCTGCTCCAGCTTTTCCAGTGGTCCCCTTGAGGTACTGGAAGGGCTGCTGTGACGTCTCCGCAGAGCCTTTTCTTCTCCAGGCTAAACAACCCTGGCTCCCTCAGCCTGTCTTCATGCAAGAGGTGCTCCAACCCTCTGAGCATCTTTGTGGCCTTCTCTGGACTTGTTCAAACAGGTCCATGCCTTTCTTACGTTGGGGATTCCAGAGCTGGATGCAGCACTGCAGGTGAGGGCTCACAAGAGTGGAGTAGGAGGGGGAGAATAAACTTCCCCAAGCTGGTGTCATGCTTCTTTTGGTGCTGCCTAGATTGGTCTTCTGGGCTACAAGTGCACAAGTTCAGCCACTTGTTTGAGCATGTGCATTTTAAGTTTTTAGTTAAACACATGCTTTAAACTTGTAAAATCTTCAGTGCCTCCAAGAGTGTTCTCCTGCTCTTTTCTGCTTGAGTGCTGCTTTATAGCTCTGTTGCCTCTCTTGTACCTTTGTTACCAACTGTCACTGCCACTTCCTCAAGGTACCAAGAGTGGGCTTTTTTCTAAGAAAAGGTGGGCAAAGGTTGGGGATGGGGGGTGGATTGTCTGCTTAAGGCAATTTGTTTTTTTTTCTTTAGCAAGGTTGAGTAGAGCACTATGCCAATAGTTAATGATGCACCTTTGGACCAGAAAATGGAGCAGGAAATGTTGTACTATCCGTCTGCAAACAGCTTATGGATAGTTTTCTGGTAATCATGAACTAAAAGCATTGAAATGAAACATTCTGATTTTTTAAACATTTATGTTGATTTTTTTGTTGTTGTTTCTTTCCTTCTTGCCTAAATAACTAGGTGGATTTAATACTTGGAAATTATCAAGCAAAGGAAATCCAAATGGTCAGTTTGTCTAAAATGCAGCATTTTCTGAGAGGTTCTCAGTGTGATTTTGGATAGGGAGTTCCTGCAGAAATATTCAAGGATTCTCTTTGTATCACAGGATAGAGTTCTCAAACAAACTGATTAAATGTTTCCCTGCATGCTAATCCTTGCAGCTTAATCATCATATGTACTTCACATTTACATGGCTTTGAATATGGCATGCCCCCACATTTCCCTTGCTATTCTTTCATCCCCGACCACATAAATATCCAATCTACACATAATTTTGACATTGTAAATATGTCATCTTCTGCTGGTTATGAGGAGGAAGGCAGGTGAGAAGGGATATAGTTTTTGTTTCGAACCACCTTTGTTTACTCTCTCTTGATACAACTAAATCCATTTGCCAGGACTGCCCACTTCAGCTGTAGAAGGTAAAAGATGAAGCTGAAAAACTGAAACAGAAGGTGTTCATAATTTTGTGTTTCGTTTGCAGGAAAGAGGAAAACTAAATTTTAAAGTCTCAATAGTAGTATATATCTGTCATTTTTGCCTTCTCAGTGACTTCCTAGAGAAAGGTCCCATCTGATTGAGGCTAAGAGCTTTTAAATAATACAGCAGAAGATTTCACTGTCTCTTCCTTTGGCACCCAGGTTGGTTGAAAAATTTAAAAAATCTTCTGCATAAAGCAATTAATATTCCAACCAAAATGAGAGACTGGAAATCCTTACTCAACTGAGATATGACATGGAAATAGATTAATGTTGAAAAAAACAATATTTATTTTAGAAAATCTGCTTGTCCCTTTTGCACAGGTTTTGACAGTACTTCTTGTCATGTTCTTTGCTGAATAAAAAAATTAGTCAACAAATTGAAATAAATGATCAACCAATATCAGTTTATGAGACAGAGAGAGATACTGGCTTAAGCTTGTTCTGCCAATCCTCATTTTCTTTGAAAAATGTATTTGGTAGAGTCTGCATAGATAAATATAAAGTTCCTTTTGATAATATGAACCTCAGAGTATAAGGGATGCTACAGTTCTCTGTGATAGACAAGCATAATTATGTGAATGGTAGTTGGGTTAAATAGCTACTATGTTTGAATGGGATTTCAAAGCTACATGACTGGCTTGAAATCTGCAACACTAGGAGGACTGATTAGTAATTGTTTTATTATTCTTTCCTTCAAGAAATAAAAAAGAGGAGATAATTTGAGGATGTATTTAACAAGGATAACTTCTGAATAGTTAATTTACTGCATGCTTTTAATAAATAGCCAATAAATTAGCTAAAATATCTAAGCACAAGCTAAACTTGTTTAACAGAAGTTCAAGTGCTGGCTACCCTCAAACTCCTAGTGCCTACTCTTTAATAAACTTGTTCTTGGAACTTACCTTATGATAGAAACCACCTGCAATTAGTCCTACCCATCCACCTGCTGTTGGTCAATGCCCATGCTTTAAAAAATACTCTGCAGGAGTATGAACTCATACTTGAGTAAGGAGACTTGCTGGACAGGGACAGCTCATGAAGTTTAATCATAAACTCACACAGTTATATGGCTACTTGATTTCATTATTCTTCTGTTCCCTCCTGACATGCCAGATTATTTTTCTTTTATTCAAGCAATGCAATTGTGTGATGGTTTCCATGCTTCTTTCAACTGTGATTATGCTACTAAGTTTTCCTTGTATGTTGTTTCAAGTTTTCATCCTTGTTCTCAGGTGTATCTGCCATTATCTGTTGCAATACTTATATTAGCTGTGTTTAAATTTTCTTCCCCATATTAAGAAATGTTTTCTGGTGACACAAACAAGAGTTTGGAACTCCGTGGCATTTGCTTTTGTCTGGTTCAATGTGCATGCCATGAAACTTAGCTACACAATTTCCATATGCTATTTTTTTTCACAAACAGAATCAATAGAGGTAACTAAATTTATCAGAGAAGACCTAAGAACTGAGCAAGTGCTTCAGGTCCTGCTCTGTCGGCCTTATTCTTGTCCTGAGGAGCCTTATTGCTCTCTCAGAGTTTTTCTGGAGGTAAGAACAGGAAAAGCTTATCCAGTGGAGGGAGCTGTGTTCCTTGAGTAGATGTCTGTCAAGGAAACAAATTGATACTTTCTAGAACACTGACAAAATCGCATTAGAGACAGGGACTGGACACTTTCAGAGGCCTTGGTTATATCATAGAAGGAATACCAGATGGGAAGCACAAGTCTAGAATTTGACTGCAGAGGAAAAGTTCGGTATTTGGTTTGAAATTAGTGGTAGGGAATGCAGAAAAGACCCCAAAGCTAAAGGCCGGGATAGCTGTATTTACACACAATAGTTCCACCACTCATATAGAAAATGTCTCCAGGGTATGATGAAGGGTTGGTCTTAGTATCGAGTAGAACAGTTGTTTACTAGAAATATAATCACCTTCTTGTCTTTTGGGAGACTTGATAATATATACTATATATGTAGTGTCTGTATAAAGAAAAAATACTCATGAAAACCTAACTTGGTTGATATCTGGAATGTTCTAGAATTCCTGCCTGTTCCCTTGTTGCAGGCCTTTAGTATCCTTGCCAAACTGTGCAGTGTATTTAGTAAGAAAAATAATTAGCATACATGGAGCCAATGGAGTTGGACACCTAGTAAACACTGAGAATTTTGCTTCCAGGATGAGATCTTGGCAATCTTCTTATAACCTCTCAAAGGAACGGCATTTTTGTTTCTTTTGACTAATTGCTATTGCCCATCACAGACTTATTAAAGCAGATCTTTGTGATGTTTGGTAATATGCACTGTATAAAATATCTTTAGTTTTCAAGAACATGAAGCATCAACTCAGTACAAGTGGAATCTATGTATTTATCTGTACTACCCAGTATGTGACACACTACACATAACTTCACACAGGCAAAGTATGTTTCTTGCATGTTCTTTGAAAGTTTTTTCTCTAATCTCCATTATCCTGATTCTGGATTTCCTCTGTATTTTACAGACTTATCTTTGAAAACATTTTTCATGTCCTCCTACATGTATTTGAAAGACACAGTTGCCAATTTTCTTTTTCCCCTCCTTTTCTCTTTCCATCTCCCTCCCCCTAACAACTTTGACCACTGTAATGTTTCTACTTGTATCTTCTTTCTGTTTCTGTAAACTTTTCAAGAAACATACGTGGACTGTGTTTTTTCGTGTTTTACTGAAGTGCAAGAGTTTGTCAATCAAGATTTTTCTTGCCATCCCCCTGTCTCACCTTCTCACCTCTCTGTGGTAAATCCTGTAAGTAACAGGGGTAGGATTGTTCAGTTCAAGTATTTTATAATACCTAAGCTTTTTTGGTTTTTTTTTTTAAATTGCAGTTAGATAACTAAGTGGTCTGTGAATTTAATTAAATGATGAGTTTTGGACAAAGTTTTCTGTAAAACAACTGGCAGCAGCTGCTGTCAGAAAATAATTTTAAATAAATTAATTGGGGGTTTTAACTAACTGTCAGGATTCCTCAAAAGTCTGAAGATTGTCTATAATTTTACAACATAGGAATTAAAATGAAATGCAAGAAGGAAAATAAAAGAAGTCAGATGAGAAAAACATGTTTGCAAATGGAAAGTACAATTAAAATAACCTTTGAATTGAACTTTTAATCCCCAATTCTCTATGGGACGGTGTCTCTATTTTTGTCTCTTTTATAGAGCTGATTAATATGAGTCCATGATAAGCTGATTTGACATCCAGAGAATGATCGTGGTAGCTGTAAAATCTATTTAGGAAAATGGGTAGGTTGACATTAAAACCTATTTAACATTTTCTGTTACATGTGTTTTACACCTGTATCACATAATTTTCCAAATCCATAAAATAATTGAAGGATAGAAACTATATTTAGAAAAACCAGAAACATTTTAGACTGAGTGAATAAGCTTACTCAGTTAAAATTGTTTGGTGATGTTCACAGTGATTGAAATTCTAGCCATTTTCAGTGTTATGGTACTGAAACTTTACAAATATTTTCTATTTTCTCACTGTTATTCATTTCATTAAAGTCAATTTAGTACAACTGGTAGTAGTTTACTCAAATCCTGCTTATATATTTTTGCAGTGAAAAATGAAAATGGGAGATACTAATAACACTTCAAAGGAAAAATTTCTCTTGCTTGCATTTGAAAAGTGCAATTAAAGAAAAAACTTTCCTTAAATTTCTCTGTTCCAAAGATTTTGTTAAAATAATTGTAATTGAAAAAAAAAAAAAGAAGTTAAAGTAACTAGAGCTTGAAGTTGCTTTTCCTTCATTTCCTTTCCCTCGCTGTTGCTCATGCATTCTCTCATTCTCACCTCTTTCTCTCTCTCTCTTTCTCCCTCTCTCTTCTTTCATTCTGATGTAAAGTCTTCACAATTAAAAGTCTTCACAATTCAGACAGATGAACCACTGTTAGCATAAACTTCACCAATTCAGGATAAGGACTCTTTAGCATTTGTTGCATTATCATGTCTTCACGAGGCCTCAGAGGGTTCTTAGCAGAGTCAGAGAAAAAACTCATCTTTTCCATTTCAATTACAATACTGTCAGAGTTACTGTATAAATTCCTTTTCTGTGAGTTTTGTTGAGTTGTTTCACTCTTTTTCCTGCTTGGAGGAATTAAATACTTGCATGGTCTTGACAGATGTATAAAATGCAGATCAAATTGCTGAAGTTTTCAAGGGGTGAGAGAGGCAGAGTAGAAGCCTAAATTTTTAATGTGAAAATTGTGATTAAAGAGGTTTCATTAAAGACGCTATGGAAAATGATTCTAGAGAACTGGTAAGTTCTTCTTTGTAATATTAAATGTTTTTACTGGTCTGCTTTAATAGTACTGACATTACAAGGCTCTGTATTCTGTTTTCTAGAAATGGCTGTGTTAACAGTATGCTTAGAGTTTGAATAATTAAGTAATTTTCTTACCTAGTGTAAAAAATGAGTGAAAAACCTGAGTGAAAAATTCATTATGTTTCTCTATTAATATCACCTGTGGTGTTCTTCCAAATCACAGTCTGATTTGTTGTTCTGATGTTCTCAGTTTGTGCAAATGCTTATAATTTCTCTATGTCTTAATAATACATGGTTAATATATGCCTGTGAAACAGTTGATGTGTTGACCATCTTAAAAAAAATCTGTACATGCATCTGTGGAATTGCTTATAATCTGTTACAGATTCCTAATATAAAAAAAACCATCATATAGTACCTACAAACTCTGCTGCTTTCTTGGAACTGACATATGGTGATTAAGATTTTGGTAAAAGCAGAACTCCCTGTCCACTTCATGCAGAAATTAATATGATCTCAGAGTACACATACGAAAGTATACCTGCAGCTCCTATTTCATCAATTACTGGGCAAGATATTCTCTTATTGATAAAGTAGCTGTTTTACCCAAGGACCTGCCATGCAAATCAGAAGCTGATGATAATTTGTGAATGTGGCAGATGTGAGTTTAACATGCCAGACCTTGGTTTTAGGTTTAAATATATCTAAATAAAGTAGAAAAATATTAGAAACATAACTGAACCTGCAAGTGCTTTGTGGGATAATATTTAAAATTTCTCACTGATTGCTGAAGAATACATTCTTATATAATTTTCTGCTTATTATGTTAGTGTTAGAGACTGACATAGAACCTGGAAGTAAATGCTCTTCTGTAGTGTTGTATGTGTGCAGTATATGTGCCAAACATTAACAGGTACTGATCTTATGGCAATTTATCTGTTTACCTCCTGGACTTTCGTAAAGTACCTTGCCAGTAAATGCATTGTGCAAGTCCTTTGGCATTTTTTCACCTTTCCTATCTGTATATGCTTCCTTTTCATTTTTCATCTGTAATTGATTTCTTAAACTAAGGATTTATTTGTTTTTTATTTGTGCTGTCAAGTACAGTGCAATGTTACTATTTTTTTTTTGTTTGTTTGTTTGGAAGAGAATGAGGGAAGTAAGCTTAAAGCCTGTAGAGTCTGCATTCAGAGTACTTGAATGCCATCTCTTGCTAGTTCAGCTTCTGTAATAGGAATTTTGTAAGCAAAGCTTGTATCTCTGCAGAATCTTTTCAGGTTTCAAGAACAGCAATAGCTATACAATTCTGTGGTTCAGTAGCAGTGTATTCTCCCTGACAGGTGAATAAATTGAAGCACCAAGAGCACATTCCAAAAGGTAAAGCATAATGGAATGGATTGCTGCTGTTGTAGTTTAGGGGAAGTTTGATGTCTGCTGGATAGCACTGTTCCTTTGAGAAAATGTCCTGTTAATACTCACAGAGAGAAAACTCAAGCCATCACAAGTGACAACAGTTTTATTGCAGCAGTTTGCTTCTGATTTTACCTAAAGGATGGTGGCATCTTTGTTTTCCGGCTTTCAGAAATCACTAGTAACATTTTCTGTTGTGGTACTTTTGAGAAAAATGTTTTCTATTTCAGAATTAAATATTCAAAATATATAAAATGGGAGACATTACTGTAAATGTCTGATTTTATTTTCTGACAACTAATTGCTCCAACATGTATATTAATTACATCTTTAGAATTCATACATTTTCACAACTGCTCACAGGATAAAATTATCATTGGAAATTATACAGAAGTGAGAAGTCCTCTGAAGTGTTTCATTTTGTCTTTTTTTTAAATTAATATTTGTAGTATTTTAAATCCTTAGGGAAATAGTTATCATATTGACTTAGATGTTATTCAGTTGCTGAAATTGCTTAGAATTTTGAGTTTTGGATGCACTTCAACTTTTGTTTACGTTTATAATGCTCACTGGGAGTTAACTCTTCCTCCCTAAAGTAATGTAAGATAAGCAGTGTTTACTGTCAGAAACAGAAATTAACATTCATTCCTTTTGGTCCCTTTACTAATCATGTTTACTTAACTCTCAACACAGTCTAAAATGGACTTTAGTGATATTTCCAGACTTTGTTATCTAGTAAATTCTTGTCTGAGTGAAGTTGCCAAGTTAGCCCCTGAAGGCAGAGCTGTGTGCCTTCAGCTTCCACTAAAATACATAACATGATACTGGTTATCAGCAAACACCCTAGAAATGTGTGTAAAATACTCAGTGTGCATAAGCATCCTTTCAGCATCCATAGCCATTGGGGTGAGCCTTCTCCTTGCTTTATTAAAGTCACAGAAGAATTTGATGACATGCCACAGCAGACGACTGTATGTCCTGCAGAAACAAAGTATTCAGGGGGTAGGGCAAAAAAAAACTTTATAGATGTCCAGAATTACAAATGTCCAACCTGATATTTGCTGTAGTAGAGGTAAATATTATGTTCTTTTTTTTCCCTTCTATGTGTCTGTGTAAATGAGAGACAAAGAATTGTTAACTTATTTAAAGACAGCGTGGTACAAATGTGAAGGTCCCTGAGACAGGACTCTGCAGTTCTGATGTTTATGGGTGTACTTTTGCTCTGTCTAGTTTATTTTTCCAATGTGAATCCCTGTCTCTGCAGTAGAAAAACAAGAGGCACAAGAGAATTTGAGTTTTTCTGTCACTACCTCATAGGGCTTCATAAAAATTACTCTCGTTTCAGTAATATGTTTTATTGCAGAAGGCAATTTTATGTTCCCCAAACATATTTTATAATTTTATTACATCATGAAGTGCTAAATACTGTTCTCACAATATTCTGAGATTCAGGAAAATTGGAGAGAAGAAACCCCTCTCTTTTTGGTAAGTGTTGAAACAGATAAAACAGGTTATTAGAGATGCTGCTGAATTTTCATCAGTTACTTAAGTCATTCCACAGTATTCTCACAGCTAAGGTGATTATTTCAATTCTAATGATTCTGTGTTTCAGTAAGGAAAATAAATGTGAAACAATGAATAGTCCAGACTTTACTTTCAGTCAGAATATTGCATGTCCATCTCCCATGGCATTTATAAACAAGCAATTTTTTGTTAAAATTTCCATGTTTACCATCACATTGTTGTAGGCATGTGGATTCCATTTTTTATCAGACTTCTCTTATAGTGGGGCTATTAACACCTCATTTAAGACGCTCTGCTTCCCTCTGTGGAGAGAAGATTGTTGTGTAGAAATGTAGGACATTATAGGGCAATTGTTTTATCCTTGATACACATTAATTTCTAACAGGTTATTAACATTCAAATGACAGGATGATTTCATGAGAAAAAAATCATATGTGAATTTCAGGAAAGCATTTCAATTTAACCTGAGTCAGGGATAGAAGTTACCCAAAACAGGGTAATCCTCTGTGCTGATTGGTAAAAAGATATTTTAAACAGACCTCCCAATTCTCTGGAAGTATTAAAAAGAAGACATTGGAGGAGTCTCTAAATAGCCTTGCTGTGTTGTTCCAATGTCAGAATGAGAAATGAGTTATTACTAGAAAGTTACTGACACAAAATTGTGAAAGACAGACTTCAGTCATCTTTGTTCAGGTTATCTAGCTGCTTTCTATAAATTTATCAAACTGAAACTCAGAATGTTTGAAACTTTGTATTTAAGCTTTTGAATATGAGCATGGGAACTTAGAGAAAATACAGACACGTAGGTGTTTTGCTTGGTAACTGAACAGTCTGCAAAAAATGCTATGGGATATAAAGTATAGTTCATCAAAAGTAGCCAAAGGACAAAGGAAAGGGGTTTGATTTGGTTGTGTTTTTAGATTAAGCTAAGTATTTGAGTGGATGATCTTCCGAGGCTTTGATGTAGCTGGCTTTTTACATGAGGTTTGTTCTGCCAGTCCTGACCAGGACAGAGCATGCATGTCAAATCCTTTTCTAAACAAGCCTCTCTGATTTCTTCCAGAGAACCAGCCTTACTAAAGCAAGGCAAGGTTAACCCTTATTTAAGAAAAATATAATATTACTTAAACTGAGAGAAAGAAAGAGATTGTAGCTCACTGAAATGGTGCTTCTAACAATAGACATCTATTTAAGCCATTAAATAAATGATGGCATTGTTTCCAAAATGAGATAAGGATAATTCAGAACAAATAGCAAACTTTCAAGTCACTAGAACAAATGACAGTTTCACAAAATATTCTTTAGTTTTTCTGAAAAAATATTGAAAATAATTATTCAGCAATTCATAAGATTTTATAGCTGAAGAAAAGCCACATTTTCTGGTAAAATGTGAGGTATGTAGATGTGTTCCTTTATATCTTTTGCTACAACCATACAATTAATACTGGTATCAGTAATGGCATAAAAGTAAAAACTTAGAAAATATTTACCTCTCTATAATAAATCTTGGTATGGTATGTCTTTTTTGACAAACAGAAATCAGGACAAAAAGAACAGCTTTAAAAGATTAAATCTAATTGTTCTAAAAAGGTATGCACATGGTAAGAACTTCTGCTGAAGCCACATCTAAATCCCAGTTTGTACTCAGTATTGCCAAGCCTGATCAGGTAATATTTGGACTGAAACATCTAGAAACAGTGCCGTGGATTATGATACTCTGTAAAGCTTTCAGATAGAGGTTGGTCTGTAATAAAAGATAAGTACAAGTATGATTTTAGTGAAAACATTGTGAAATCAATGACTGAGGGTTTGGACAACATAAATGTAAGTTATTAGAGGAAATATTAAGGATAGGAAATAGCTGTTTATACTCGATTTGTTGCATACCACTTGTATATTTCATGTTACTCATGCATGGAATGTTACAGCAAAAACATTGGGAAACTATATCAACTTTTTGCCGACAGAATATGCAGTACAGCGTTATTTAAGGACAGAATAACATTTTTAGGAGTTCAGATTTCAGACAGTAACTCTATCAGCTTTGGATGTTGACTGTTGGTTGTTGACCTTGTTGCAAATAAACACAAATTCTGTGAATTCTCTGTACCCATTTGCTCTTTTATGTGTGGGAATCCATATACTTTTAAACATTGTAACCAGTTCTAGTTATTGCTTTATACCACCTAGTATGCTCCATAAATTACAACCTATTTCTAGGTATGGTCAAAAGATTTCTCATAAGCTGTCAGAAAGCAGTTGGTTGTCAGCTCAAGTATTTTACAGCTTTAATTTGTGGTTAGAAGGAAGATTATTCACTTAAACTTCAGAAAAAGTGAATGAGAGCAACATTCTCTCTAAAATAAGAAAGTGGTATTTTAAACATAAAACATATAAATGCCAAAACAATTCTGAGAAGACAAAGGTATTTTAGCAAATTTTGTTTAGTAATCAGTGTCAAACTTTGCAAGTGTCAAAACCATAAACTCTCAGACCCCCATTTTAATTTGCAATGACTTGACTTTGATTTTCTTTGGCTTTACTGGAGTATCTACTTAATACCCTATGTGTATGGAGACTCTTTGAAAGAGATTTAAAAACCCAGTAATATTGTAGCTGATTTTAGCCAGAAATTCAGATGGATTTTGTTCTTGTTTGATACCAGGAAATTTTTTTTTTTTTTTTTTTGGAGAGTCATAGACTTCTACAAAACCCTTTGAAATGAGCTATGTATATTAACATGAAAGTGAGGAGAATGGTTTTTCAGATACTAACAATTTCATCTCTTCTGAACAGTTTGCAAATCATTTTAAGTTTCTGTAAGTTCTAAGTTCCCAAAAGATGCTTTAGTCTTTTTCTGCTTAGAGTAGCATCCAGCTATGCTCCTTACCAGTCCTCAGAGCAGTGATGTTACACACAGCCTGTAGAATGTGGAAATAATAGGGTTATTGGATCCTTCCTTCTCTGAACAAAAATGATCTAAAATGCAATTTGATTGGCTCTGTGGTTATGATCTTGGGTAATAGTGTACATGTGTGCATGTATGTGTATGGATTTTTACGATAATCCTTTTTAAATATTCCTTTACTTGAAAATATTCTCCAGTACTCAAGGGGAAACCTCAATCTCACCAATTTAGAAATTGTGTATGGTAGCCATTGCACTAACCACGAGGTGTGCTAAATGTGAGTTCACTTTTGTTTTTATGGTGTTTACCTGGAAAATTTGACTTTGCAGTCATTTTGGTTTGTTAAGGGTTTTTTGGCTGTTGCTCTTGTTTTTTCCTTTTTTGACAGTTGTGCTGAATATGCATCCCTCAAGTGAGTTCCATGTTTATTGATGGAATAGATATAGCATATTGCTACTCCAAAATTATTAGGATGTTTTGTGCTTCTAATTCTTCACAGATTCAAACTTACTGGACCTTTCTCTCTTGGCTTTGTTGGCTGAGAGCTGTGTCTGCAGCTACCTTCTCTACATCAATGTCTTCCAGGAGCAAATCTGAAGAACCCACTATCTCTCCAATGGGGCAGACATGGTGCCAATTTGGCTATATAGCTGATAGATCAGGAGACCTACTAAGCTAAGGCCCAGCCATCCTTGTTCCATTAAACTCTCAGAAACAGCTGTATTTTTCCTCCATTGCTCCAGTGCAGGAAAACACTGTTTCCAGATTAAGAAACTGTCTGTTGCTAGATTAATTGCATGGGTTAGTTTCACCCTGTATGCAGGAGGAAACTTAAGCATCACTAAAAGCCTGACACTTTTTTTGACATTTTGCATGAGGTTTTCACAATTCACTTGGTCAATTAAGCATTGTCGTTTGTTTGTCTTCAGTATGTCTTGAGTGTGAGCCTCACTAGTGAGGCTCATTTCACATGGTCGTTTAGAGGTCAGTCTTCCCACAGAGATCACATAATCTGTTAGAAGTCAGGTTTTAGGTATCTTATCTAAGCTTGCTGGAGCTGGAGTCAACTTCATATGTAAGCTGACTTATACATGTAGATAAGCATTATTTATGACAAAATAAGGCTGCTAAAGCAGCACAGAAAATGTAAAACCATGATAGTACCTTTACAATTTCTGCAGTGAACCTACCATCATATGTTGAGTTTGTTGGAAGTACATAGTTGCAAGGCTGTTTTTATATGTAACTATTCTTAAATGAAACAAGAAGTCTCTAACTCTTAATGCAAACTACATTTGACATGCTCTTGTTTTACCAAATTCCTGAAGATGTTTGAGGTAGAGTAAAGCTGACTCTTTAGAACTGGCTTGTTCAGCTCAGTCAGCCTGCCAAAACAAGGCAGGTTACTCCAAATTACTGCAGATGTGCTCTGAGAAGGGGGAAAGACAGCAGTTGTTTCTAGACCAATTCATTACACACTTTAGGTTACTGTTTTTAGTGGGTGATTTTTGTAATCACCGAATGACCCACAAATACTCCATGAAAACCTTAGAAAAATACTCTGTTTGGAGAATGTTTTTACCGTGCACTGTACAGCTGTGATCTTTCATCGAACTTTTAATGCTGAGAATCATTTCAGAGCAAGTCTTAGTCATAGTATGTGAAGGAAGTGTTTTAAACTTCCTGTAGCAAGCACAGTTTTCTTAGATGGATGAGAGTCTGAAACATTTCCAGTCTTCTGTACCTTATATTGCTTTTTGTTTCATGGTTGTTTTTCATGGATTCTCAGTAATAGATAGTATTAGTGATACGCATTCCAGGAGGCCTCTTCTGCTTTGGCCTACTTTCAACATGCCAGTACAGAAAGATGTGAGAGGATTAGTTTAGGCTATAGTCTCATGTATGCACTTTCAACAAGCATAAGTCAAAGCTGCTGTCACCTTGTGCCTTTCCCTCTGCCAGGCTAGTTCCATGGATCTTCTTTGCTTGGATCAGACAAAGAATAGTCCAGGATGCCATGCCAGGTCAAAAGCAGATGCAGCAGATGCCTACATAAATGTCTGTGCTGGCACTAGGGTGGAAGTAGTGGGCAGTGGGTTCTGAATGACAATGGCACCTTTAAACATCTCAGTGTGAAGCTGTGACTTCAACTCCTGCCATTCCAGTAATGATGCTCTCCTGCTCAGTAATTCTACTGGAAAAAATGTTATTGCTGCTCTTGGGTTTTTCTGTTTTGTTGTTTTTATTTTTTGTTTCATGACAGTGCAGTATAAATGGGTTTTAATTTAACAATAAGGATCTCTGGCCCACGATTTGTATCCATGAGTTCATCTGCTCCTTATGTTGCTTGTTTTTTGTTTCTCATTGAGGATTTACAGTCCCTTGAGGTCTGGTAATTGAAAAGATAAAGCTGCCATAAGAAGTATCCTAGAAAATCAGACTCCAAAGAAATACTTGCAACCGATTTATACTGTTTTAGGCTTCAGAAAAGTATGAGGGAATGCTTGCTCATTTGGAGAGTTGTAGAAACTTCCATGGAGACAGACCAGTGTAAAGCACTGTTGCTTTCTACCTATTTTGTTGTCCCTTTTGCTTTTTCTGCCCACCCCCTGTCCTGTCTCCCACCCCTCAGTTCTTGTCTCTTCAAACATAGTAGTCTCTCCCCAAATTCCTTCCATTTTTCTGCTGTTTACTCAAAGCCAGACAAGCACCCTAACTATGGAAATTACCAAATGCAGGTCCTCTTCAGGGTAAGCTTATCTTTCCTTCTGTTGTATTGCGATAGTGGTGCTGGGAATCTTGCATCTCGTACTTTTAGTAAAAGTTATTTTTTTCCCAAATTTATGCAATGCAACTGTGAATTTTGAATACATCAACTAGTAATTGATTTGAGAGAGAAGAGTAATAAATTGTGTGTCTCTGAGGTAACAGAAATAAATCATAATCATTTATGAGAAATGTTTTTTATGTTACGTGACAGTCAAATTGCATAAGCAATTTTATTAGCAGAGAGGTGGGAAACTGTAGCAATGGTGCCTAGAGGGATGATGAAGTGTCTGAATAAGAGGGGAAAACTCAAATGCCTGAAATTACTGATGGAAAATGTTTCTGTTCCGCTTAACATTTCCCTTCTTTTTCTAGAGCTACATGTTGGTCTCCATCAAATTGTGCCAAGACCAACTGTGTGTGTCTGAGACACTGAAACCTCTGTACAATGTAATGAAAACATTTATCTTCTATGAAGAAGATATATTCTATATTCTTCAAATAGGATTATGATGATTTTAGAGCCAAAGAGGCACTTTGCAGAATTATGTAAGGCATCAGGCTATAAAGCAAATATTGCATCAAACAGTACAAATTGAGGTAAAATAGTTAAAGTAGTCAGAAAATATGACAAATTTTATTTCCTGACAAGTAGATAATTTGTGTTTTATGCTTAAAATTCTTTTTCTACAACTGATATTTGCCATTGAGTGTTTCTCTCAGAATTAGAGAAAAGTAAACCAGATCAGATAAATTAGGACACAGTCATGCCACCTTCTTATCTAAAGCCTGGTTCACGTGCAAAAATGTTTGGAGCTATTTTTTTTTGTTAGTTATCAAAATTCCATCACCAAAGGATTTTTTGCTTTTAATGTCAGACACCAGTATACAATATTTTGAGCTTTTGAGGCTAGTGTTGAAAATGCATCTGTATCTGTGTTTTTCTGTTCATAGCTCTGCTTTTGGAAAAAAAAAAAGAAAGGCAGCAAATTTTTTTAAATAAAATGTACAATTGCATGTAGTGTTTATAGTAGCACCTAGTCTAAATATCCATAAAAATGCTTGTAGGGTATCTGTGTTTGGATATTTGTGGGTGGCTGCAGCATGGACCATGTGCCTTGATACGAACTGCGACTGCAGCTGGGTTTTCTCATTTTAAAGATACGACTCTAAAACTATTTACACAAAGCAAAAAAAGTGTAACTCTAAATATGCTTCTACAATGGCTTTCTTTTGCCAAAGTGGCAATGTAAAAAAGGGTTTTCCTGGGCAGATTAAAAACACTGGGTGCTCCAGACAGAACAATTGAGCATTTCAGAATGAATTATACTAACGTGCTGAACCAGACTCTTCTCCCTGTGGGCATGTATTTGTTTGCATATATTTATCAGTCTGCTTGGAAACAAAATGAGAAACACTCATGCATTGCCTTTTAGAGAAGAATCTGAATGGAACTTTTAAAAATTGTATTAGGGAAAGAAAGGATCCTAGGGAAGATTGTAGCCACTTACTGTAAACTAGAAAGAGGCTGTAAAGGCGCTTCTTCCCACTGATTTTCACACAGTGTGAGTTGTTAGTTCATCTTTCCTTTAGATAATTCCAAGCACCAGCTTACAGTGAAGCATGCTATAACTCCCTGTCTCCTAGTTTAAGCTCCCTAAGAGAGGTATTTCAGGAAGCCCTTACTTGCTTGTAGTTTCTTGACTGTCACACTATTTTATTTCTTTATTTTCATTCATGACCACACATGAAGCACTTCAGACTTAATCTGCTTGCTAGGACTTTAGCAACAAATTCAAATGCTTCCAGAACTAAAAGTTCTTAAAATAACGGTTCACTTGCTACATTTCATATTTTAATAGCTAACTTCCCATGAAAGAACTTACTGGTTTGTTAAAGGTGTGAGCTTACGGCCTCAAAATCAGGTTAAGTCTGATATTAACCATGGTGCTTCACAGAGTACAGGTCTATCTAGCAAGCATACAGAGCAATTACAGCTAGTGCCAAACTGCTGGAATTCTCTTCTCTTGTGACAGGAAAAGCTGTTCCAGCATTTGACATGAAGCAAATGCTTACCAGTCACTGTGTAAGAGGTTGCTTGCAAAGGGGTACGGGTTGTTCACACTGCTCAGTGCACACAAAGAAAGCTATATTAGGAGCCTGGTCACACATCATTGATGAAGTTTGTAAGAAGGCAAGCTCTTACAGTGCTTGTTTTGATTATTGGTCTGCAGAGCCCATGAGCACTTCAATGTCCAGGTGCCCCATCAATCCATGTTACGGTTTTATCTTGTGGAAAGACTCAGGGTGCTCTATTTGCTCTTCTCAAATTTTATTATACCATCTAAGAGGACTGATTTTCTTGGTTTTCTTCTACTTTTTATGTCCTTGAAAATCAGTGCTGTTGGTCATTTGCTAATTTCTAGGTTGCTTATAGCTCCCTCCACTAGAACTCTGAATTGAAAACCAAAATACCAATACAGACAACTTTAGCATAGTTTATACATCTCCTTCATGTAAAAAAACCAAAAATATTGCTGAAAATAATGAATATGTTACCACATTTTCCACAATGAGGAAAGTTTCATACTGTATGCTCTTTCAAGAGTAGACTGAGGATGTAGGAATATACCTTCTTCACTTACAGCTCTATTATGGTGAAAAATGTATTTCCTATTCCTGTATTCCTATTATGTGAAAAATGTATTAGGCAAGTAGAATGACAGTTCCACTGGTTTTGCTTATTTATTTTTACTTGCTATTTAATCTGACTTACACATTCAAAGGGAAGCTGGTGACTCTTGGTTAATTGTGGGTATCTCCTTATATCTTCAATGCATAAAGATTTAAAGCAAGGCTGTTTGCTATCTATCGCTATCAAAATATATTGGCAGGAGTTTGAAAATCTTGGGGAGAATTTGACCAATATCTTTTCAGTAAAAGCAGTAATAGAATCATAGTCATTCACTTTTATGCACTATCTAGTAGATTATAAAAGCTGGTAGAAGTTTTTAATAAGGAACAATGCCAAGATACTGATTGGTGGAATTCGGTAAATAGGGAGCTAGGGAACAACACAGTTTTTAAAGACCTCCACATTTTGATTCTTTAACACTTTACACAGAAACTGTAGACTTTTATTACAAATGGCAGTTGTAACCATAACGTCATGAGGATTTTTTGCTCTGTGCTTTGGCTGTTCATTTTCTGGGCCACAGCAGTCTCACTAACATAACCTGTTCAACACTGTATTTATTTTCATGTACTTCCATTTTACCTTTTACCTAAACTTGTTTTTTAGGGATCAAGAAGTGGCTCAGATCGCAAATTATTAATCCAGGCCCATTTTCAGCCATATATAATAATTACTAAATCTCCTTCAGTACTTTTTCATTATTAAAAAAAAAAAAAAAACAAAACCAACAAACGTTTTGGAATTATGTACCTCAACCACGAGGTGGGAGGAGAGGAGAGCTTTAGCTTTCATCAGACAGAGAAATCAAAGTCAAGAGCTGAACCTCCCAAAGGAAGGATCTAAACAAGATAACTATTTGACAGCGTCCTGCAGGATATCAACACTGATATCACATCAGTCTTTGTTCTGAACCAAATATGAAGCAATATTCCTGAAATTTATTTGTGGTCAGAATTACCTTCACAAACTGGCCCAGCATCACAGTTTAGTCTTAGTATGTCCTGAAGGGTTAGTTGCCAAGTAGCTGGAAAGGCTTAGAGAAGTTCTTGAAATCCTTTCAAGATAGCTTCCCTTCCCCCCTTCCCCTGCAGTGAGACATAACCTGTCTCAAGGAAATTTAGCCAGACAGACTGCCCTACAGACCTCTTGGTCTGGTGACTTGGAGCTGAAGAGTGGTTTAGATTTAAGACCACTGCACAAAAATGTATTTAGTTACATGACTGAGTAGTATTTTTTTGAGTTGAGATGAACACTTTCAGACACGATTGTATGTTTGCATTCATTACTATATCCAGTAAGGATGAATTATAGACACCAGACCCTCAACAGTGCCTCTTTGTTGGTGGAGCCTGTGGTTGCCTTATGCAGCTGACATTGCCAGACCTTTCAGTGGTAATTCAGAAGGACAGAGCTGGTGATGCTGGTGGATAGAAAGGCAAGCATGTATGTTGGCAGCTTTCTCTCCATCAGTATAGTTAGCAGTGCGTTCCCAAGGTGAATGTCATTGTCTGTGAGGAAAGTTTGCTCGGGTAGGTAGGGTAGTGTAAATTACCTCTTCCTGCAGCAACAGAAATGCAGAAAGCAAGCTGTTTGGCAAGTAGGAATCTACTTCTGCTCGTTGAGCTGCTAGTTGCAGGATTAAACAGAGAATGGGGCTTTTGTGCTGCCCACACTTCTAATATCCCACAGATGTCTTGGAGAGATAACAACAGAGAAGTAATATTTGTTAATATCATGGTGCTTTTTTTAATCCATAAAAAGAAGAACTGGAAATGTACTGCTTACTGTTGTTAAAGAATGACAGTCACCCATATTAATTCTTGTGAGAAGCAATATTGCCTAAATTCATGTCTGTGTTCAAATACTGTTCCTATCTTACTCCCAAGTGTTACATGAGTGCTGTTGTAATATTGCTGTGCTCTGTTGTTTGCATAAGTTCTTCTGAATTCTCACCAACATCAACATTCATGTAAGTATCCAAAAAAGATTATCTACCTCTCCAGTTTTGATCTGAGAGGTATGTTTAGTAGCCTCTAATGTTTATTTAGTAAACTATTCTATACCATATCAGGTGGAACTGCAAGGTGTAATGGAGCATGTGTGCCATTGCTGTCAGATGGCTTTTTTTACCTGTGCAAAGTAGAATCAGAAGGAGTTTGTCTCAATACAGTGACAAAAAGGGGTAATAAAAGTATACTCTGGTTCAGAAATGACCTGGCATTCTTAAGTAGGTGGAGTTCCTCTCAATGAAATACCTGTAACCTGCTTCTCAGTCAGCTTGCTATCCTTTGAGTTTCATAGTTTTCTCTAAGAAGTATTTTATATATTCTTTATGCATTATGTTTCCAGTCTCTTAGTGTGAAGGTTTACGGTTTTTTATTCTCTTCATGCACAGTCTCAGATGCCGCATACGCCTCAAGGAGATACATGGCAGGATTTAGTGTCTTCACTAAATGATGCTGTTTTCAGTGGGTAGTTTTCTGTCTGGCTTACGCTGCACCAAGAGCCATACCTTGTCACAAAAAAGGATAAACCTGTATTCCCCAACCCCCACCTTGCAACTTCTCCCCCTGCAAAAACACCAGCAATCATGCAGCCACATGGCTACATCAATTAAGTAGCTGATATGGTTGAAAAGTAAGCCAAAAAAAAATGGTTCATCTTTTGGCCAGATCACTACCTTTTCAGTATTGACCCAAAATAACAGTGAAACTGCATCTTTCCTTAGATTGTAAGGTGGCTTCAGTACATCTTTAACAAAAATATTTTAAATGTCCCTCTTGGTACACAGTATTTTAGAACTGGGGTTGTTGAAATATAAAACTTACGAGATATGACTGACTGTCCTGTGCAGTGGTACATTGGGAAACTTTCTTGAACAGTGACTCACTAGCAATACTGCATGGTAACATTTATTGAGATTCTGACATGACTCCCTGCAGAATAAAAATCTTGGCATGGATGAATGTCTTGAAAGGTTTCCAGGAATTCTTTAAAGCTACAAAATACCTGAGAATTTAACCAGAATATCTATTAGAAGAAAATCAAAGGGGAAAAAAACCACTTGGAATTTCCCATTTTATTTTGTGCAGTTATCTTCTGTCCAATTAATGGATTTTGTCATAAACATGTTATATTATCATGTGAAGGGTATATTGATCTTCATTAGCAAGCCTGTTTGGACTGATTTGAAAGGTAATATTATTAAACTGATCAGAAATATTATGCCAGACATTCAGAGTAGAACAGTCTGTTTTCTGTGGTATGACTATGTCTAACATCACTTCTTAAAGTTGTTTGTTTTGTAAAGTACTTTCATACCTGGAGAATATTTTTCATAGTTCCACCATCAGTATAGATCCATAGAATTCTTTCTTTGCATTTCCAGCTGCTCTATAATAAATTCCATCTGTGTTTTAACTATATTTGTATTGATTTTTCAGCTATGCTAGCTTATGTCTGTCCTCTGCCTTACTGACCCTAAAGTTAACCAAAGTGGTGGGCATACAGCCAATTTCAGATGGCATTTTGGGAAGTTTACTCCCTTTTAAAGTAGTTTAGGAAATGTTACTCAAATATTTCTCTTTTTGACAAGACTGTTTAATTTCCACAGTTTCACCCCCTTTACTCTGAATTTCCTCCTCCTCAATATTTTCCAGTTCTAGGGGAAGGCATTAGAAATATGCCTCTAGCTATTTTCATTGTAGTTTTCTTTCCAAATTTCTAGGGTTTTTTGTCTAGCTACAGGGCTTTTTTCCTAATCATGGGTTTGTTTATCATTTTGCTTTGTACTACTTTGCATTTGGCTTTTAAGAAATAGTTATATAATCCCAACACCTAGCCTAAACTCATAACTTTAAAGGGAATTAGGGTATACGAGGAGTGCAAGATCAGGCATTTGGAAAATGGTCCAGTGGAATTGCTTTTCTTTCCTTGTACAATGAGTATTTGTCTTAAACAACTTCCATGGCTCTTGGAAACTTATTTCACTTCTGAGGTAATCTATGTTCCATTAGCATTTTTTGGTCTGAAGCCAGTTGATTCCTATAGGCTTTACTGAAGTGTGGGTTGTTCTTTTTTCCTTGTGTTTGGGTTTGGTTGTTTTTTTTTTTTTTTTTTCTTTTACCATTCTCTGAAATGATTCATCTCTTTCTTAGTGGCTATTGGGTTTTGATGCCTTTTAGTTTCCCAGACCAGTGACCAGAACTGCAGCTCCTTGTTTCAAAAATCCAGACTTTACTTATATGTTGTTTTATTGCAGAATGTATGGGATGCTGTCCAAGCAATATCTGATTAAAGTATGATAAGAAAGTATATTTAATGATTAGACTTATCAGACTTATTTCATTTTTTGAGAGTCATATCCCAGCTCATGTATCAAACTATACTGTTGATAATACCATTCTGCTGGAAGTATTATTTAGGGCCTGTTTCTTCTCATAGCTTATTGGGAAATTAGAAAAGAAATAAAAATACTGTATTGCCTTTTACATACACGTGGGACTGTTTCCTCACTTCACTGTGTGTTGTATTCTCTGGAGTGTGTACTCAAGTAAAGGAAGCTATACAGTATTTCTTAGAACAAGAAGCCAGGAAATAGTGATGCAAATAAATCAGTCAGACAGGCATAGTTATGAAGAGTGAGCTAGTATGGTTACCTAGCTCACCATATCCAAAATCCAAAAAAGAATTGCAGTTCTTTAAGGTGAGCTGAGGGGAACAAAAGATCCTTAAAACATAAGATACAAGGTTCAAGCTTTAAGAGCAAGTAATTTGGCATCCTAATGAGATACTGACTTCCTTGTGTGCCAGTGGAAAGGCCTGCCAGAAATAAGGGGAGTTTGTGTGCAGCGAATAGTTCAGAGGTCCATGCTCAGCTTTGCTTCTTTAGTCATTAAAAAGACAAGACTCATTTTGGTGTGGTTTCTGTTTCTGGAATTGTTTAAACATAGTTTCTTTTGTTGTTTGTACCTACTGATATCAATAGAATGTGAATATGTAAATAATTTTTCACCAGCATAGCTGTGATACCATGAATTGAATTTGCTGCCTAAACATGACTGCTGCAGTTGCACTTGCCCTCACAATGGGTACTTCTGGAAGTTCATGAAACTTTGGCATCTCAAGGCTCTGGTCTGCAGTACTCCTTTTGGGGTATATCTTCTCAAAGGAACTTGGACCTTTAACAGCTGTAGTTGAGATACAGCATCCCTGACCATGAAGTACTCCTTAGTCAAACCTCACATCGAGTCTTTGTCACATTCTGAAATACAGCTGTTGTGTGTTGTTTAGCTTTGGCAAGGAAAGAGGTCTCTCTCATGGCCTAGTGCTGTAAAAAGGAAAATATCAAAGCACCTTAGTACCTATGTATCATCAGTTAACAGATGTTGTTTACTCCATTCCCCTTGTTAGTCTGCTATAATTTTAAAGCATAATAAAAATTCAAGTAGGATCTTAAAAACTAATAAAACCATGTGAAAGCAAAATGTCATTCATAACAACTCATATAAGACAAAAAAACCAACAAACCACCAAAACTGTGATTTTTCTTTTTTTTACAGAGCATGGTCTTTTTAAGCCATGGAAACTGCATACTTGCAAAGTTGTTGTACCTGATGGAAATTTTTTACCATTTCTGGTCATGGTAAAAAAAGAAATGGGAAAAAATGTCCAGCATCCACTGGAAATTAGATAGTAAAAATGAAGTGATTAATGTGAAGTAATTTAGATTAAGAAGTCATATACATCTTAAGGAGGCATCAAAACCTGCAGGCTTATGTCATACTTCACAGATTTTGCAAAACTGTTCCAATAATCCTGGTTGAATGAAATGTAGCATTTTAATATTCAGGCTTACTGCAATATAAACACATTTGTCTTACAAAACTTTCTTGAAATGAAGTTTTATGATACTATATCCTTTTGCAGTTTATTTTCATCTCAGCTGAATAGCTGATGTATGCAAACCTTGACACTTCCCAAATATACTAGTAAGAAGCCCAGAAAGAGAGGTACGGTGCAAACTCTCTCAAAGGATTTCTGTGGAAGTTGAACACGTAAGACTCGGTCAAAACCAAAGTTAAAACTAATTTGGACAAGTTTGTTCATCCATTTCTACCCAAACATATCATATTACATGAAAGTGAGTTTATAAAGTCACATACAAGAAGTAACTTTTATATTCTCCTGTGATTTCCTTTAATCTCTGTTCTTCCACATACAGCATCTTATCAAGTTGCCCTGTTGTCATGTTGAGCAAGCATTGGGAGTGAAGGCAAGATAAACTCCTTGCTTTCAGTTCTGAAAGCCTTTAATCTGTGAGTCAGAACAAGATTTCTAGAAACATCCTGCTAAGCCAGTAACAGTCCAGAGTTCTCGCATAGGCCGCTCTATGTGTGTGATTCATGGACTTCTGACCCAACAGAAAACAATCTGTCTGAAATAATGATGTCATGCTGAACGTGTGCAGAGCTGATTTTTTGGTAGCAAGGGGTTTTGCTTGTTTCTTTTTAAATAAAAGAGCTTGTGATCAAGCCAAATATAGGCATGGTTTAATGTAGAGGAAAAAGTCTTATTTCTTGCACTATTCAAATCATCTGCCAAATAAATTAATTCTCTACGGAAGTGCTCACATGCTATAATGTCCTTAAGATGTAATAAGTACTTTCCCCTTCAATTAATTTCAACTTCTAAACTTTAATTTCAAAGACATCTGATTCCCACAAATGGAAATCTTACAAAGCAGCGAGAAGCTGATTGCAGGTTCTTCTGTCAGTGTGCTGTGGACATCTTTCATAAAACATGATGTTATACTTCCAAGAACCTATTACTGCTTACCAACAGTCTGAATGCTTTCTCCATAGAAACCATGGAAAATGTCCTGGTGGGTTTCACACCAACACATTTGGCATAGGTGAGGGTTGTGCTGGCTTAGTGTCTCTTTGGTTGCCATACAGAGAGGAATTGCTGATGCAAGGTGTTTTGGTCTGTAAACAAAGTATCATGCAGCGGTGAAAGAGCTCTCTTAAAAAGCGTTTTGTTGCCGTGTAGAGTGTTGGAGTGGTTCATGATCCATTAAGTAAGGAGAAACACTAGGCAACAGCTTTTCTGTGTATTTTAGAACAATTGCATTCCTTTTTCTAAGCCAAAATATAGCCATCACCATTAAATAAATGTAAATCTTTCTTGAGGAATCTGGTTCTCTTCCTTCATTTCCTGTAGCATGTTAGCTACAGCTTATTTCAGACTGTTTTTTCTTAAGCTCCCAGGAAATGTAAACAGGGCATAAAAATCTTGTCCACAAATCTTCTAAGTAATTCTGAACTCCCACGAGGAGTTATTACCCATAAAATCAGTTGTTGCAAATTACTATTGAAGTTTTTTTGGGGTCATTTTGTTGGATTTTGTTTTTTTTTTTAGTAGTATGTTTTAATGTCTAGAAAGAAGAAACCTGGTTTCTAAAGGACAAAATTAAGTCCTAAATTAAGTTAGCATGTTGTGCTTTGACAGCCCCAGTCTTCACAATGCATGTCTTTTTGTTATACATTACAGTAGATTTTGGTTCCTCAAAGTTCTGTTCAACTTGTGAGCATCTAACAAACATGACTCTACAAAGGAAGAAGATGTCACTAGAACACTGCACCAAGAGAGCTAAAATCATTTAGTATTGTTAATTTTTACAGTGCTGCTTTATTCTCTGTTTAACACTGTCTGATCGTTGGAACTTCTGTTTTGCCCAACAGACTGAGATGAGTCAAACTATGTAATAGTACTGAGTTTGCCATTTATAGTCAGCTTCAGTTTTTCATTTCTTCATTTCATTCTGCTGCTCCTCACAGCAGTCTGTGCTTATTTAGTATGTAGTACTTGCAGGTATCCCTAGTCATCATTTAACAAAGTCATGTATCATATATTTCTTTGTAAAAGCAGGCTGGAAAACAGTCATCTACTTGCGGTTGACAGTGATTTCTGCTGCTGTTCTGTGTACTTCCTCCATTTTGATGAAAACATGTTGGCACATTTTTTACAGATCTGCATGCAATGGGACTTGCCAGCTATGCATATGGATAGTAGTGCTTCCTCTTCCCAGGAATTTGTGCCCAACTCTCTTGGACATGTGCCTTGTCCTTGACTGCTGCTGTAAATATAAGTCAGTGCATGTCTTTTGACCACTCACAACTACCTGACATATCAGAGTAGCTTTCATACAGGTCTCTCCCAGGATAAGTTTTAGTACTTCTGCACAGAAAATTCTGGCAATATTATTTTGGTATGGATACACATGGGTTTCATATATAATTAATATTTCTCATATGGGTCTATAATCAGAACATCATGCATTATGATTAAATGATAATTCAGTTGAAAGTATAAACTGAGGTGTAGTAATTACTTCTTGTTGAACAGTTGTGCTAGTGAGTAAACTGGCTAGTGTAGAATACGCCTGTTTTATCAGTTTAGTCAATGCACAGTCTCATACTTTGGCAGAGGATTTTTTGAAGATCTGTATGAAAATGTATTATTATGAGTGTGTGTATCTATACATTCAGATTATGTTAAAATGTTTAATCTAAGAAATATGATTATGTCTTATTGAATATGTTTTACAGTATCACTAAGTGTTTTAGTGCTTATGCTACAATGACAATAGTTTTTATTGCGAGGCTGAACGTTATCACAGAAAATCAGTTTTATTTTGCTGATAAAATGCTGAGGGTTTTTCATTGTTTTCATAATTCCTTTAATAATGGTAATGATGTTGTAATTTTTGAATTCAGTGTTTCTGAGCAGCAGGTTGAAACAGTCATTGCCAGTACTCTAACCTTGGTAAGTGGTTGTGCGCTGGTACCAAAAACTTTCATATTCAGATGATAAAACTACTCGTGTCCATTGGGTTAATGATGTGGTCTTTTATGGCACATTTCTGTTTCACTGCTCCTGCAGGGCTGTCTAGTTTTTGACTACATGAAACTGCCACAATGTGGATGTGGGGCTGGACAGCATGAGGGCACCCTCTGGCAGAAGCAAAGGAGGGACAGGATATGGTGTGGTTCTCTGAGGGCAGTGCTTCAAGCCTGTGAGAAAGAGGCTGCTATGGCTCAGTCTAGTTGCACCTGTAGATTTACTGTGAGCACTGGAGTAGTTGGTGTGAGTGGGTTCACTGGGGGAGGTGCAGGAAGCACAAACTGGCAGGTACCAAAATGAGAAGATGGCATGGGGGAGCAGACATGCTCTACCTGCATAGAAATATACTTGCACATGAAAGATTGCCACTGGGGTCAATGGCAGCAATTCAGCTCTCTGGAGTATTGAGAGAGACAAACCTTTTCTTTGAAACCAGTCTGACCAGGCAGAAGGGGGACTGGAACTTTCACTGAAAGTTGGTTGAGTAGTAGCTTCCAGACTTCTGGGAGGTCAACCTTTCTGCAAGGGTAGAAATCTAAGCTTTCATATGCATTTATCTTAGGTTTTTAGATAGCTTTCTTGAGAGCATTGCCAGTTTCTCATGCAGCAGACATACTCCTACTTGCAGAAGAGCAAGTGTAGAACAGCGCGTCAGAGGTCGAAGGATATGTCCTCCTACCCTGAACATGTCTCTTATGATGTCATTCGTTCCATTCAGATGAACTGATGTCAGATGACAGGGCCTGGACAGTAAATTGCTTGCAGAATCAGCAGTGAGTTATCTGTCAGTAGCCTGAACACCTGCTGAAGATGATGGAGTAGTTCTGAAATAAACAGGTACTTCTGCAGCCTTTAGCAGTAGAGAGGATGAGCTCCAAAAGATAATGGCATTTTGTTTTCATTACTATTTGACAATGCTATATCCTTGTCACCCTAGTTTAATTTATTCTTAAAGCATTTTTGTATTTTGGATTTTAATTTTAGCATTTTCTTTGTCTTGGTTAGGAATGTTTTGTTTACATTAATCTTGAAACAGACAGCTTGAAACCTGATCTTTCTGGGCATAAATTCTCCTCAATTATTCCTATATGTTTCTTATTTTGCTGAAATTGTTTGGTTTGTTTGGTTCTTTCTGAGGTGAATTTTAGCATTCTAATTTAAATATGTAATGTAATTATGACGTGGTCAATATATTTATTCTTCTGTTATTTGATTAAGCTGTTTCCTTACATTTTTCTAGTTTGAGAATTTCTCACAAGTAAACAAACTTGTTCAGGCCTCTGTTGAGGGCAAGAATGTGGTATAAAAATACCAGAGCTGGTTTTCTGTTGAGCTGAAAATACAACTGACTTGGGTGCAGCTGGAGTCTTTATAGGAAGGTGGTTATAAATGCACCTTTGTATTCTCCATAATTATTTTTCTCATGTACTTGTGCCTGGGAGCAGTCACTATTGCCCTGTACATCAGTGACTTAAAGCAGTGCTCTGTGTTCCAGTCTACTACTTGTTTTCTGCTTCACCCGAACTTCTACAGGAGCTTGCAATAATGGAAGGAGATTTAGTATTTAAGGACTTGTTTTCATAACTTAATACTAAGGAACCATATTGAGAAATACATTAATGCTTCCAGATTCCCAATCAGAATTAGAAAGTTTGAAGTTCAGCTATACCTTCTTTAATTTTTCAAAATGTTGTTTCTTGTCATGCTGCGTGAGAGGACTGTCTCAGAACACTTTTACTAAATTTAAATCTGTACTTTGTTAAGGGTATTCCTTTTAAGGAGTAACAGCTCAATATTCTCCTTAGTCAGGGAGTGTTCTAATGAAAACTTAGTCAGATAGCTTTCTTTTTTTTTTTTTTTAATTTATTTAAGTTTTCTTCCTTGCTTCCTGTGGCTGTTATATAGAAGTGTACAGTTTGACTGTCAGTTCTTTCTCAGAAAATACCTGAAGTGTTACTAAAACTAAGTATCAAGCAACAGTGGCAACAGTAGAGAGTGTTCCCCTAGTGAATTTCACTGTCTCTCAGCAGGTAAGCTGCTCCCTATAAACGCTACTTTAAAAAGTTTTGGGATATTTCGAGAGTAAAACTAGTCTCGCTTTCTTTCTTCATGCAGCATAACAGAATAGTAACTTTTTAAAAAGTAGATAGCACTGTTGAGGGATTCCTTTTTCTCTGCAGAAAGCACTAGTGAAATCCCCAAGGGACACGCTGTAACCTGTTCTAAAGAACAATGGAAAATATGACAGGAATCTGTGAGTTTTTACACTGGAACTCCACAGCTTCATTTTCCTTTGTCTCGTTGCCAGTGGTTTGCAGACGCAGCTGGGGCGGCTCGGGACGCGCTGCTGCTCGGGAAGNTTACATGGGCATGGCCGCGGCTCGCCCGCTGGAGCCGGGCCGGGCCGAGCCGGGGGCGGCGCGGCCCGGGGGGCTCAGCCAGACAAAGAACAGTCCCGGCAACCAAATAAGGAAGTTGGAGCTGGAGGATTTCAGAATAGGAGCAGAGGGGGAGATGCCAGGGAAGCCGGGGAAGCGGTCTGAGTGCAGGGAGCTGCTCTCTGTTTTTACCAGCTGAGTGGTAAATGCAGGGGACGGAGGCTGGCGGACTCGTCCATATCCTTCTGTGATCTTCTGCCAGCTAAGTTAAGAACTCAAGCTGTGTTTGTCATATTTTCTCGTGTTTCTGAAAGCTCTCTACAGATTTTTGTTTAGAAAGGAGGGGTCTTTGGCAGCCCTGTTGGTTAGCAGACTGAAGATAAATGAGTTACCCTTTGCCAGGGGGAAAGAATCCCATTGCAGATAATTTCAAGCATTACAAAAACACATTATAAGTTTTTGTCTCCTTTAGTGTTCTAATAAAAACTTAGAAATTCATCTAGAAAGGGTACATATGCACCCCTGAGAAACAGAGATGTCTTTGCAGTTAAGAACAGTAGCCAAGGGAGAAAAGAAAGAAAATGAGTACTAGAAAACCCTAATATTGTCCTGACAATTCATATAGAAAAGCATTTTAAATTCCATAAAATATGGGAAAATATAATGGGATATCAGAAACACAAGTTAGGTACTGGTTTAAACATAGGTGTGAAATTCATGCCCTGTGATCCTAAACTGTGTTCCAGTGTCTTGGGACATTGTTTTACCTACTTGTTAAAAGGTCTTATTCTTGGTGGAAAAACCCATGGAACACCATCCACTTTTTCACTTCAGAAGAATCAACACAACAAATATTCAGAAGGAAGAGCTGTAATCTTTGCTGACTCTGTGAAAGCTAGACAAGAGAAAACTAAATAGCTGTGGGTACAAACTTTAGCAGTAACACTTAACATACTGGCCTGGTTTGCTCTGGTTTCAAAACATTAGCAACAGAACGTGTCCTAAAGTCACAGCCTTTATAGCAAACAGTGACATGCACTGTGCGCTTGACATCCTGATGAAAAGAAGTAAGTTATACCTTGATCTTGAAATTGTGAGCACATAAAGTTCAGCACATAAACAGCTACTGAAAAATATTTTAAATACGGTAGGGAAGCCTGACTCAGAAGAAACAGCTTCTTTATCTTTCCTGACAGGCCTCACAATTACAACAACTGTAAGTTACTGAAGTGTAGCTAATTGAAAGATAGAACACACTAACTATTGCCATATCGGGGCTATTAAAGAGGAGAATGTAGCGTTGAGATTTGAGCTCAGAACTGGGAAGCACTTACGGGTGATATTCAAATTGCTGTAATCATCTGTGACTTTTTATAAGCCTTCTAACAATTTTAGCATCTGAAGTGCAGGTAAACCTCATAAATCCATGGCAATGCTTGTAAAAGCGAATTTCAGTATCGCAGCTGGAAAGTGTTATGTCAGGTTTACTATGAAGTAAAGCCTGAGGAGTGAATGGTTTTCTAGGTTATATTTTGTTATATTTAATTTCCAGAGGTCTTACACATTGCTGTAATAGTAGTTGTGCAGGCCAGGAAATCTCATGGATTACTCATGGATGAAAAAGACCAATCATGTGGGTACTGAGGTAACAAGGAGCTTCAGGAAATCATCGGGATGCTTGACTTCTCCTTATGCCTGTTGTTCAACCTTCACTGTCCCAGTTCCTTCTTAGAAAATGCCTATGTAGTAGACCCACATTTTTTCTCTGTGCTGTCGTAGGGGTTGCACAGTAAGTTTGATCAGTGCGATTTAATGTTTTACCCTGAAGACCTTTGCTATTTTAGTCTGAAAGGTGAAATAGTGGTATAACAAAGAAGACTTAAGCATGAGTCACTTCGTCACCATGTATGTACACACATGTGAGTATAGATATACTTCCACAAAAATGCTAACTGCTGCCTTATGAAAATTGTCTCAGCAATAGAAGCGTCTAATTTTTGGTTTTCTGTAGGTATTATTAGAAGTCTGGGCAAAGTTCTTTTGTTGTCGTTGTTGTTGTTGAATCATGTTTTCATAGATCAGAGACTGCAGCATGTATTCCTATCAAGTGTTGGACCTAGCTGTGTTTTCCTTTTTGTAAAATGAATAACTTTAATGGTGTATATTTGCAGAATTGAAAGTGATGGGAAATGTTTGCTTAAATAATCTTTCTTGCAATAAACATGATCTTTTATTTTCCGGAAGTGCTAAGCTACAAAAGCCACAAACAGGTTGATACTTCTAGTTCAGACATTATGATCTTCACCAAATAGAAATAGCATCAAACAAAGCAATTTACAGTTACAACCTTAGTGTTAGCCAACACCAGCCAACTTAGGTGTACAGGATAATTGAAATAGTGCTAAATGCTTTGGACTGGCACATTTTTGGTAAATACCATTTCAGAGGTATAGTCAGTCACTTTTGGTTTTGGGAAATCCTAACTTTGCATTCTGGCCTTCTAAAGAAATCTCAAACTCTCATGCATTCCAAGAAAATCAGTGTCCTGTTCCTGGTTTAGGAATCCACATTCAAAGCCATGGAGAAAGGCTTTGACTTTTTTATCAAGTACAGTATGGGAGGTGATGTAGTTTTATGGAGATAGTTTCTTTTCTTTTAAATAAAAATTTTAAAATCCACAATGGTTGGCATGCCAAAGCTTATTTTGAATAGCTAGTGTAAATGGGATGCATTTCCCTTAGGTAGGAAAAACAGGGAGATTGCTGAACTGGGCTCTATAGATCATTGAATTCAGTCAGCTGCATATGAATCAGTTTGGAAGCTTGTAAATTCTTCCAATTCCCTCTTCTGGTAAGTCCTTCAGGGTCTATTTTACTGACATTTCCATCTGAGTTTAATGATGTTTGAACTGTAATATGATGCAAAGCTGCATTGTGGCTAGCTGAATACTATTTGGGTTGATTTACAGGCATGCCTATATCCTTGAATTAATTTCCAGTTTTTAAGACTGAAAGAATCTCATGTCATGTGTCTCCCCCATTAGAAAATATCATTTAAATATCAATCACAACTTCTTCCTAGACCTCAGAATTTTTAAAGTTTCATTTGCTGGATTTTTTTTCTTTTGTCAAACCATCCTGTTTTGATTTAAAAAATTTGAAAGGTCTGGTCTTAACTAGTATGATCAGAATTGCATACTCCAGTATAGCATTAAATGTCTTTGTAAAGTCAGCATCTACTATGCTAAATTTTTGCATATCATAATGAGGAAAAATCAGGGAGGCAAAGAGAAGAAAGGAAATAGAAGAGTGTAGTTTTTTGTAGTATAGCAGCACCTGGAAAACAGCTGTTGTGAATGAAAATATAGGTACACTATTAAAATACACTTCCCTCACTGAAGATATACTGCAGGCAAAAAGGTTGTATTTACATACTACAATTTTTTCAGTAGTAGTTTAAGAATTTGACAGACTCTTTCATGAAGTCAATTGAGTTATTTTCATTTATTTTCACTCATTGCTGAGGATGGGATTACTTTGTGTAACATTTTCTCTCTTCATTTTCAGCTTTTCTTTTCTGAAGTCATCCTTTTTTAGTTTTTGTACCTCAAACAATAATAGTTTCAATTTATTTACAGGGTGGTTTGAAAAGTAAATATTAATTCTGTGAAGCTTCTCAAAGTTTGAATGAATGCTAGCAAAAAAACTTCAGGCAGTTTTGTGTTTGCCTGCCTTACTTGTGACATCTACCATTATCTTCCCTGGTCCACAGAAATTAATTGTTGAGCTCTTCTACTGCATTTTTCCAAAAGCTGTTTGTTATCATTATAATTATGTTTTAATTATCTCTTTTAAATATTAGGACTTAATTAGAGTTGTAGGCAATTGTCTTTCTATGTGTAAATTAGTTTCCTTCATTTCAGTTTGCCAGACATGCTGTAGATATAGTTGGAAACTCCTTAAACTAGAAACAAATGCTCCTGTGACTGGAATTATAGGCAAAGTTGTTTACAAGAAAGAATCACAGATCATATTAAGTTAAGCATATGGTTTTACTTCTTTTCTCTTTGGATCTTAATCTCACATTGGGCCTCATGCTTGTTTCCCAGTCAGCTGAGCTTCATTTCCACTTTCCATGCCCACATACGCTGTGGAGTCAGAGAAGAGCAAGTGTCCTGAACTAAGCTGATGTGCACAAGCTGTCTCTGCTTTCATCTTCTGTCCCCATGAACTGAACATACTCATAAAATTCTTATGTGCAAAAATTTTAAGAGCTGTGACAGAGAGAAACATTGGAGAACTCTTTAATGCATGTCTTTAATGCAGTATTATCTCAATTTGTTATAATCAAATACAAAGGAGAAGTTGTAGTTAAGAGATGTGAAGTCCAGGTACTATTTTTCTGTCACTGACTTTTCCTACTGTACATCAGTCTGCTCTTTGTTGCTTGTGTTACATTATCTGCACCTATTACTGGCTGTAATAGAACTGTGTTCTGTTTTTTAGATAAAATACTATTCTCGACAAGCATACCTACTAAAAATCATAGAGAGACCTGATCAGCCATGAGGGATACTCCTTTTATCTTTGTACTATCTTAACCCTATGTGTATGAGCTTCCATGCTTCTTCCCCAGAGTCATGTACCAGAATTGGAAACAGAGTGTTTGTACAGTGCCAGCCTTCTCACTGCCAGGTTCTGGCATGCCAATCTCTGTTCTAGCAATGGGGAGATACTTTATTTTCCCCACCCTTTTCCTAATTGGCAGCATTCCTCTGTTCTTCCTGTTATATTCTGGAGTGATGGAGTGATGTGGAGTGAGTTCTGAGGCCTAAAAAGGGCTTAATGGTGAAAAAGTGTGAAAGGGGTTGAATAAGCAGAAAAATTTTCAGTGCTACGTGGTTCTGCATTGTCCACTGTGGAATGAAATTTCTCAGGTAGAGGTCTTGCTCATTTTCGAGGTTCATACCAGTTGGGGGAAAATAGGTGCGGTGATGTTCTTGTAAACCAAACAGATTTTTAGGCATCCAGAGCTGAACTGTAATGCACACTGGCTGGAAACTGGAGCTCAAAAAAGAAAGAGGATCATGCTTGCTTTCATCTGCCCTAAAGTCTTTTAACCATTGTCCAGGATGCCGAACAGTGAGATAAAAGGCACCATGTTCATGCACTCATTTGCTGCTCACAATGTAGAAAATGGAAGTGATACCACTGATCGCCTCTATGGGCTAAGCATAAGAATAGAGATTTTGTAAATGTATCTTTTGAGATTATCTATCTTGTTTTAAGCAGATGTTTCAGAAGTTGTTGCTAGTGATTAGTTGCGTTCTAGGATTACTTGCAAAACTGATGTTGGCATGTAACTTGTAAGAAAGCACTGGATCTCGACCAAGAGGCTTTTAGTAAGAAGGGTATGAACCAACAACAGAAATCTGGCACTCTTTATTTCCTTGTGGAAAAAAAGAAGAAAAAAGAAGAGGAAAAAGAATAGAATTACCTGCCTTCAAATGAAGGCCTTAGTGGAATATGTAGTAATTAATGTATTTAGAGTACGTGTTTGACGCTCTGGAAGGTTTTGCATAATTAGACCACAAAACAGCTAGATTTTTACATCATGCAGTAAATTTTTTCTGGTCACTGATGCTATTCTTTGGCAGATGAGAAAGACACAGGAGACTATTTGTAAAACAGATGACTACAGTGCAATAGCATGACACTTTTTTTCTGAAAAACTTTTTAAATTCAGTTTAATCTGAACACTTGGGGACTTCGTCGTGATCAGTAGTGGCATAAGTGTTACTGTAAAAGAACGCAGAAGTAATAAAGGGCTTAGCAGAACAACTTGAGACATTGCTTCCACAGTTTTAAACGTGTAGCCATCCCAACCCATTCTGTCATGCAGACAAAAATTACGTGGAAATCGTGCAAACCTCTGCCTCGCAGAAAAGCTGATGTAAATTCTCGTGGCAACACTTCTGTGCAGCTGTATGACAATATGGAAGAGCCTGGGATATTTCCTCTACTCTCTAGGCTGCTGCAGCCTTCTCGAGTTTTTCTGCTGGCTAAGGAAGTTCCTGGACGGAAAAAAAAGTGAACTTCCAGTTTGGGACCCGAGCATTTTTTGGCAAAAAGTGTATCGCAAAGTCACAGTTCTTGCAGCTCCGAGGGAGAATAAGACTTAGGCTAAGACCTAGACTACAGCAGCGGGTAGAAACATCCCGATGGCGACTCGTTGCGGGAAACGCACGTCTCCCTGCCGTTCCCGGCAGCCTGGTAACGCCTCCCGCACGCATCGGGGCGCCCGGGGCGGCCGCGGGACTCTTAACGTGAAGCTGCCGGAGTGGGACGCGCCGGCGGCGGCGGCTCCTCAGTGAGTCACGGCGCGGTGCCTGCGCCCCGGGCCCGCCCTATATAGCGCCGGGTACCTGCGGGCTGCGCTCCGCTCCGCTCCGCGCCCGCCGCCGCTCGCCGCCGCCCGGGAACTTGCGCTGGGGTATGTGAGAGCTGCCCGCTCCGCGTCGCCGAGGTAAGATGGCAGGGTACTTTCAGAAGTTCCTAGTGACGTGTTTGCTTCAGATGAGGTGAACGCACGGCAGAAGCGGTGATGGGAGGCGAAAGGTCAGGGCACATGAAATCATGCTGTAATCGGACCGGGCTGACCGCCTATCTTTCGAGTATTTCTATTTTTGATCGACTCTTTCTTGCTCTTTTAGTTTGCCACATCGTCTGTAGTCGCATGCGAGTTTGGCTGATGCACTTTATTTGCCGACCCCGGGCGTCCCCTTGGTGTTTCCAAACAGAGAAAGGATGCTTTTGTGGCGGCAGCGGCTCTGTGCATCTCTGTAGCCCAAGACTTGCTAAATTAGTCCTAAATAAATATGCTAGAGCAATAAATATGATAGAACAGTAAACTATGAGTGCTTTCCCAGCCTTCTTCATGCGAGACTTCTGTGGGAATCCAGTGATAGTTCTGGATGAAGAGAGCTGGTAATGGGCAGAAGACTTGATCTTTTAGAAGATTTACTACAGCTCCTTACCAAAACTAAACCAAAATAAAACAAAACATTGGAGTTTTGGGTTATTCTGTGGAATTCATATGTATATAATATAAGGAAGACATATTTGGTAAACTAGTACTTAATGTACTCTTTTAGCTAATTTTTTTGTCTGTTTATCATTGGCTGTTGAAAGGAATTTGGTGTTAGTAACTTTGTAACTTATAACAGTAACATATTTGGAGGGTTTTTTTCTTCTTTTCGAACTCTGCAGCACACATCAGACATTTGTTTGAATTTTAGTAGTGAAGACAAGAAAAAAGAAAAAAAAAAATAAAAAGCTAGTTTCCTGGCAGCAGGCACATAATTAGAAAGAAGGCTGGGAAAAGTAAGACTGGCCTTCTTTATAATGATGTGTTTACAGAAACTTGGAAAGCAGAGATATGCATTGGCTATCAAAGAGAAACCAACGTCTGCTATTGGAACATTTGGGTCAGCTTTATATTAAGGAGTATGGCACTGTAGTGCACACATCTAAAAATAGGAGTGGACACAGTCAATGTTTCATTAGGCTTTGAGGTCAAGAAACTGTTTTTCCATGGTATTCTGAGGCTGTATTGAATTGTTCACATGATTCCTGTGAACAAACCTTATATTTCAGAAATTAACTCCATGAGATGTATTACGTATTGTGCAGAAAGTTTTGTGTTCACTCACAAGTTTGTGTGCACAGAAATAAACTGGCTTTCTGGGGTGGGAAAAGTTATGATGATGTTCTTTAAGAAAGCCCAGCAGTTTCCAGACACCCAGAGCTAGTCTGTGATTCACAATGCATACCAGACATAAAAGGATTAAGATATAGAATTGATAACAAGAGGATGGAAAAAAAACCATAGAAAAAGTTAAATGGCTCTCAGCATATGTGTATTGATTGTATCTAAACCACTTCACTATAAAAATGGGGCAAATACTTGTGAGAACAAGATTCTGAGAGAGATTGTGATGCATCCTGCTTTTGGTTGGGGAACAAAACTTGAAAGAACTGTCTGTGAGATGATGTTCTTGTACTAATTTTTCTGGCCAGAAGGAGAAACCCTGTGGGAAAAGGTGGGGGCAGGAGGGATAAGAGTCTGAATAAAACAAACTGGAAATATGGGGTAAGAGGTATACAGATGTTCTTGCAACTTTTGAAACACATAGGAATATGCAGGTAGGATATTGTTGGAATTAGGAGTGTCTCATTTGGATGAAAACATTTCTTTCATCTTTGAGATAGTAGAAACCTGATAATCACAAAGTCAGAATTTACCAATTATCACACACTACAATCTGATAGAGCAGTTCTCCTAAAATTGCAACGGTGGTTATGTGGTAAAGGTTTGTTAGCAGCTGGTGGGTATATGTCACATAACGTTTGTTGCAGCTTTCTGAGTCAAGAACATGTTTTTTCAGTGAAAAACTGTTCTGAAAATTTGAAGTGTAAATTAAAAAGCACTGCTGTAAAATAAATGCTTTTATGCTGTTATATTTAATGAAATCCTAGGAAATTCTCTATTATCTTCAAAGTGTTCTTAAGTTTCTTTCTTCTTTTCTTTTTTGTTTTTTTGCTGGCAAAGCTCCTCTTGCTAGACACTCATGCACCAATAATTGTGGGCCTGTTGACTAGCCTGAGTCTACTGTTTTCTCTTTGCAGACACTGGATGACAATTGCAACATATAAAACTTTGCAAACTGTTGTTCTAAAGTAATTACTGTATTAGTGCAATTACAATTACTGTAAAGTAAGTACTGAGAGCTATGGTTTCAGGTAACAGAAAACAACTCAGTACTCTCTGCTTTGCACTGCAGAATTTTTTGAGCTTCTATGATGGTTGTGAGGGTAGGATAGGCCAACTGTTCCACAAACAGGAGCATGATTGCAGTTTTGTCATCCACTTTGTGGTCTGTGTGACTGCAGCAGCCATTTCTAATAGCAATGTTAGCTATGTTAGAACAGTATGCCTCCTCTTTGGTAAGGACACAGTGGTAAATCTGATGAGTAATGTTCAGCTGTTGGGCTTTAGGCACTGGAAGACCAAGGAAGCGATCTGGCTGAATTTGACCTGTGGGATGATGGTCAGCCCACTTATATGGAAAATTTCTTCTTTTTTTCCTCTACAGAATTTCTGTTACTCTGTTTCAAAATTATAATTATTATTATTGAGATACTTACCTTATTGAACTTATTGGTTCTCAGATGGGCAGAGTAAACCAATCTTACTTGTTAAATCATGTATTTGATGGAAAATATCATATTCCTCAAACAGCAACCTTATTTCTCATCCAGGTCTACTTAAATTAGCTGCTTTGCAATTTTACTCTTTCCAACTTTTGTGTGGATCCATGTGCCTGGGAGCAGAGTAGACTATCAGTCATGTAATGTCATGTATGTAGGTTTTATGTGTGTATATAGCATCATTTCCTCTAGATTATGAACATTTGTAGACACTACACCTGAAAGACACGAAGGTGAAGACCTTTGGCTTTAAAAAGCTGAGTTTATAATTCAAAAATGTGTAGATAAGTGTATGGGGTGCAAAGAAGCTCTCTGAAAGGTGAAGATAAGCATATGCAACATTAGTTGTATCATTTCAATATAAATTTTTTTATGTTGCTGCTATGGGTTTTTTCATTTGCCATTTACTGTCCAAAAAAGGAGTCTTCAAGTCTTTAGGGGGTGTACTGAAGCTTTACTGATCTGCAAAGAGTTGGTGGCCTTAAGGTTTTGTTTTCCCAATAAAAATTTCAGGGTTATGTAGAACATATTAATTGGCTGATAGTCCCATATATATTCTTGAGAACATAATAACTGACTGGAAATCTTTTATCCTGGGAATATTATTTAATCAAAACATGCCTATGAAATTTTGTATTCATGTATCATCTTCCATCTTGGAAACATTCCTACTTTCTTAACAGATAACATTTCAGTGCTAGATTAAGTAATAAAGTTCCCTTTGGAGTGAAGTGCCCACTCAGTAATACAAATACTCAGCAATGATTTCATAGTGATAATAGATGCATTTGGAAGAATTGGGAAGAATATGTACAGAGTAATTACTAACCAAATTATACTATGCCTAGAAGACTAATTTTAACCTCATATTCTGCAAAAGGTGAAAAGAGGAGTCTTGTGGCCACAAGTGTTAGAACTTACTGGAGCATTACAAATCATTTAACATTTTGGTGTTCATATAATTAGAAATATAATTATTATAGAAGGAGAAACAATAATTAAGGCAGTTCTTTTTATATGTGTAGTGTACTTTCTGGATTAGCACATGAATAGAAATTTTAAGAAATACTTTTCCTCCACATTTCTGTCTAGACACTTGCATGGTCATTTTCCCACCTGCTTGAGACATTCTAACCTTTGCCAAGGCAGGAAGTTTGGATTTCCTTTATTGAAGTAGAAAGTGATTGTAATTAGTGTATTGTGTATGGCACTCCCCAGCACTTCCCCCTTCCACAAAGGGAAGGAATTTTAAGATAAACAGCACTTATTTTTATATAAATAAATAAATATAGTGGGCTCAGTTTCTTGCTGGGCTTTTTCTGCCTTATGCACCTGTGTGAGGGAAAGCAACTGAATTTGCTTTCCTTAGTTTTCATAGTGTGCCTATCTCTCCAGTGATAATTTGAGTAAGAAATCTTTGATGACCTTAGATTATCTTAAACCATTGTTTGGTAGCAGTTACTCAGAATTCTTTCCAGTCCTTCCCAGGACGTTCTTCCGAGGCTGGGAAATTGTATTCCTTCACATCACCAAAATAAATTCCTATTGAAATTTCTCCCTGAAATGGGCTCCAGATTTTGTTTGTTACCAGTTTCAAAAGATGGTCTGCATTATATATGCTACTTTATAACATAGGATGAGAAAAAACAGTTCTTCTAATTATTTTCTTTGAGAAAGCAATCCTGTATCACAGTTCACTATAAGCAGAAAGTGGTAATGTGGGGTTGAGTTCCTACCTCAGCCCTAAAAATATGGAAGAGTTATTTAGTTGAAGAGTTGAGTCTGTGCATCAGGAGCTGCATTTCCAATGTGTCAAAGTTCTGGTAAATGTTCATAAGATGGCACATATCTTATTATTCTTTTCTTATTGTGTAAAATAAAGATTTTTTTACAAGAAGACTATTATTTGCAGACATGATGTGTCAGCCAGCAGAAATGTACAGGAAAGGATTTTTTTGGTTTTCATTGGCAACATGGTTACATTTTTTTTCCAGGCTTAAATGTAAAAATAGATCAGCACTCAAAAAAACTTTTAGTGATGTTATACCAACCATATTACCCCACTGAATTCCCAGTGGAGACTGATACTTGTCTTGTATGCTACTGTACGCATTAAGACAACACGGAACCTGAGCTGTGAGTGTAAATAATGGGAAGACACAGTGTATTACATCTACAACATTAATATTTAGCTTTTACAATCTCAAGTGGATTTGTTTCAATCTTTGCATTCACAAGCAAATGACTGATCTTTGTCCTAAAACAGAAGGCCGAGAAGGCCGATGGCATCCTGGCCTGTATCAGCCGTGGTGCGGCAGCAGGACCAGGGCAGGGACTGTCCCCTGTACTCAGCACTGTTGAGGCCTCACCTTGAGTATTGCAGTTGTTTTGGGCCCCTCACTTTAAAAATGATATTTTGGTGCTGCAGGGTGTCCAGAGAAGGGCAGCAAGGCTCATGAAAGGACTGGAGAACATGAGCACTGGCTGAGGGAGCTGGGGATGTTTAGCCTGGAGGAGAGGAGGCTCAGGGGGGACCTCATCACTCTCTACAAGTGCCTGAAATGAGGTCATGTTGAGGTGGGGGCCAGTCTCTTCTACCAGTGAGAGGATCAGAGATAATGGCATCAAGCTGAGAAGGGGGAGATTCTGATTAGGTATCAGGAAAAAAAAATTCATATCACTTAGTGGTTTACATGTTTCAGTGGTAGTGGTTGGTGGCTGGGTTGGTGGTTGGACTTGATGATCTTAAAGGTCTCTTCCAAAATATTGAATTGAAATAAAGATTCAGTCAACTGGATTTAATTTTTAAATTGCAAATTTAAATGAATTCCTCTCCTATGATAAAAGCAAATGTACATCAGAGAGCAAGAAATGCATGCAGGCAGTGTCTGGTGGACTGGACAAACTTCATTAGGAGGTCCTGCCTGGGCTCTGGTGAATAGGAAAAGAGAATGGAATATTTAGATTTTCTTGTACTCCTTCTGCTGCAGATTCATTTAAAAAGTATGACCCCACTTCTCCAGTCACAAAGAATACAGAAATCTGGTTTAAATCAAGACTCACATGTGTTATAGCAACTTTTCTCAGGAGAGCCAACCTGCTGGGTTTAGGCCAAGCTTTGAGCTGAGCTTGCTCCTATCCATTTTTGCACTTTACTCACAACTTGGAAAACTTACCCTTAAAATATGTTTATTATGTTTCTGTAGTTGGATTTTGAAGTATTTTAAAATTTTTACTCTATGGCTGAATTCATTCTTATAAATAGGCTGAATCACAGTATGAAAGTATTCATTAGAAACACAGTTGTTTCTTTCAGTTCTAAGTGCCATGTGTGTATGTACATCCAGATGTGTGTAAAACATTTCTCACTTCAAAGAACAGATTATGCAGAACTCTTTTATGAGAGAAGATAATGCAAGTCTGTTTCTGTGTGCATTTGACTCTAATGGTGTGTGAATATATAAATGTGTGTGTGTGTCCTTACACAACATAAAATCTCTATCTGACTTATGGGGGTGCTTTGTTTAAAGCAACTATTAAAGTGAAAAACAATTTCAATAGCCAACTTTGGCCAGCAAGGACATTCACCAAGGCAACATTAGAAAGTTTTGCACGAATGAAAGGAGAGTTTCCTTGCTCAGCAACCCAGTGGTGCTGTATTTCTTTTAGTCCACCTCACTCTACTTCTTTTGGCTCTGAAATATAAAGCCTTGCTTTGCTTTGTTTGAAGGTTTCAGGAGGGAGGGCAACCTAATTTATGGCAATTTTTGTTTTGACCCAAAATTTAGTGAAGTTTTTAGTACAGGTGAAGCTTTGAAAATCCCAGAGGTGATTATAATATTTTTTGGATGGGGTATTTTCATGCAATCTATGTTTGTGTGTGATTTGTGTTTCCTGTTAAAACTTTTAGGGAATTAACTGAAGGCATGAGTTACTTGGTATTGCGTTACTGATGGTGAGCCTGTTGCAAGATGATGCCATTTATTTCTGTGCAAATCTGAAGTGCCTAAAACCAGAATTACATAAAGACTATTTAAAGGGAATATTGATATCCACACCTACAGAGGTGTTGGTGCATATCAGCAAATGTCTTTCAGACATTTTCATGAAAAGACTGCCTGCATTTCAGAAGTGTTCATCAGTATTGTTCAGCTGACAAGCTACCAGACTGTATTTTTCTTTATAAATGGCAGATTATTTTCTTTTCCACAAAACACATGTTCCTCATCTGAGGTGGCCAAAATCTATTATTTTTCTGTTTCTAATGCTACCTGGTCATTTTCATATATCCATAGCAATTCTCACGTGCCTGAGTTCAATATCCTTGTTGAAAAATGCTTATTTTTTCACATATAACATTTGTAGGCAATTTTTTCTGGCAGTAAATAGATTGCCACACAGCTTGGCTGTGCTCTAGGATAAAGTCCTGATTTTCCATAAGACTTCATAGTTTTCCTATCTCTTTAAAAATCTGGCAATCTCTGTGTAATGTAAAAAAGAGAGACACCTCTTCTGTCAGTGTCTGTAGGCATATGAAATGCAATTTGTAAGTTGAGGCTATGGAAGTTCACACTATTGAAAGTACGTTAGGTTGTCTTATGAGTCTCTAGGTTGTTATAGGTGGTTTCCATTCTTTTATCTTTAGTGACTTTTAGAGTTTCTTCTGGAGATTTTGCAGTTATTAACTGTTTAATATTTTCTTAAGTGGTTCATCAGGAATTTCTGGAAAAAGACTGCTTCTGTTTTCTGCTTTGTATAGAAATACCTAAGCCTATTATTTCCTTTTTTTTGTTTTGTTTTGTTTTTAAGAAAGATTAAAAAAAATTTCCTAACAGTTGCATTTCAGAAACACTTATGCTTAGACACTGCTTTCATAGATAGGCAACTGAATTAGATGACCATTGCATGCACATTTTCCACATAGATGGAGAGAAAAAAGGAGTGTCTGTTGAGCTAAAATCAAAATGATATGTCAACATTTTCTAAAACAAAGGATGAACTTCCAGCTATTGACTCTGAGGTTACATCTATAGTTGTCTCTGATCCATAAACCACAACCACTTTAAGTGTTTCAGAAATAAAAATTATACACTGATTCTAAAACTCTAGGTTCCCATGTCCCCCATCCTTTCAAAAGTTAGTGGTCTTGCTGATGGATAGATATAAAGAAACAATTAAGATAAATAATGAAATTTATCAGAATCACATGAAATGCCCAGAAAAAGTAGCAGGAGGCCCAGGATCAGGATCTCTGCTGTGTTCCCCTCGCTGTCCTACCAACTGTGTGGCTGCCATCAGCAGCCAGCTGCAAGCAGCATGTCAGCCTTCTCTGCAGCCCTAGCTGGAACATGCTGCACCAGTCCAGTGTTGATGTCAAAAGCACCTCATGTGGTGTGCAGAGCAGCGCGCGGTGGAACTGTGCCCGGCGTGGTGAAGCTCAGCACTGACCACATGCATCCCACTTAGCCCAAGATCAAGGACTTGGTTTCAGCTCTGAGGAATCTTTTAAGGAGGGAAGCAGTTTGCTTTTTGGAGCACTGATATTTTAAAGGAGCAGGGGTTTGTGATTGTCTAAGCTTCAGCATATTGAGCTGGTGTGTGATATCTCACTGGAAGTTTTCTTCAGCAAACAATCCCAGGAGTTCTGCAGGATCACAGAAGTATCAAGAACTTTAGACCTCAGAAACACACAAATTGTGGATGTTCTGTTTGTTACAGGCTGCAGTAATAAATCAGGGTATTAACATGTGAGCACAAATGTTACGAATTAGTTTCAGCTTCTTTTGCTACCTAGGTCTTGAGATAAAGTGAGCCATTCGTGCACTGCTTAAACAGATCTGATTATTGTCTGTGGGCATGGCTCTGTGTGGTGAAATGTTTGGTTCAGAAAAAGTATTGATACCCTTAATGTTAGAGTTAACATGTTTTACTAAAAGGCAATAAAATTCCTCTGGTTTCATCCTCTTCTGGCTGCAGTTTGCTCCTTCTACAAGCCGCCAAACAGGGCTGTTGCATCCTCACTTTTAACCGTCTTTGAAACTGTTTTGTAACTTTGTAAAGTTAACATTCCTGTTGGGTACAAACTTTGGACTTTTTTTTGTGGTAGTCTGTAACTAGAAAAGAGGAGTGACCATGGGACAGTTAATTATAATAAATTACAAGAAAGCTCTGTTGACCACCAAGGCTAATTGTCAGTTTGTAAGTAAAACACAGCACTCACATTATGTCCTTTTTTGGATTAAGAAGATAGATGTTTGTGCTTTAAGCATTACTGACTACAAATGCAAGAGACAGGCCCTGTTTACTGAGTGAATTCTTGCAAGAGTACTGAATTAAAGGGACTGTTTGCAATGCTAATATTTGAAGGAACATGCTCATTGATAAAGAGCAGAACAGAATAGAATTGGAATGCTTTTAAGCAGGAAGCTGATCAGCAGTAAATGAAAGCTGGGAGAGTTGAGTAAATTTGTATGACCATACAGATCCCTGAGATGCCCAATATTTTTGCTAAGTAACCTCTCTTTTCTCCAAAAAGATTTATTATATCTGCCAGAATTTCCAATACTGGCAGAGCAAAATTGATTATGAGGAGTAATAGAGGATTGACTAATCAGAATGAAACTGGGATGTTTGGGAGAGATTTGTAAACCGTGTGAATAGTACCTTTCTAATTAATGGAAATGCCGGAGCTCCATATACAGAGTGATACAAGACAGAAGCTTCTTGTCTTGAGAGATTAAAATTTTCACAAATTCATAATTAAATATTACTTACTGTGCTTCTGAGTTATGCAGATTCTCTCTGTCATCATTGATGGTCTTTTTGATAGAGGTAGAATCATGGAAATTTACTGTCAAGCTTCCCAAGTTACTAATGTTAATCTCTGTGGTTGGTTTTTGAAATTATTTTCAAATGCTTCCTCTATTTAATTACCTCAGATTCCTCAAAAGTTGTTTTCTACATTAAATTCTACATGAATTTGATAATGTCTTTGTTGAGAGTCACTTATGAAGGAAGATACTAATATGATTAGTTTCTCAATTAATTGCCCTTAATTTTGAAAATTTTAGGGTTTGCTAAAATCACTGAGCACCAGTGAAGTTTGTATAATAATTTAACCTGAGTAACTGCAAAATGCTGCATGAAGGACAGAAAAGAGGTAGTGAAATAGTTTTTTGGACGCTAGGGGACATGAAAAATGTATTTTTCTTATTGAGAAGCAGTTTAATGTTTCGGAATTTTTCTTAGATGCATCCGTTCAGGTCTAAATTAATTGTTTGTCCTGTAAATTGCTGAATGTGCCTAATATTCTTGTTACCTGTTATCAGGTCTTGCATTGCACAGACTCCTGTCATATGAGAATTGCACAATTGGTATGTTGTGTGGACAGGATTGTGTTTAAACTAAACTCATGTGTTTGGTTTAATGAAACCATTTCAGTGCTTTTTCAATACTTTTCATTTCAATACTTTTTTTCAGAAAATATTATTAGTTTTGCTATTATAAGAGTACATATTGTCCAGTGTTTTTGAATAATTGTCTTTCTACTCAAATTCTCATTGAGGTGCTAAGTCTTAAGATTTATCTGTGGCATGTTTGGATTTTTCATTCCCCAGTAAAATAAGGCTTACCTTTACTGTTGTTGATGAATTTACACACTGGCCTAAATATCGAAAGATATGTAAGCCATCAGAAATAATAATGTTGTACATCATATTCAGGCTAAGTCAGGCAATGGCTGGGAATAACTCAAAGTTATAAAAGTCTTTGGGAAGTGTCAGGTTTACTTAGTTGTGTTTCATTACCTTAAACTTTGCTGTTTCTGTTCTGTAATAAGTATGTACACCGAAGTAGTTTGGAGCACCTGTTGTGGCAGGAGTATTTTTCTGATATAATTTGACCTTTATAATTTCACCAGCCCAACTGCTTCCTTCAGCTCTAGTTTCATGTTTCCTAGCCCAAAACAGAGGGGAAAGCAACATTTCTGAACTGTAGGTGAAAAGTACTGCGTAGAATTAGTGCAACTGGTTGCTAAGCTAAAGATAACGAAGTGATAATTAGGTGGTATTGAAGAAGATACCTTCTGCTTTATATGTCTCTAGGCATTTTAAACTGTTATTCAACTGATGTTGCTTCTGAGACTTCATTGTGTGAGCTTTCTCAATATTGCATTAAAAAAGACCTGTTTAGGATGATCAAATCCAACCATTAACCCAGCACCACACCACCATGTTCACCATTAAACCATGCCCTCAGGTGCCATATCCATACATTTTTTGAACACTTCCAGGGATGGTGACTCCACCTCTTCTCTGGGCAGCCTATTCCAGTTTACAGCTTGTAGGAGTGATATATTATTGCCTTTACCTTGGTCATTTAACAAAAAAATTTCTCCTGAGCTCGTGAGAAATCCTGCCATACAATCTAGTAGGAAGGTTTTTCCATTCAAATTTTTGGAGCAGATGATGTCATTCATCACTGTTATTTAGATTACCTGGATTTGTATGCCATGATAAGGCTCCTCTGTGATCTGAGTATTTAATTAACACTTGGAAAAAAATCCAGAGTGACACCAGAGACACTGAGTTAATTTCTACCAAAAAATGCTCATACTCCTTTATATGTATCTTGTCTATGGACATCTTCCAGGCACAAAAGAAAGATTTCTGCATTTTCACTGTTTAAATATGCTAATAAAGGTTGATGCAAAAGGTAGTATATTCAGAGTTTGTAACAGATTTTATGGGAAGAGCATGGAGATTGATTTACTTCAGTCACACTACCAAATGCTGATCAGGTGCTTTCCATTTCTGTTACTACTGATAGGACTTAACCTGGGATCTGGGTATGAAACCTTTACATCTCCAAGAATTTCTATGCCATTTAAGTAACAGAAAATTATGAGATACTTAATTCTCCTTAAAAAAAATTACTCCTAGAGAAAAACATAATATTTTTTTAACAATGCATTTCAATACATGGATGAATTTTTAAAATGTAAATTTCCAAATTTGCTTGAATGAAGTTAAATTGATATGAAAGTTGCCTGATTTTCAGGGTTACTAATTACTGTTGCTCCTGTTGGTTTCAGTGGTGGGTCTGTGTGCCTGAACACACAGGCTACTGGTTTGAATTGCTGAATTCATTTCCACAAGTTTGGAAAGCAGTTGTAGCTTGATTTTTCTGTGATAAAACAAAATGATGATGGATTCAACACATACTTGGCCAGCTAGCATATCAGTTCTGCTTGTGGTTGCTGTATACATAGGATAACTTGAATGATAATAGAGGTGAGATGAATGAGTGAGAGACTTGCAGTTGATTTTTTTCCATTGCAGCTAATTTTAGCTGATGTTTTCTCTGATTCTGAAATGACACAGCAACACAGTATGACAATTGAAGCCTAACATGTCAAGTTACAACTACTTACTTAGCAGAAGCTCTGTTGTCCAATCAGCAGGTTTTGGTGAAGTTTTATTGTAATAAGATTCAATTAATGTTAGATAAATATAGGTGCTACATTATTTTCAATTTTGTTTTGATTTTAACTTCATTCATCTGCTTTTCCTGATGTTTTTTTCAAAATTAGGCATCAATTGAAACTACTGCTAAAATCATAGTTTAGAAAATGAACATTGGCTGATGCTAATAATTCTAATACTGTTTTAGAAAAAAGAAAACCTAATTGTGGAGTAGGTAGCCAATTCAGGGATCAACAAAAATGCACAAAGATGAAACTGGTCAAGTGAATATTGTTATTTATACCTTTGTCATTCATGCAATTAAGTCTTAAGATACACATCCTCCTTTTTGGGCCTGTACTGTGTTCTTGGTAAAAGTGTGTTAATATTGCACAAATACCCCTGTTTGAAATCTTTAGACAGTTCTAGCAATGGAGGTGACATTTTCTCGAATTATTCACTGGGCACACTAACAAGTTGGAAATTACTTTTCTCTTGTAAACTAAACTTCAGCTTTACCTCCATTAATGACTTCATTCATTTTTGGGGCCATTTAATTAAAGATATTTATGTGAAATAAAACTTCAGTGTCTTATTTGGTCATTGCCATTCTGAAGTAAACAGCAAAGTCATCCATAGAAGAATGGGTATAGAAGTTCATTCTAATCCTTCACGATTACCAACTTAAGATACAGCTTTGCAAACCCTGCCTTGGCAGTGTGAGCTATGAGATGTCCAGCTTTCAGATGCTTGTTCCTGGACAAACACCACTTTTCTATTGCACCAGCAGAACCCTTCAGGTGGCTGCTCTTTAGTCTGAAGGAGTGAACAGGCTCAGAATTTTAAAAAGCCAAACAAACAAAACAACCCATCGTCCAAAACCAAGCCACAAAAAACCCAACCAACAAAAAAACCATCAATTTACCCAGTTCTACGTTGACTTTCATCTTTAATTCACTTGCCCTTTCTGCTGGGGTCCTGAGCTGTTGTGCTATCACTACTGGAAGTGAAAGAAAAGGCTTGAGCATAAGAAGTATTTGGGGATGTGTTACTGACTAAGGAGACAGGGAATTCATGGTATTTTAAGACCAGGTGGTTAAGTAAGAGCAATCACAGTGATATTCAGTGTAGCCCAGCTTGCATTTATTTTTTGCATACCTTTACTAGATGAGTATTTTCTTTACTGAGAGCCCCTGATGTAAACATGGCAACAATTACTGTAAATTTTTAAAGATTGTTTGCTGCACAGCTGCAACTAAAAGCAGTAGGAGCCACTCAGAGAACTTCTCTCAAACTTTTTTGGAAAAAGCAGAGGACAAAATGACCTACCATGACTTTTTGTACTGTGGTAAATACATTTCTGTGTTTATGTGTGTCTGTGTGACACTGCCTAAATAAATTATGTTCTCAATAAAATTCCATGCCAGCAAATACGGCATGCAGACTTGAAGGGGGAATTGGATTATTGCTCGGCAATGTGCACATTAGAAATACAATAACCAAAATTTATGTTTACATTAATTACAGCATGAATGTAAATTTCTCTGGGCTCTTTTCTTCTTCATGTACTCTCTGGATTGCTTTTTGTCTCCAATAAAGACTAGCAGTCTCAGTAATTGATGAGAAAAATTGAGTGCAAGTACTTTTCTTTTTCTCAGAGGAACCTTGTAGGTCCACTGGGTTTTGCTGCATATTTAATTCATTTTCATTGTGTAGAGTCAAGAAGTTCTATTGTTTTTGGTGAAAAACTCAGCCTATTTGGGTGGCAACATCTGTCTGTTAGTAAATAAATATCATATAATATTTTACAGTAATTAACTCATTTTTCAAAATAATGTCATACTGAAGATGAGGGGCCATACTGATGGTACCGCAAAATAGGAGGTTTTGTCTTTTTGAGGAACACAAAGAGTAAGCAGCAAATGAAACTGTGATCGATGCTTGTGTCTGTATCCGATTTATATCTCCTGGATTAGGCCTCTGTTTTAAATTTGTTGGTTTCTAGAGGAACTCGTGAGTCGACAGAAGTAGCCTCACAGGAATTAGAAGTTTATCCTTTGCTTTTTACTGAAATTATGTACATTTTAAACATCTCTTTTCTTAGACATTATGCAACTGCCTTATTCTGTGGTTGGTGACATTTAAAAGGTGGTTTTCACTAGAGAGTTTCTTTTCAATGTTGTACCGGGAGATCCAGCTCTATGTTCTAGTCCTTTGCAGCTAACTGCTGGCCTTATATGATGATCCTCACTGGAGGGTTTGTGGACACTTCTGAGTGTTTAAAGCAAGATGTTAAGTTGCAGAGAGGTTTCCTATTAAGGAAAAGTGATGTAATGTCAGTGGAACACTGCCAACTTCTGTCTGCTCATTTTATTTATATTAGCTGCATACCAAAGAAAATGCTCCATAAAACACGAGTGCTCCTTGCTATATTTAGCCAAGCTAATATACTAATACCAGGAGATTATGTTTATATGCAATTGAAAGAATTATAAAAAGATTTGGGGACATCTTACAGAAATAAAACAAGTTTAACTTGGGAAAAGTAAATGCTAGGTTTGCTCCTGGTGCATAAAAAGACTCTGGGGTATTTTTTTTAACATTTATACTTGCAAGATATGTATTTCTCTGCTGAAAAAACATTGTTTAACATTTTAATTGAACTATTTTGCTGATTGTTCAGGGAATATAAATTAAAAGGAAGTTAATTACATTGATCTGAGCTTTCTTTAGCCTAAGAAATGCAGATGTCTCACTTTTAACCAATTGGCAAGATTGATGTGATTAAAACCAATATTGCCATACCTGTTCCACTCTTATCTTCTGGCCTGAAATACTCACATTCCTCTTTATACAGAATGCAGTGCAATACTGTGGTTTTTTTGCAGTGTTTAAAATCAGTTTGGCATATCTTTGTTCATTACCTTCTCTGACTTTCTTTAGGACTTCTTTTTAAATGAGTAAATGAGTTTCCTTTTAAATGAGTAGATTTTTTTCCCTCTGGCTTGTGTTCAATTCTTTGTTGTACAGCTGATGGTGTTGATAAATAATCACAAGATTTCTTCCTGACTCTAACAATGTTACTTCATAATGCTGTTAAACAATTTGACCTTTTCTATTAGTTCTACTCCTACATGGTGACACTAGCTGGGTGTGGTAGTGTTGGAAGTATGGATCCTCCCTGATACTAATTCCACCTAAAAGAATATTCCCCATCGAGAATAGCTGAGTACATTTGTTAACTGATAAATAAGAGCTGTCATACTAGTTAACTAACTCATAAAGTAAATGAAAAAAAAAAAGATACTTTAATAAATTAAATGCTGAGTCTAGTGTGACTGTGAAACCATGTGATGTATTATGAGTTCTTCAGTTATCTCATGAGCTACTAAGTCGTGAGCAGGGGAAAGAATTTTGGGTAGTGTTACTCTAATCTGCATTACTGAGGATGTGTTGAACATTTTATGTGTTTGCTGCTCAAATCTGAGTCTCTTGTCTTCATTTTGAAGCATGTGGTTTATTGGGATGACGCCTAAAGATGTTCTTTAAGAGAGTCTTCATGCATTCTGACATTTAGCATCAAATTTACACACTCTGAACTGCACTCTGGAGGTTTCACTGACTCTCTAGGAGGCTGAACTACTAGTTATGTAAGTGAGATGCCAAGGAGGAGTGATGAGAACCTTTGCCTATGTATCTCCTTTTGACTAGAAGAATTAGAGCAATGTGACATCAAAATGAAGTGCTGTAAGGCCAGTAGAAAAAGGCAAAGCATCTTTTAGCCATATCACAAATCAAGTATTACTGTTTTACACATCTGGAGCTTGTTTTGGAAATATAAAGCTATGTAATATATAGAAGATTTGAAAATGATTGCAAGATTCTGTTGCTGTTTCCAAGTATGCAGTTCTCTTCTCATTCACTCTGAGTGATTCATTGGGGAAGTAGATCATGCTGCTAAAAATCATGAGAAAAAATTTTGAGTCAACCAAGGGTCGAGAAACATTTCCTGCAATTATGAATTATGGGAAACTAGGACTTTTGCCTAACTGATTCCTCTTTCAAATGTAAGATTTTAAACATTAGACAAATTTAAACCAAACAAAAAATCTTGAATCATGAGATGCCATTTCTAGTATTAGGCTCTTGAGGGCAAATGTTCTCCCTAGTGTAGAAGATAAGACATAACTCATCTGTGAAGTATTGCCTGGACAGTGTACAGCAAGACTTACGTGCTATCAGTTCTTGCTTAGCAAAGTTTGTTTCCCCATTTTTAAAACTTAGGCCTGGTGGATTACTGATTATTCAAGTAACTTCAATATTAGAAGTCTTGAAATTAATTTGGAAAACTGTAGTCTCTGAAGGTTTGTGAAATGACCAAAAAATGGACAGCTTCAAACAACATTGCCTTTAGGGCGTGAGAATGTAATTAGTGTGGTAAGTCTGAGTACATGGACTTGTTACAGTCTTGGCATGAGAAAGAGGATGACTGTAGGGGAATGTGCTTATATTCCTCTAAACAAAGATACTAAGCAGCAAAGTCTTTCTGCAAATCTGGGTGCTTACTTTCCCTGGTATGTAGCACAACTAGTTGGAGAACTTGAATGTCCTTGCCTTATTTTGTGCCTTTATGACAAAAACTACTGTATTTTTAAATGCTTTCTGCTTTCTCTGGCTTTTTGGCTTTTTAATTATTCATTTTTCTGCAGTAAGTGATTATCATATTTTTTATGAATTGTCTAATCAACTAGCTGACCTCAAATCGTCCTAATGCTTTTGTTATTGTGTATACACTTGTTCAGTGCTGTGTTTGAGGTTTCTACCTGAAACAGAATAGGAATAGGAGAATCCTTCAAGTGAGAAACAGGATCAATGTACTGTGTAAATTTTATTTGTGGCTACGGAGTAGCTTAAGTAAACTAGCCCAGAGACATAAGGGTCATGCAGGTTCTAATACCTCGAATACCTTTCCTTGAGTTCACAGTAGAAAACTGTAGTATACGAAGTTATTTTAGACCAGTGTTTTCCAGAGCATCAAGCATGGTTTTCCAGAGAAGCTAGCATATGTAGTGAGGCAGAAGGTAAAGTCATGAATGTTGGTACTGTACACCCAGGCAGGTCTTCTGAAGCTCCCTGGTGGTGGCGAAGACATGCTGGCAGCCCGAGGGGAGAGGCAGGGAGACAGACGAGGAGGCAGACCAGCATTACACCATGATCTGAGTACTGCTGAGAGGAACAGGATCATGGGGAAACTCATAGTGAATACAGGAAGAACTGTATGATCCTGATGGTGACATCAGTGCTACCAATTTTGGTGTTGTCAATATCCCTCTGTCTTTGAAGTAACCTGGAAGTCCAAAATTACATATTTTGTAAGGAACTATTGGTTGTTTATCAAAGCACAGCCTGATTTTTCTTTTCCTCTATCTCAGCTATTTTTTGAGGTAAATGATACTTGGAGTCCAAGCTGTTGTGATACTTGTAGAGAAGTTTACACACAATTAGTGTTCACTTCATTGTGAAAGATATGTATTGCTACTTTTACATCTTGTTAGCACTTACAGTGAGGGAAACAAAGCATGGATTAGTTTTTTTCATTTCAGTTTACTAACAGTGATTTACCAATAGCTTCCAAATGTAATTTAAGTACTCTAGTTATGTTAAGGAAGCAATTTATGTATAGAATCATTTAACAGTTTGGGTTGGAGAGGACGTTAAAGAACACCTAGTTTGAACCTTCCTGCTGTGGGCAAGGAACCTAGGCAGGAATAAAGTGCACATACAATTCAATGTAAAAACCTTTTTCAATGGCAACGGTAAGGACAAAACAAACCACTGTTGGTCAAGATAAGCCAAATTGCTTTATAAATATTCCGTTACTGTAGGAATAGGTAAACCACTCATTAATCATTCTGGAATGTTCATTTTAACATAAATCTTATCTTAATAAATATAGAAAAATGGGACTTGGAACCCTTAAATCAGACAAGTGTTGTTTATAATATTATTTCTCTGAGAGTGTCCAGCTCCAGGCTAAGAAGGCACATAAGTCATCAAAATAATGAGTCCATAGAGAGAGAATCTTCATAATTGTCAGACAAAATGGTTTTAAATCCTGAGAAATACATTTTGTAACTGTCTTTTTACAAACTACTCTGTGATTGGACTGAAGGCAAAAAAAGACATTTGTTTTGTCTGGGAGGTTTTTATTGCAGGGCAGATGGGAAGAATTGAATTAATTGATTTCTGGACATCAGCTGCAGGCAATCAAATAGGAAAATCTGTATTACAACATAGAAATAGTAAAATTGCTGACTAGGATAGATCAGTACGTTGTCTTTGAATATGTAAATGTTAAATAATATGCAAGATACCCTATTTTTAATATATATTACACTTCAGTATGTTATACATTTTGAAAGTATAAAGAAATCCTATAAAGGAAATCTCATAAATCAAATAAATTAATTTTCAGCACATTGTTTAGAAAGAGATGTGTCTGACTTACCAGAAACTGACACACACAATATAAAGCCAGAACCTCTTGTGGTATACACACTTACTTTTAAAAGCCTCTTAGATTGTATGGTTTGGCCAAGTGGTAGTTTATACATCTACTCTGTGTAGCCTGCATTAGCGAATAGTACACAGAAATAAGGGTGGCTCCATACAGTGAAGAAACATGCTGAGGGCATGGTATCTACACATTTCAGAGTCTCTGAGTCTGGGGTTTCAGTTTTTCATTTTGAACTAGCTCTAGTCTGTTCCATGGATTGATGCTCATTAGTGGCTTAGTTCATTTCATCTGATAGGAAAGTTCATGTTCTCAAGAAGCTTCTCATGGATGCAAACTGGAGAAAAAGAAAGTGGGAAGCAGTTGGAAATTTGCTTTAAAAGCACATTTCTGACCCAAGAGAAAATCTAAATGCAGATGTGTCCTTACTGTTTCCTTAGGAGAAGTACCAGGTTCCTTGGTTTTGGCTAGTCACCATGTTGCTGACATTTTTGTTTGGGAGAAAATGAAACGTAGTCCTTCCTTTTGTTTTCTCTGTATAAGAAGGCTGACTGCTTTCACTGAGAGCTAAGCAAGATTCAAAACAGTTTTAGAGAAGGGACCAGCCACTCATACTCATTGCACAGTATTTGTCTATAACAAGTGTCTATCATTACACGTTTGCCTGTAAAATTCCTTAATTTTTGTGTGATTATATATCACTTAAGGTGCAGCTTAATTCAGAGAAGAAGTCCTTACTGTATGTCTCCCATACTCAAGGTTGTTTGCTATACTAAAAAGCAAATTGTACTTGAAGTGAATCATCTTTCTGGAATGTATTTTTACTAAAAAGTACAAAAGAAATTATTGCTCTGCCATTTACATGGAAGGTATTCCATTTAAGGTTTCCAGGACGATATATTGTACATTCAGCTAGTAGTTTAGTGTCCAAATTTGTGTAACACCAGTATACATTGTTTCTCTTTGTGGTGACAAATGGGAATGTCATTAGTATTGGTCAGATCTGTTCAATTGGTCAGGAGCATAATATATTCTGACTACTTAAAAGCAGGTTTGGACTGCAGTGATATCTGTGTACTGTTAGTGGATTTTGCCTTTGCTTTGTAATCATGCTGAAAGGCTTTAATTTATTTTTTCTGTTTTAACCAAGCATTGGGGAAATTATGTTTATAATGCCCTTGTAAAGGTAGCATCTCTTCATATCTGAGGGTGCTTTAGCAACATCTTGGCTATCATAATTTTTGTTTTCTCTTTTATACGTCAGGGAAGATGACATGATGATGTTTAAAAACAGACAAATTCAACCTCCAAACTCACACTTTAAAGTACGTCTGGCTAGATAAACAGTGACAGTGCTCTGTAAACTATTTATTTTCGGGGATGTAGCATCTTCTATCAAGCCTAAGATACAATTATGTTAGGATGTATTGGTTGAATAAATGTCACAAAAGTTGTGAGCAATGCTGCAATGTTATTTTCAGTTTCCAGTGCTCCTGACAACCAGGCTGAAAGATGATTACTGTCTTTAGCAATTGGTCTTACTTCCTGATGCTCCTCCTCCTTCCATAAAAGTTAGTGTATGTTGTTGAGGGGATTATTTTTGTGTACACAGAAGGACTTCAGGAAGAATGGTATAGCACTAAACCTTTATTGACATTAAGATGGAGCTGATACCTAAAGTAAGTCTGTCATATTGTTGTAATGGAAGAATTGCAGAAGTAGATAATTATTTCATATAAATTCCAGTTCTTACGTATTTATTTCCTTTCAGTTGTTCCTTTTCATATGGTGATTTAAGAATAGGGTACTTCCAATGAGTTTCAATAACATAAACTACTGATGTGTCAGCTGGTGATATCCCAGCTTTACATAAGACATCTACCTGCTCAAATGTCAGAACTGTTTCTGAATACAGAATAGGTAATAAAAAGGCCTAGAATTTAGCTTTTAAAGCTACCTTATTTTTTTGAGTATTTTTAATTGAGAGTTGAAATTTTAATTTTCTTTAAAAACACATTGAGAGCAACTGTGTATTCCCTTTAATGTCAGGACATCCAGTAGCTACTCAGTTTTTTCCCTTTTTAATATATTATCCATTCTTCCTCAGAAAAGTATCTATTTCAATAGGACAAAGCAGTTATCTTTATATGTAACCCAAAGAACACACTTGACAGATACTGAATGTTAATATTGAGGACCTGGAGGTCCAATTTTAAGCCCACTGTAACAGTTGTGGTGTAGCCACAAAAAAAAGCAAATCTCCTAACTTTGGTCAGTGGTAGATGAAATGTGATGCTTTATAGAGCATCTTGTTAATCAAATATATTAAATTTAAAATAAATATGTAAATTTAAAAAAAAAAAAAAGCTGTGTATGTGCTGTTCCAGTGAGAAAATTAATTGTAGTATATCTTTTTCTTCTGTTCACTTTTGGTTTTAGGCTAGCACAATTTTTCATACTTTGATTTCTTTTTTTTCTCCTTATATTTCCTTTGAGTATGTACCTTCATATTAACGTATTCATATTTATATTCACAGAACATAGCCTTCTACATAGAATAACTTAACCAGAGGCAGAAGACCTATTTTTCTGTTTGCAGGCCAGTTCATTCCTGCTTTCCAAGTAGTGATTTCCTACTTGGTCTAATTCAGCTGTAGATTGGAACCTGCATTGTAATTAAAGTCTCAGTACAATTTGCCTCTTAATAACATGACACTTTTAGCTTCTTTTATCAGTAAAACCTGTTACCTGGGTAACCTGTTTTAACTGGTATATCCATCCTTGGATAGCCTGGGCACCAGTTGGGCAACACAACTGAATTACCAAGCCAGGCAGATTTTTGCCTACCAGACCAATTTGTATGATCTAATGCTACCAGAGGTATGACATTTAGCATTTTTGCTAAAGCTGTATTGTATCTTTATGACTTTTGGGAACAATGAACGTTCACAAGAGCACCATTTCCTCTCTTTCTGTACCAAAGCTAAATGTGTTATCTCACTGCTGCATGTTTTGAAAAATGTCCTTGCAGTGGTGTTGAGGGGTAAAAAATGGTTCCTGTCTCTAAAAGAATGGCTTGTGTTTGCTGAATGCTGGCACTATCTCTACTGTTGGTTTCCTTAGCACAGAAATTATCTTGATGTGTTTGACAGATAATCAAACCAGAGTGGAAAATGGGCACAGCTACAGCTGCCACTTTTTAGGATAGATAGAAAAGTTTTTAACAGCCAAATTACAGCAGGACTTCCTTACAAGAGAATTCACAAACAATGCAGATTGTTTATACTTCTCATCATTGTGTATGAAGTTTCTTAGATGAAAAGTTAAGCTAAGCTTCACAGTGTTCTCATAACATAGACCCTGTGTTAGTTCTTGCACTGTACTTCAAGGAGTGTGTTAGGTTACAGTGAAACTGATTATAAATGCTCCTGTATATTAACCTGAAATGCAGAAAATATTTGTGTGAATCTGCATTTTCAGATTGTTAAGCTTTGAAGGGAAAGTAATAAAAATAAAGCGTTGCAGCTGCTGGAGGTAGTATCTAGTTATAGTTCTCCAGTTATTCAGCATGAGGTTTAAATTGTAATAACAAACTGCATACTCTCAGTAATGTGTTAGTGTAGACAAAATATATGTCTGAATATTTTCAGACTAGAACCCTAACTGGTGCTGGTTTCTGCATGTTGTTGTTGTCATTCCCCCTATCCTGTCCCCTCCATCACGTGCCTAGCCCCCATTTTTATTTTAGCTGATAATTCCAGTCTTACATAAATATGAACCCTTGCAGCATTTAAAACAGTCCACTATTTTTTTTTTTTTTTTTCACAATATAAGGGAGTGTTCAGCCTCTGAAAATCTGAAGCTTGTCTAAATGTATTTGTACTGATACAGCCTGGAGGCTGTCTGTGTGTTGGATACATAGCAGTTCCTGTTAAAAGAGGCAACAATTCTCCCTTTGCTTCACATTCTTGCCTTGACATATGTGTACATTTTTAACATTTCTAAAAATAAAAAAACATTTCTTCAGTGGATAGTTCAGTTGGAATTACTTTTGTATTCTCAGTGTTTTTTTTCAGTATAGCTGTTAATTAATTCACTGGTAGATTAAGTTAGGTTTGGGTTTGTTTGGGGTTTTTTTTCACTTTTAACAACTCTCAGTCATTGATAAGTTTGGTGGAAAACCTTAAATTATATTAGGAATTTTGTCAAGAGCAGAATTCCAGATATCAGTGATTACTGTCACAGTACATTTTATATCAGTAAAATACAAATATTGTGCTTGTGAATGCAAATTAAGTGTCTTTAAGAGCTACCTGGCAGGTCTATCCTGCCAGCTGCTGGGAGCCATAGATGCAGAACCAGGTATCCAGCTGGGCTGCCCAGGCTCGAGAGAGATGTAAATATATGTGATACATTCCAATTCTAATAAATTAACAAATTATGAAAAAAAAAATTCATCCTGGATTTTATTGTATGAATACCAAAGTTTAGAGATAAATACATCTAAATGTGCACATATAAAAATACATCTGTACATAGAGAATTGCTGACATGGAACTCAGTGAAGGGAGGCCCTGCCATTTAATACAGCATAATAGTGACTGTTCACCTTTCGGCTGAGCTCTGGCATAATTCTGAAGCAAGAGTATTGAGTTTGAAGTTAGATCTTCACTGGAAAATAGAGTTCATGGAAGGTGAGTAGTTGTTACCCAAATATACAGAGATTTTCTGGTATTGTTTTTGAGTCTTAGTTTAGAAAAATAGCTCAGCCTTTTAAAGTTGTGCTTAATCCTGATTCTTTTTCATTTAAAATGTTCCTGTACCTTCATTCCAGTGGTATGTTTTGTATCTTGCTGTAGAACTGTACCATCTGTTTCTCAGAGAGCAGGTCTCTGGTAGGATTGTGAAGGGGCCAGTCTGCTTTTGTTCAGGAATGACTTGAGACAGAAGGTAGCTCATTATTCTTCCATACCTGAGATAAATAGGACTCTTTCTTTCAAACAAAAACTGATTTTCTTTGTTTGCTTTCCATTTGTTCCTTTCCTTTTATTAAGATCAGGAGGGACAAAATTGGGAATTTTAAAAAGTTATAGAAAACATCACTTAATCTTGATTCTTTACCTGTGGTCATTTATTTCAATTTACTTTGTATACTGTGTTGTAAAACACTGACTAAATTTCAGTGCCCTTGCCTAAATGTAAACACTAACTTTGTAGAGGCCATTTTGTGTATGAAGGCTTCAAGGCTTAAACAGCATTTCTCTACCTTTGGAGAACTTCCCCTTCCAAGAGAGGTAGTTTGGATAGAAAGGCTTCCATATGAACTTTGTGTTTAAAAAGTACACAAATCTGATGCTTAAACTGCAAATTGTAAGATACTTCCCAGAACAAGGACATTGTTCCTCTAAATAAGTTTTGTAATGTAGGATAAAAGTAAAGTATATATTTTAATATTGGGAATGTGTGAATGAGCCTAGGAGAGAATTTAAGTAGGAAGGACTTCTTGCATCCCCGAACATGCCATCTGCTGTAATGTTCATTGCAATCCAGCAGCCAGTTTTTGTTGAGACTTGAAGAGATATACAGCCACTACCTGTGTCCCCTCCTCGACTCCCTGTGTTCAGGTACTTGGAGTTACAGGTCCTCATGGGGGTTGTTACCAGTTTAACTCAGTCACAGACTGCTCTATCTGTTTTCAAAACAGTGTGATCCAAAGAGGGTATCAGGAAGAAAAAGCATTATGAAAATGGGTTAAAAATATAAACCAGCTGATTTAAAGCAAGTGCATACCTCAAAATATGATTTCTCAAGCAGCTATTAAACAGTGGTGTATCTATTGGCACCCATAGTTGTCCACCAAGGAACCCGATGTCTCATGTCTCTAGTCTTCCCTTTTGACATCTGTTTTCAAATGTTGTTTTCTATCTCTCAGCTCTGAAAGTCATCAGCTTCCTGAGCATGTTCCGAGTGCCCAGAGCACGTGTGTGAAGCTGCTGTAGCAGGCAGCATGGGTCAGAAACCTTGCCTCAGTTGTAACTAATGGCTGCTTTCATTAAAATGTTACTGCCTTATTGCTTGCATTTTTGAACAGTTTTAGCATGCCTATTAGATCACATGAAAATGTATTTTAATATCTTGGTTAAGAATATCTGGTATTGGAAAAATATCACAAATTCTAAAGCAGAACTTTTGAACATATTTATGTACTACTAGGCCTGCTTTTCAGCAAGTTGATGAAATTTCTCAATATTCAATTTACCCTACCAATGATTCTTTTTTAATTACTTACCTTTACCATTTACTAATTGAATTTGCTAAAAAATTACTTTTAAATGCTCATTCTTGTATTGTTATGGTTAATTATTTGGCAAAACAAAAAATTCCACATGAGAAAATAAGTTTGTGCTCTATTGTTTAGACAAGCTTTCTGTGTTCCCTGAAAGCATGTGTGCCTTTTAAATTACAAAACATATTTCAGCTAATTGGAAAGAGGATGTAATTACAATTAAACTAGTTTTTCTTGTAATCTCATCCAAAAACTAAACTCTTTTAATTCCCTTCTTTGTTTCCATACTGATGAGGCCTGATGCCCTTTCATAATTTTGGCAGCTGGGCTCTCCCTCTGTCACACGGTGTTATCTTTCTGGGACCTACCTATGTAGAACTTCCACCACTGATGGTGTCATTCCAAAGGAACACTGGCAAATTGATATTCTTTCCTTTTCTTTCTTTCTTCATTATGACACATACCTGGGATACCTCTCCTCAATAAAATAATCCAGCAATGTCTTATGTTGAAAGAATAGCATTGAGGTAGAGAACATTCCTTTGCAGGCAAGGATTGTGCACTTATACAGCTGGCATGAAAATTTGCTCTATGATGGTCTTTGTGCTTTTTTGCCACATGGACTGATGCGATAATGGTTGTGTTTGCATGTTATTTTTCAAGCACACAGGCACTCGATTTATGCAGATTCTAAGCTGACCAAAAGCTGTTCAGCTGGAATCAATGCTAACCTCAGCTAATAAACCCTGATTTACAGGCAGGCATATCCCTGCAGTCTCAAGTCAAGCTTAGTGTAAGAGCAGAGCAACCTTGTTTTTGCCTGTCAACCTTTTGTAGCCATACCCTGAATGTGGTCTCTGCTTCTGCCCGGCGGGGTCAGCAGCAGTGCAGCGGCAGTGCTGCAGTGCTGCGCTTGCATTGACAGGGCCATAGATGGGCATTTGTGGGATGCTGCTGGCCGGGCGCAGCGCCATGTGATTTGGCAAATGCAAATATAAAGGTCTCAAGACATGACACTCCTACTTGCTTTCAGCACATGTTGGATAAACATAGGAGTGTTGGAGACAGCTAAGTTTTTTCTATATTCAACACATCATTTACAGCGCTGAATTTTCCCCTTTTTTACCTTAGTCTGTCTGTTAAAAAAAAAAAAAAAAAAGCGGATGATTATGATGAAAAATAAGATAGCTATCATTTGTAAATAATTTTAGAGGTATTGGACAGTAGATCTGCAAATATTAAGGCTTAAGATGCAGAATGAGGTGAAAGTAGTAATCTTACAGGATTTTCTCTGTCCAGTCAGAAGTGTTTCTGTCATCAACCAGGAGAGTTGAATGATGACGGGAACTAAAGTTGTGTTGTTTCAACCTATTTAAATAAAGGAGAATTTAAATTAATTTCACAAAAATAGAAGAATAAGTTTCAGCCTGTGTCCTCTGGAGTGAAAAGTTGAACTGATAGGGATTTAGAGTCTCTATTGTCAACTGTAAAAAATGAATTATAAAATTTACAAAGTGAACTGTAATATTTAGATGTTCTTGTTGCTAAATTAATTTAAAAGAAAAAATTAATCTCCTTTTAAGTGCTGAAGTTCATATTGTTAGTGAGACATTGCTAGAATTGAACTATCTTTACTACAACAACAACGAAAAAAGGCAACTGTTAAGTTAATGATTTTTCAGTTTTCTGCCCTGAAACAGCTTGTTCTCCTTTTTCTTATCTAAGCAATCTCCTTGGGCCTGAGATCATAAGCAGAATTATTGTCAGAAAACATTTTCTGGGAAATATAGATGGTTGGAATATCAAAAGTAATCTTCAAGTGGAAAATATGATGTTATTACCACTTCTAATTTTGTTACTATCAACAGAAGTATATTGTTGTGCCAGAATCATACATTCATATGCCATGCATTAGGCAGACTGCTTCTAAAATTTCTGCTTAGATGACCTAAATTATATATAAACAATTACATACTTGTATACAATAAAGTATTTATATATTAAATATACAGAAGAGGTATTTGTGCATATGCTGAAACTTTGTGGCTATCTGGAGCACTGAGTTAAAGTTACATTTTCCTGCTGAAAAATGACAATTTTTAAGCAAGTCAGTCTGATGTATTGTCAGATGATAGACCACACAGTTGATTTTGAGCTTAATGTCTTTCAAACAATTGTATTGAGACCAAAAAAAAAAAAAAGCTCTCATTTGCTTTACTGCTGAACATTTTACTTTTTTCTCTTTTTTTCTTAATTAAGAAAGGTTAAGAAAGGAGGGCAACAAGGCTGGTGAGGGGCTTGGAACACAAGCCCTGTGAGGAACGTCTGAGGGAACTGGGGTTGTTTAGCCTGGAGAAAAGGAGACCCAGAGGTGACCTTATCACTCTCTACAACTTCTTGAAAGGTGGTTGTAGTGAGGTGGGGGTTGGTCTCTTTTTCCCGGCAACAACTGGCAGAACAAGAGGACACAGTCTTAAGTTGCGCCAAGGAAAATATAGGTTGGATATTAGGAAAAAGTTTTTTACAGAAAGAGTGATAAAATATTGGAATGGTCTACCTAGAGAGGTGGTGGAATCACCATCCCTGGGCATGTTTAAAAAGAGATTGGATGTGGCACTCAGTGCCATGGTTTAGTTTAGTTGAGGTGTTGGGACATGGGTTGGACTCGATCTTGAAGGTCTCTTCCAGCCTGGTGATTCTGTGATTCTGTAATTAGGTCTGTCTGATTGACCCACAGAGGCTACAGCAGAAACTCAGCTATGGCTGAGGTTGTCACTGGGTAAATATTTCAGCCTTATTATTGAAACAGGGCTATTGAATAAAAAGCACAAGAAACAAAAAGAAACCTTGTTAAGAATTTCAGTACTTTTACTGCTAATTCCATTTTCTGTATTGTTCCTTTAAAATAGCCTAAGTGCTTCAAATTGCCATATAATTTACCTTTTTGAGGAACTGATGGTTCTGTTAAATTCTGTTCTGCATACCCTTTTCCCTTCATCTTGAGGACAAAAACCAGACTTTTGTAGCAATATGTTAGCTCTGAAGAAATGGAACTATTCAACATAGGTAAACACTTTGAACTTTCACTGTCTTTTGATTTTTGTCCACTCATATATGAGTGGAACTTTTACCTCCTCCCCAGCCAGCACTGCATGTCTGATCATCTTTTTGTCTATTTTTCTTTCCCACAGGGACCCCAAAAAAATACAGCAGCTGCAGAACCAAATTCGTCTGGAGCAGGAAAGTGGACAGTGGTATCGTCACCAGCAGCAACCTGATCATCATCAGCACTCTCCCTCTTCTCCTTCCTTTCCTCCTCCCCCCTCCTTCCAGGAGCTTGAGTCCAGCCAGTCTGCCACCTCTCCTGTGCCAATGAGTATACTTAACTCTCATACTTCCCCAGCCATGCAGTCTTCCAGCTCCTTCAATTACGCTCGGCCTAAGCAGTTCATTGCTGCTCAGAACATCAGCCCTGCTTCAGGTTATGTGACTCCATCTTCTGGGTCATCTACATCTAGTCTTCCTTCTCCTATGTCTCCAACTGCTTCTCAGAAACAGTTTGGGAGAGTGCCAGTTCCTCCCTTCTCCCAGCAGTTTGCTCCAGAAGGGGAATATGCCTGGTCTCCTTCTTCTCCATCCCCTCCGCCCCCACCTCCACCTGTCTTTAGTCCAACAGCAACATATCCAGTGTGTGATTCCTTTCCACTTCCTCCTCCTCCACCCCCTCCTCTTCCTTCACTTTCTTCGCCTTCCCACAGCCTGTCTCCAACTCCAAGATTTCCTAATTCCAGCCAGTCTCCAGCAGCTTTTCTCAGCTCCATGCTGCCATCCCAGCCACCACCCATTTCTGTCAACGCATTAGGCCTCCCGAAAGGAGTGACGCCTCCGTAAGTATCAGCTGATGAGCTCCTTGATGTACTGAAGATTGTAGTGAAGATTATTGCACTTGCTTCATTTGTACTTTTCTAGGGTCCTTTGCTGTTAGCTGCTATCTGAGAGGGAGAGATGTGTGAATAAATTGCAAATGCTTCTGTGCTAGAGATGTGAGATAGTTTTTTTTAACCCTCACAGAAGTGAGATTCTGAAAGAGCCCTACAATAGGAACACAAAAGATGAGAAGCTAAAGCTTTGAACTGGAGTTGAAGAAAATATGAAAGCAGCAACAAAAGGCTCTGCAGGCCCAGGGCAGTGGAAGGAGATCCAAGAAAACCTTCCTCATGGCCCAGTTCTTTTAAAGTCACATATTCAGTGATATTTGCAGTTTGTATTATTACATCTGCAGGTAGAGAAATACCAAGAGAGTATCTTTCAGAAGTCCCTATAGCTTTGTGATACTGAAAATACAAGGTATTAAAGTATACATCTGATAACAAAGTGGTCATAACAGTTCATTGGTTTTGGCTAGAGATTTTGTTCTGAGGAAGTTTAGGAAAGTGTTTAGGGAGGGATTTAGAATAGCAGTGCATAAAAACAAACAGAATCCCTATCCCTAACAACTCTGCGTACTTATTTTCCCCTTTTGTCTTCTCTAAAGGCCAAAATAGTATTTTGGAGCATGTCAGCTCCCATGGTAGATCAGTTTGTCCTTCTGCTGGCAGTAGATTCTCATTCCATCCTTAGAGAACAAAGAGACATGCTGAAGAACAAAAATGAGAATAGCTGTATCCAAGGCTTATTTATAACTTTGTCCAGAAGTTTGTCTAAACATATCTACAGTATCTAGGTGACTTGCTCTGCTACATACTGTTGCAGTGGGAACTTCTGTTATTTCAGTCCAAGATATGAAAAGGAAGAAAAGGAAGAAAGAGGATAGATATTGAAGAAATTAGTCATGTATATGCTTTAAAAAGCATTTCTTTATCTTGATTTGTGTCATACAGTTCATTATGGAGTCTGGCCATGAAACTTTTTTAGGAGAAAAATTAATAAATAGTGCAGTTTGCCCTTGCAGTCATAATAGTTGTGATTTTCTGTCTTACTGTCCTTTGCACTGGCTGAGTTTCACTATTGATACCGAGCACTGAAAACTGCATGATTAATTTACTGATAGCTTGACCAGTAAGCACAGCCCACCAAAGCCTGCTATGATCCTTGATTTTCCAAGGAAAGGCTCTAGTCCAGCTATACAGTTCTGACAAGAAGTGGATTCTTTTTTGAGTTCACTTCTGTGTGCTGTGAGGGTGAAAGCAGCAGCTTGAGCCTCTGTTATGTCCCTCTTTCCCTGTTTTACTGTGCTTATGGGTACACGTTACTTGAAGCATTAGCTGTGTTCTTCCTTATTCCCTTTGATCTTTGGGCAGAGAGACAACTCTGCAAATATTCTTCCCCCTTCCCATGCCCCTCACTTCCCCAAGCATAGCAGCCAGTCTGGGTGTGCACATGATGGTGTGTCTATCCATATTCCTCCCTCCCCCACCCTGACAAGGCAGCAACCTTGGGGTCTGAGCTGAGGATGAGGTAGTTGGCTGTTTTTCTGCATTCCCTCAGGAAATAAAGTCCAGATGGGAGCTGGATTGTGTTAACTATACTGAATGTACATATGTATAATTTATGTGTATATATGTGTGTGTGTATGTATATACACAGTGAGCATTTGTCATCTGAATTATAACATTAAAACATGGTAAAATATGTACTGTGTGATGCAAAAAAAGCCATAATCTATTGTTGTGTATCTTTGATGCCAATTTTTCCCTGGCTTCTCCTTTTTCGTGTTACTGTGTAGGTTAGTGCCTGGTGTGTCTTTCTGAGTAAATCACTTTGTTTCCCATAATTCTCATACCACTCTTGAGCAGTTCTTCCCTTGGCCTCCATGTCCCCCTCAGCTTTAGGTCTCTTCTGCTTTGTGTTATTTTTTTGGACCCTTTCACTTTTTGCTTCTTTTCCTTTGTCTTTGCTCCATCCTCACAAGTCCTCTTTAGCACATTTATCTTTCCAAGGCTTGTTTCTGAGCTATTTCATAACCTCAGCCTATAGTCCCACCATTTTGCCAGGATCTCCAAGATCTATTGGTTGAAAATGATGGTACTGTTTCCTGACAGTGTTCTGTACAGACTTGGTGCAGGGAATAAATTGCCACATTCAGAGTTTTGCTCAGCAGCTGAATTCCTCATCAAGCCATTTAACTTCAAAGACTTCATCATTACTAAATCTTGGCACAACTACAGATCTACTCCTCAAAAACAGAATTTGGTAGGCACAATTTTTTTCAGTTTCATGTTATGGTAGGAGCAGAATAAAGGTAAAGTAATAATCATTGCAGGTGGAGGCACTAATTTTTGGAAATGTTGAAAGGCAGCATCAGTAAAGTTCTCTGTGGCTGTATACAAACCAGTACTCTTCATTACTCCTCATGGAGTCAAACCTTCCCTTCATTAGCTTTCTTTGGGCATTTCCTTTCCAGTGCATGTATCATTGTTCTATTTAAAAGAGAAATCAATCCAAGGAGATGCAGGACAAAGCAAGATGAGCTCAAGGCTTTGATCCAGTCCCAGAGACAGGACATCATTGGCATAAGTTAAAACTGGTGCCACGAAGGATGGTTGCAGGCTGGGCAGGAGAGGCAGGGAGGTTGGTGTTGCATGTAATGGAGAGTCTGGAATGTATGGTGCTTACAGTTGGCAATGGCATGGTCAAAAGCCTCTGGGTAAGGATTAAGGAATGAACAAATAATGCCGATGTCATCATGGGAGTCTACTATAGACCTTGTAGTCAGGACTGTGATGCTGATGAATTATTCTTTAAGGAGCTAAGGGACACCTCTAAGTTAACCAGTCTTGTCCTTATGGGGGACTTCAACTTGACAAATGTTAACTGGGAATACCATACAGCTAATACAAACAGGTCCAGAAGGTTCCTAAACACCTGGATGATCACTACATGGTGCAGACACTAAGGGAGCCAGCTCAGAAGGATGCCCTCCTTGATCTGCTGCTCATTAATAGAGAGGATCTTGTGACTAAAGTGGAAATTGGTGGTTGTCTTGGCCACAGTGACCACAAAGCAATTGAGTTAAAAACTTCAGTCTGCTCAGAGAACTGATGAGTAAGGTCCCCTGGGAAAATGTTTTTGGTAGTGCTGGGGTTCATCAGTGCTGGTGGCTTTTTAAGCACTACCTCCTAAGGGTACAGGAGCAGGCAGTTCCAAAATATTGGGAAAGCAGGTGAGGCAGAAGACCAACTTGGCTAGGCAGGGATCTTCTTCTAGAGGTAAGGCAAAAAAGTAAATGTTTGACCAGCAGAAGCAAGGTTAGAAAACATGGGAGGACTACGGAGATGCTGCTTGCCACCATGGGGAGAAAATTTGTGAGGCCAAAGCTCAATTAGAACTGAAGCCAGCCAGTACTGTGTAGCACAATAAAAAGGACTTTTAAAAATATGCTAGTAGCAAAAGGCACTCCAGAAATAACAGTTATCTGTTAAATTACGAGGTGTTCACCAAACAAGCAGGGACATAGACAAGGCAGAGGTGGTTAGTGCTCTCTTCAGTCTTCAGCACCAGTCATGGACTATGGGGGTCCCAGTGCCCTGAGCTGAAGGAGCAGGACTCTGAGAGTGATAAACTCAGAGTCAACTCTGAACTTGTGTGGGATTCGCTGCTCCAGCTGAGTCCCTGTGAGTCAATGGGGCCTGATGGGATTCATCCAAGAATCCTCAAAGAGCTGGCTGATGTCATTGCAAGACTCCTCTCAATGAGTTTTGAACAGTTTTGGGAATCTGGAGAGGTCCCACTTGACTGGACACTGGCTAATGTTGTCCGAGTTTTCAAGAAGAGTAGGAAGGAAACTACAGGCCTGTCAGTCTCATTTCCGGAGAGGATGGAGAGGCCCTGCAGAGAGATCTGGATAAACTGGAGGTTTGGGCAGTCACCAACTGTATCAAGTTCAAAGAAGGCAAGTGCCAGATTTTGCATCTGGGACGAGGCAACCCTGTATATACAAGAAAACTAGGAGATGAGAGGCTGGAGAGCAGCCCTTTGGAAAGGAACCTGGGGGTCCTGGTCAAGAGAAAGTGGAATATGAGTCATTGTGCCCTGGCAGCCAGGAGGGCCAGCCATGTCCTGGAGGCACAGCATCACCAGCCAGGCAAGGGAGGGCATTGTCCTGCTCTGCTCTGCACTGGAGCAGCCTCACCTCGAGTCCTGTGGGCACTTTTGAACACTACAATATAAAAAAGACATTAGACCATTAGAGAGAGTCAAGAGGAGAGCAAGGAACATGGTGAAGGACCTTGAGGGGAAGCCATATGAAGAGCAGCTGAGGTCACTCGATCTGTTTAGTCTGGAGGAAATGGAGGGGAGACCTCATTGCAGTTACAACTTCCTTGTGAAAAGTAGGGGCAGGCACTGATCTCTGCTCTCTGGTGCCCAGTGACAGGACCCAAGGCAAGGGCCTGATGCTGTGTCAGGGAAGGTTTGGGTTGGATATGAGGAGAAGGTTCTTCACCCGGAGGGTGTTTGGGCACTGACAGGCTCCCCAGGGAAGGGGTCACAGCACCAGCCTGACAGAGTTCAATGAGTGTTTGGACAATGCTTTCGTGCACATGATGTGGCTCTTGGGGTGTCCTGTGCAGGACTCAGGTGATGGCCTCAGTGTTCCTTGTGAGTTCCTTCCAAGCCAGGATATTCTATGATTTTTTTAAAAACAGTTCTAACCCTCTCTTCAAGTCCTGTATTCTGTGGGCTCATGAACAGTAAATACCATGCTAATGTGTCAACATTTTCCTTGGTTTTGGACCCTGAGACTCTGTGGAAGTGACTGCACTAGCTAAACCGGTTTGAACCAATGAATATTCTTTCCAGTTAAAAGTGGATTTGGAAACATTGCACTGGGAATTGTTTATTAGTTTGGAAGGGAGTTTTTTGTGGTTTGGTTTGGTTTGGTTTTCTTTTAAACAGCATATGGTCTTACAGTCATGCTTGTATTATGAGAATACCTACTTGTGGATTTACTGCATTTTATTTGGACATCTGAAACAACAGAAGGCAACTTTGGGTCATTAATACCTACTAATTCACCTTTAAACATTTTAAGCATTTATTGCAACAATAAATGTTTCCCTTGAATAAATTATACTTCAGTGTTCCAGTAAGCTCTAGACACTTTGAATGACCAGCATTTTCAAGTTGTGGCTGTGGTGATGTTAGCTGAACAAGATTTGGGAATAACCTTTTTTTGCTAATGGGGTAGATTTTGTAGACTCTGTGTCTTGTCAGAGCACTGTGTTATTAAGCAGAAGAGAAGTGCTGGTGGAGCTGTGTAGCTAATTAAGTACTTAAGGGAATTACGAGCACTTGTCAGTAATTTCTGAGGTAAAGCTTAGCTGGACTGTTTGTTGTATACTGGTCTTAAAAATCTCAGTTCTTTCCTTCTTTACCTAATGAAACTCTAGAGTGGGTGGATCTGTTGTATTCAGGTTAGCTTTTGGTTACAAAAGGTTGCAGGGAGCAGAGTTAATGTGACAGAAACATAGGATTGAGGGAGGTTTGTTCACAGTTAAGTCTGTCAAAGCTGGAAACTGATCCTCACTGTTCCTAGAAAAACCCTCAACATGTTAACAAGTGAAAGAACAGAAATAAGTGTGCTTTAAAATTCTAGGTAAGACCACACACTGTATGTTTACATGAGCATTTGTGAAAGCACAAATAATCCCATGAGAAGGATTTGGTGACTAGGGACTGTTTGATTTTCAAAAGTATAAAACCTGCCACTAAAGGGTGTGGAATTATCCAGCCTGGAGAAATGGGATCTCTTTCTAATATTTCTAATATATATTGTTAGCTATACATATATACTTTTGCAGGCAACTTTAAAAATTAATTATTTTCCTTAAGGCAGACCTTTTCTTAAGTGGATGTCTTCAGTAATACTACCTTAGTTAAAAACAGGAAAAACACTGATTGTACAGAATTGCTGAAAGAACATGAATATCGATTTACTACTTTCTGGAAAAGTATGGAAAATAGAAAAGAAAGCATTATCTTAACACAAGATTGTCTAAATTATCTTATAAAATGTCATTAAATAAGCTGCTTTTATCATTCTACACAAAATTTAACGACTGTCCCAGTGACTTTTAGAACATTAAATCCAAATCTTAAAGGATTCCGTGGGAATCGTGAGAATAGCAATACCAGAAAGAGATTTGCCCTTTTTTCCCCTTTGAATCAGAGCTGCTGGTCTGTTCTCGCTGCTGTGTACTGTGATTTGTCCATTGCATTCTGTCTCAAATTGAATTGAAACAAATATTTTAGTAATCATCATGTTCCTTTAGTCAACTGGCAATGATGGTGACCACTCTGAGGAAAAAATACACTTCTCCTCTTTATCTCTTACAGCCTTCAACACTCTCCCAGCACAAATCCCAGCTTTCATTTCAGAGTAAACTGCATTGCTGTCTTATGTAGATGGGATTTACACTTTTCCTGTTTCTTTAAGTTATGGCTGTCACAACGACAAAAAAGGGAGGTTATCTACAGCATGACTGATGTGAAAATAGTGATACGTAGGAGGAAGTACCTTTATTAAGAACTCCAACATCAAACTGAGAAAAAAAGGTCAGGGTGTTTCCTTGCTTCTGAGAGAGAGACTTCATCTCTCTTTGCTACCTATTCAGTCATACCTGGAGGTATTCCTGGAACTTGGGAAAACATATCTAAAGACAAGTATAGCTGTAACTGGAAAAATTCCAGAAAATATCAGGGTTTGCATCCATCCTCAACCTCCAGTTTTCTTAAACTATTGCTCCCGTCCATTAAACCATTTTTAAAATTTTCTTTAAAAATTTTTTTTCCCATAGCTTGGTTACTACTTGTGACTGTTATACCAGCACATTAGGGGTTTAGCTGTGATATTAGACCAATTTTTGTTGGTTGTGCTAAGACAGCTCATACTGGGTGCTTTGTTTTTGCACAGTTTTTGCAGCTCTTGATTAGGCATGTGCACATGATTATCATAAAATACATATCCATATCAGCTTTTCTGAAATATCATGAATGCATATGTTTGTTCCACTTGAACATAGAAATCCAGGTTGTGCCCCAGATCTAATCACTTAAAGCTCTGCAGAAGTAGAGATCAAGGATGTAAGGTGAAGACACAGACACTAGCCAAAATAACAGTATCCTGACAATCATTGCATCTGGAAGTATTAATTTTCAAGGTATTTTTATCCAGTTCTTTTTTGAAATGGTATTTGCAGATAAGAGTATTGAAGATGACAGTGAATTTAACTAAGAATTAGTACAGGTATTTCCCTGTTGAAAAGACAGAGAAGCTGTTCACACCATGGCTTTGATGCTTGTTTTTGTTGCAGAATTTTCTGTTCAGAGAACTTAACTTCATAGCTTCTTTATTTTAAACAGATCTGAATGCCATAAAAACATCTGTGAATGTGAAAGCCAGGTACAATCCTTGATAGTTGCAGAGACCTTAACCAGTACCACTATGTCAACTGGAATTGCTTAATATTTTGGATATAATACCTTTTCGCAGTCCAGCATAGCTTTTTCTTCACATGCTTTTCACAGTTACCTGTTCTTCTCAAGATTTCAGGACTGAGGACTGTGCCAGCCTTTTCTAAATTCAGGAGCAGTTGGTGCTTTAGTTATTTCTTCTTGACCATCAGTTCTAGCATACTGCTGGTAACAATCAGAAATTCAGATAAGATTACAGATTACAAAATAGGCATTTGATTTTTAATTTGATATGGAAATATCTGCACATCTTTTGAAAGGCAAATGGCGCTTCTGTAGCTATGGTAACCAGTGCAGCATGAGGCAGAGAGATAACTTGCTCAGGAGGGGAAAGAACTGAACAGGGGAATGAAAAAGTAGTAATTCTTTTTTTAATGAGTAAAAAAGCATTTTTAAGCATAAGTTTTGGAGGAAAAAAAGTTGGTGGTAGTCCTGCAGTTTGTAGGCGAGTTGTAGTCTTTGTTATCTAGTCATTAAGAGAGATCAAACATGTTCAGAAATATATGTTATTCATGTCAGTCTTAACTCTATCCAATGCTGAGACATGATTTATATTTTTCAACTACAGTTTTAGAACACTGGGTGGTAGAAATAATTGAACTTCCGTTACATTTGTTCCATTTACTTAAAGTGATCCTTAGTCAGGTCAGTTCCTCAGGCATTCCCTTAACTCAGATACATGTAACATCACATTACTGGACAGACCTGAAGCTCCTGGTCTCCACAGCATGTATGACAAGATCAGACTAAACCAATTTTATTGTGCAGCTGCAGCTTCAAAGCTTGTGATATGTTACAGTGCTTGTAGTAACTTTGCTTTTACAGTAAGTGAAAAATGTGTGAAGTGAGCAGGAATTAGATGTATTTTTGGAAGGCTTTAGTTTTAAAGGGAAAAAAATGAAGTTACTATTCATTACCTCAGTACCAGAGAATTAATTTGGATTTCTGTGAAACTAAGCCATTTTGGCTGCAAACAGGAATGTGTTCTTGGAAGGATAATAACAGCCAGCCTGTTGCCCTTGTTTACACTGTAAAAGGTACATAGGAAAAGAGAGAATTGCAGCCAGCATGCACTCCGCGTAATTAAAACATGAAAAGTACTGCTGGTTTGGCTTTGTTTCTGAACAAATGTCAGGGCAAACATTTAAAACTAAGGAGAGCCAAGCCAAGGCTGCAAAAATTTTTGCTGTCAAAAATCTCTTTGTGAATTAAGATGATAGTTTTGGCAATTTCATTGCGCCCTTTCTGACCAAAAGAATTCAGACATTTGTGCTTTTATCTGTGCCTGCATTCAGGCCCCCGCTGACTTAGGTGATGTGTATTTCAGAGGTGCTTAGAATCCATATGAGTTGCATCCTACTCCTCAAGGCTGTTAGTTTCTCTGCACATTTGTGGTGGTAGTTGTGTGCTCGAGACTGATGCTGTCGATATCCTGAAATAAGCTTTCTCCTCCTAGCTTAATGCAGTAAATCTGAAATTTGCATTGGGCTAAGAATGAACATATGAACACATAAATGAATTGGCAGATACTTTTGTTTGATATTATCCCTGAGAGAAGACAGAAAGAAAGCTCATGCGTCACTGAGAACACAAATCTTTGGAGCTAAATGCATCCAGATAAGGGCATGTAAGGATGGTGGAAAATATTTGCAAAAGCAGCTGAAGAAAGTTTGCTGCCAGGCTGTCTTGCCATTTAAACCATTACTCAGGCTGAAAGGATCTGTGTTTTTGAAGATAGATTTACTAAAGTCCTTCTATTTGTTATCATTGTTTTGTAGGCATTTTGAAATTCATCCCAAGAATGTATGTCTTAAGAGTTAACTTGCTGTGGGGATATGTATGTATGCATAGATAGATAGACAGATAAATTGATGGATAGATTTGGACAGTTTTTAAAGCGTATATATTTAGAGAAAGAGATCCTGAAGAGGGGGTGAAAACAGAGCATCTGCAGAAAGAGCTGTGTTCCTTATGCACTTGGGGTTTTTGTCCCAATTTAAAATGGTACTGAAAGAGGAAGAGAGAAGAAATTTTGACCAGTGCTCATTTTTATAGTTAAATTTCTGAACCAACTACTTCCTTGCCTAAATACTTAATAAAGGGAAGATAATCTACTTTTCAGGCAAGTCGCCTTGACTAGATCTTGGATGACACTTCCACACTGACTGTGCAAAGCTCAGGATCATCTTACACAAAACCAGAGCCCAGAGATCTGGAAGGTTGTTAAAGAGTCTGCCTCTCGTGTTGAAAGTTACCCAGGGATCCCCAGGCCATTGCTGTCATATTTGCATACCTTGTTCTTAAATAAAATTCCTATGTAGCTGTGCTACATAACTTGCTCCAGGGTTTAAATGTCACTGTTGAAGGGTGGAGAAAGGAGAGTTCTACATTGTTTGTGTCTAAGCTAGGCCTGCTCTTCTTCAATTTATTGTGACTTATCATCCTCAATGGATATGGAGAATCATTAAATACCAGCTATTTTCTGATGTCAGCTATTGTCTGATTTCTGACATTTTGTTTGCTTTGCCTATCTTCATTGTCCTAATTTCCCAACTAAATAAACAGGAATTTTTTCCTCTCTGTGTGTGACATAGTCTGTCACAAAAGCTATGCTTTTAAAACCATGTGGCAGTTTTCTTGTTCTAAAATTTTCCAGTTTGCTGTATTTTTCTTGAAGTGCAGTGGTAGAACTGGATTCAGTGTCTAATAGCAAAGAATAAAGGAAAACAGCTAAACTTCATGTCTTATGCTGACATGTTCTGGAATTATATTTCTTTCCCTTTTGAAATAATAGTGTTATTTTCCAAGTTTTAATCACATCGATTGTTAAGAGATGCTTAACATTTTAATGCTAGTTTTCAATTAGCATTGCTATCATGCTTTGAGCATTTTCCCCCATTTCATCATTAGAACACCTCTAGTCAAATGATGAAGATTATTATAAGTGAAAGTTGTTACCTGCAAATGAATTGCAGCCTCTGCAATTTCAGTGTCGTCAGCTAGTTTCAGAAATGTGTTTTTATGTTTCACTTTTCCAGTTTTTAAGGCTGAAATCCTTAGTACTGAACTTAGTATACAGAGCCTTTTGAAAGACCTCATTGGACTATATTATTTCAGTTTGATAGAAAAACAAATCACTGGTTCTCTCTGAACAGCTTTTTCAGACTGAAGAGCTTTGCACAGCCAAATAATAAATTTCAGCCAGACTGTTTCCCTGATTTACTGGGGAACTTGCTGCAGCTTCTGAAGGCTAACTCAGAAGCCATAAACTGAAGTGAATCAAAGCTACTTTTTGTTGCCTATCTGCATGCCCTTCAGCCTGACAGAGAGATAAACATGAAGGTTGATATGATTCCATTTTCATTTTCTTACTATCCTGCATTGTTTAGAAATGGACTGTGATACTGTTTTCCTGTGTTTCGTATGGATGTTGAACTTACTAACTTATAATTCTCTTGGTACCCATTCCCCTGGGAAAAATGGGTGTATTCGCTTAGGGGTTTTTGTTTTCAGAGACAATCAATACTTCTTCAGAAAACCCTTTACTTGAAATCCACTCTCAAGCACATGGCTCATCCTTCTTTTCTTACACTGTTGTGACTTATTCAGATGAACTGTGTATTTCACTTTCGCAGCCTACTGAGTCCCAAGCCTAAGCAGACCTTTTCCTGGTAAAACTCTGTTTATCAGTCAATTATGAAATCTGTGAGAATGAGAAGTGAAAGCTGTTTCTTAGTGTATCACTTGGAATTTTCAAGGGAGGATGCATATCTCCATTAAAAGCTGGCACATGGTAAAGCCAAAGGTGAAGCCAAACTTGAAATTTGCTGCCTTGAAGTTGGCTGATTTTTGAGTTGGGTTTGGTTTGGGGCTTTTTGTTTCGTTTTGTTTTGTTTGGGTGGTGTGGTTGGCGTTGTTTGTTTGGGGTTTTTTAATTTTTGGTGGGGGGAGGTAGTCTAAAAAGTGACAAAATTTGGTTTCATGGCAATGCTGGCCTAGATAATTAAGGGTTGGGAGGGAAGGGAAAGACTGTAAAGGGAGAAGCAGATGCCACCTGTCCACTAGCCTTCCAGCAGATGGTAGAGCCTTCCTGAGGGATGTTCCCTCCTGATCCCCTCTTCCCATCCTCTTCTGTCCATTTTCCTTCCGTATCTTCCTTTGCATTTACTATACCAAATTTCTGGAGTTGCAAAATGCCTCTCTTTCTTGAAGAGACCTTATCCCTTCCTCAGTGCTCTCTAGTCTCCCTGTAGATGGGGATAGTTTTTCTGTCTCTTCCCCCAAACAGTGCTTTATTTTTGATTGAGAAGAACCCCAGCTGAAAGCTGAGGGAATTATTCTACTTGGTGATCACCAGCTAACAGATGAATATTTCTAGGGCAAGGGATGTAGTTCTCTGTCTCTTTGTGAAATTAGGCAAATTTCTGCTCTTCTGCTGTGATTTAATTTAATGTAAAAATGCAGTTCTTTTACAAGAACTTCACTGTTTTCACATTTTGCATTTACTTACAACAACAGAATAGGAAATGTTTTAGGAATGTTTCCAGCTATTGTCTTCTCTGTCTATTCATTTATTCCTTTTTGGCTTTTGACAGTATATGTGTATTTTTTCTAATGCTGGAAATTACCATTGAAAGCACTTGCTGAAGAATGAAGTTTCTCTAACCATAGAAACATAGAATTGAATAATATCCAAGAAAATTTATCTCTGTATGATTCTTGTTTAGACTTTTGGTACTGGTAAATAAATTATTAATTTGGTAATTTGAAACAAATTTACCAATTACATGCTAGTCTGATTTTCTTTTCCATCTCTGTCATCTGAGTTTGTCTATTTATCTGATTCAATTCCATGTTTTCCATGTCATTCCCATGTAATGGGCTGAGCCCTATTTACTTAATGAAGGTATAAAACCCTGTAAACTAATACTGAACCAGTATGAGAGTTTTGAACAATCATGTGTGACTTGTGATCATCACTGGAGAAATGGGGTGTGCTACAAGTTTCAAATATGATAGCAATGCTGATTTTTTCACAGCTGTGTTGAAAACAGCAGCTCTACAGTAGAAACCACTCATGTTGGGCATTTCCAGCAGTAAAACCATCATAACATTACTGAAAAGTGTTAAATATTAGTGCAATCTGGAAAATAAAACTGTACTGTTTAAGAAAATGGGAGTGAGAGTTGCTGAAAGTGGAATCCTAACCTGTAGGCTGGTAAGAGGAATAAATTAGCCCTGTGAATGTGAGCTGCTGTTCCACTGGGAAATCTTGCTGCTGAAAATTGCTTAACAGGGATGGTTTTTCTTTTTGCCAGTGTAACCCAGACTCTGTGAATGGCTCTTCTTTGAGCAACAGCATTTACATGTTGCCTTATGGGTATGTGTTCACAGAGATATGAAGAATAAACATGAAGTTATGCAGTGTGTATTGCAAAGTTGTTACAAGGAATTAGTTAATAAATAACATAAGAAATTAATAATTAACTGCCTTGTCTTACGTCTTCCTGATCTTTATTCATCCAGTACTTCATAGGAACCTAGCTTGTCTTCCATCCCCATTTATCTAGTCATGCTTTCTCTTTCGTGTTTCCTCTTATTTGGCTTTATTGCCACTTCTCATCAGTTTTATCTCTGAGTATATGGTGTTTACAGCTGTTGCCAAGAGATCCTGAGGGCTATTTTAACTAAAGCACAAATAAAGCATAGTTTCAACTTTGTCCCTAAACTAACCATTTAATCAGTGGTGTGAGTTAGTAGGGACAGCATAGTAAGAAAGATGTCAGATGTCTAGTTTTCTTTGTTAATGGCAGTGATTCCAGATAAATTCCTAAATACTAATTACTTCAGGAAAGCTCATGTTTGGTTTTTTTTTTTTTTTACTATTTTGCAGGGGATTTCCCAAGAAAACAGGCAGAACTGCTAGGATAGCATCAGATGAAGAGATTCAAGGGTCAAAAGATGCTGTAATTCAGGATCTGGAGAGAAAACTTCGTTTCAAAGAAGACCTTTTGAACAATGGGCAACCGGTATAAAAACACAAAATACCCTGGGGAATGGGAGTGGGTGGGAGTGGGCATCACTGGTAGTTTCTGAGATATGCTGCATATAAAATAATTGTTGTACATGGCTTTTTATGTATTTATAATTTTTAATTGAATTTTCAAATTTCCATTTCCAAAAGGAATGATAGTGTACATTTTGTTCTGTCATTCCTTCTCCTGTTTGTAAAGTAAAGATAACTTTACTAGGACTTAACAAAGCCATGGAGGTCTCAAAAGTGGTGAATTTGCATAAGAAGCCTGCACAGTCTGTACCTCCAGGAATTTTTTAGAGGCTCAAGGGCCATTTGCTTTCAACTGTTCATCACTGAGTGGATGAACATGCATAGCTCTTGTTCAGTCCAGGCTCATTCTACCTTGTGCCCAGGCACTGGACAATGGGGGAAGCCATAGGTGGTAACTGGACATTGGAGGACGACAAGGCAGTTCGTCACGAGAAACAACCCAGAAGGAATGAGGCATCATTAGATTCTGCAGTTGGGGGGCTTCTTTTGACCAATGGAATTTTGCCCAGCAGTATAGAAATAACCCATAATATTAACTTGCAGACTCAAGAGTTAATGACCTGCTTGAGAAGTCAAGAAATGAGGTAAAATGAGCATATCAGGCAGTGTAAATGCACAGCCACAAACATCTCAGTTCACTTTTGTGCACTTAAGATACAAATAAAAGATAAAATACCAAATTCTGCCTGCTCAGAGCTGATGAGAAGCAACTTTCCTAAGATTTTTTTTACAGTTATTAAGACACTATCTTCGAAGCAGGAATTTACTGTAAGAGGAAAGCAATTTAAAAAATGCAAATTTTAAAAATGCCCCCTCTCTTTTGTCAATAAAATGTTTTAAGAAACATCTGAATACCTTGGGATGCCTTTGTGTCACTTTGAAAGGAAGTGGAATTTTACACTTCTCAGGATGTTGCCCAGAAATTTACTAAATTCGCTGCTGTATCTGAGCTGTGAACTGGGGTGGCACAGTTCAAGAAAGCCCATGGAGTGAGATTATCAATGAACAGTTGCTCCATTTTGGTTCTTAATAAGGTCAGTGGAAGGAAGTAGGGAGAATGTCCAGTGCCTGCTCCTTCTGTTACCTTTCTCCACTGACTGCACAGCATTTGGCAGTTTTCTGTAGCAGTTAAGCAAAAGCACTGTCATGGTGTATTAGTTCCTGGTTTTTCCAAGGAGGTGGGCTGCAAATGACTGTCAATGCCTATTTTGGAAAGTGAGGGAGATGTTTGGCCTGGGCAAATGAATGGAATGTCCTGAGAATGCCCACATGGCCCAAGGTTTAAAAAAAAAAAGAGAGCAACTGTGATCAGATGATGTGGGAGCTTAAACTAAACTCTGATTTGGTGCTTGCCTTGAGGCTTTTCTTTGCAGATTCCTGTCTTGGGTAAATTCTGTATGTGGGCACTTGGAGTGACTGCAGAAGAAATAAAAGTGAAGAAAAGTTCGTGATTTTCTTAGATGCTTGTAACCAAGACTACACTGGTACCTGGTTGCCATGAGTTTCAGCCTGCTGGTTTAGCAGCAATATGACACATAAAAAAGAAAATAAAATGAGCTTTTTAAAAAATGCAAGCATGAAGTAGATTTTATGTTTGCAATTTCCATTCTTCATTCATTTTTCTCTTTAAATGAGGTGTTTCACCAAGAAATGAGTTTGTCTTGCATAAACGTGCATTTTTTTGCAATGTTGATTTGTAAGAAAGTGTCTGAAATGCATTCTTGAATGCAGACAGAAAACTAATAATGAAATAATTGAATTATACATTAAGGTTTTCCTTTAACTAGTTTTATCTTCTGAATGTAAATTGTCTTTTATAAGCTGTCTCCTCAATTTCCATATGAGTAAGAAGAAATAGAAATTTTAAAATCTTAAAGAATACACTTTTCTGTATTTTTGACAAAATATTCAAGTAGAGTAGAATCTCCTTATCATTTTTGGCAGAGTTTTCTGCCTTGTGATTCTAATGTAAAAACTGAGCAGAATGACTAGGAGTAAGATTGGGGATGATTTGATATGCCCTCTTCTGATGGTCATGCTGATTTAAGCTATTCCCTCTGCTCATTCCTACCCAAGTTCCTGGCACGAGGATGGAAACAAATGGCAGAGTCAGAGTAAGGGTTGCTTAAGCCAAAAGAGCCACTTGTAATACTAAAAAAATGCATTACAAACTGTGGTAGAAAATTTCTGTTAGAAACTTATTGCTGCTCTCTTGTATTATCATTACTTTAAGCATTGCTGACTGTGTACTGCTTTGTAGTTGGAGAAATAATATCTTTTCTTTCTTTTCCTTCCCCCCTCATCTCCTTTTTATTTTTTTTTCAGAGATTAACATATGAGGAAAAAATGGCTCGTCGATTGCTGGGAGCAGACAGCGCTGCAACTGTCTTCAATATACAGGAACCAGAAGAAGATCCTGCTATACAGGTGTCACATAACTCTACAATTTCATAGGAAAAAATGCCTTTTAAATTTTTCTTTTTTACAGACTATGATTGTCATTAAAAAAAAGCCCTACAGAAGACAATAAATATACACAAGATAGGATGGTTATTGATTACAGGAGTCATACATTATATGTTAGTGAAGTAAACTGGGAGGATCACATGCCTATTGCTCAGTTTTTCCATAAGGTTGAGACTTCTCAAATGTCTGCTCTCTGCTTTAAACTCTTCCCTTTATGCTATTCTGTCCTGACCTTTAAGCCTCTCAAGGCAAGAATACATCTACTATCTTGAAACCAACTTCTCTTTATTTGTGTAATGGGCGCTTTTTGGGTGCAGACCAAAACCACAACAGAAAGTCTGCTTGAAGGACCAGGTACATGCTCTCCATTTTTCAGATGCCAGAGTCACTAGTCAGAAATGTGTAGCATTCATTTCCTTATGGTGCCACACAAAGTACATTCTCCTGATAAAAACTCTGAGGAACTGTCATGGATATTTCTTGGTCTTCTTTCTGCCTCTTGATCTTTTTTTCTACCCTTGCAGGAAGCTCGCTCTGTTGGTGCTTCTGTAGTGAGTCCTGTGGATATTCAAAAGGTTAACATTTCTACCTTTCTCTGTCTTGTTTTTTGTCTCTTATTTTTTTCTTTCCTCTTTCCATTCTACTGTTCTTCGTTAATAATTAGAGGTCATCTAGCATTAATAACTCTGGAGAATTGGGCTTGCACTCTTTATGAGGATGTTCAAATTGTTCTAGAAGCCTGTGTGAGTGCAGACAGTTTAACAGCAATCATCGTGTGCTCCACTGTCTTTGTGCTGTTACGTTAACATACACTGCTGTGGTACTAACTGTGTCATGTACTTCATGGTTTACTTTTATGGTACACTTCAGGAAACAAAGAAATTTTAAAGCTATCTGCAGTTTACAAGGTATTTCTCTGCTCTTCCATTTTTTACGATTATCAAGGGTTATGATTAGTTCTGTAACCAATGGTAGAAAGATGTCACCTCATTCTCAAACCAGAGGGAGCGACAGAGGATGGGGATGTGAAAGGATGCTTTGCATGTGATGCATGTTCTGTATTAAATGCAATATGGATCAGGGCCAATGGCCAAAGGTAATTTTAAAGAGTGTCTGAACTTCTGCTGACTGAGAAGAGCATTGACTAATATTTTTTTTTCCTGCATCTGAGCTATTTTACATTCCGACATTATCACTGTCATTGCTAGGAATTCTGTACTGCAAAGTAGACAGTTCAAGAAAGCAAATTTAAGTGTGTATCAGTAAATCATAACAAATTCAAATAAGTGGCAGTGTTTCTGCTCTTGTTGCTGTATCTTCAATACTGTTACGATAAATTTTGTTGTTAAAGAAGGGTCCCACACAAAGGGGACCGTAGCAACAAGAGTAAAGGGAAACAACTATTATGGACTGCCACTGTTGCCATTTTCTCATTTTTTTCCCCTCATTTTTGCAGGCAACTGTAAACAAAATAATTTTATCCTTCTGGTTTAGCCTCTGGTACAGTTCTATGCAAGTAGCAGATGTAAACCATATGCTCTTCTAGCCATCTGGAAATAAAACCCACCCTAAATCTGTCTGTACCCTCAAGGAAATATTAGTGTGTTTCTTTTGTCTTTATGAACTGCCTCAGAATACTTTTATTCTTATAGGATTTTTTTAAAAATTGAAAGAAAGCAACCAATGACTTTCTTTCCCCTTATAAATTAGACCTTAAGACAACATGAAATACAGTTTTTGCCTCATACCAGATGTCTCGATTGTTTCATGGGGAAGTTATTGGAGACATGGATTATAGTGTTTTTCTTCAACAAGATACAGTTTCCTTTTATATGTAAAAACTTAATGGATTGTTAAAGATCAGTAAAATAAAAACTCCAAACATTAAGAAAATATTTTCCTGAGCAATGTGTTGAAGTTGGACACTAATATCTACCTCTTGTTTGGTAGGAATATAAAGTCTCCAGCTTTGAGCAAAGGTTGATCAGTGAAATTGAATACAGGCTGGAGAGGTCTCCTGTGGAAGAATCAGATGATGAAGTGCAACATGGAGATGAACCTATTGATAACAGTATGTCACCATATTTTGAGATAAAGCTGAAGCACTACAAAATCTTTGAGGGAATGCCAGTCACATTTACATGCAAAGTGGCAGGAAATCCAAAGCCAAAGGTAAGAAAAGATGGTAAATGTTTCTAGAATTTCTCTGAAGAGTTCTGTGTTGGTACTGTACTATCAGGCTCTGGACTCTATGGGCTGTATCTTACAGGAGCAGGAGATACTCAACAAGAAAGACTATCTGGCTTTTGGCATAACTGGAGTTACTTAGTCAAAATCTAGTAAGAAATGCTACTATGAGGCTTCTGCTCTCAGATACTCCCTCCTGAGACTTCTTCTGATTTATTTTACCTGGAAGTAATGCTTCTGTCATTTTCAGAGTTACCTCCAGGGTACATTTGTAACACAGAATGCAGTGCAATGCTAGAAAGTCCCACATGAACTGGCATAGGAGTCCCAAAAGCTACCTCATCTTGCTAGCATGGGTAATTAGTTCAGGCATGGAAGCATGCTAATGCAAAAATATGTGGGTCCTAGTTCAGAAGCCAGCATGGTATTTCTCATTCTTCAGCATCTACACACACTAACAAGACTAGATTTTACTGGAATTTAAAAGAAGGCGTAATAAAATACCATAAGCTCCCATATATCCCAACAGCAAGATGAGACATGATGGTGAGGTTTTAATGATGAACTTCAGAGGGAGGGTTGGGCTTGGGAAGCATTTCCTTGTAGCAAATATAAAAGTACCAGTTGTGTGATGTCAGTAGTCTGGAAGAATGCCTTCCTTGGGCAGGTTGCATACAACTGTTTCAAAAATGCTTGGCAGTCAACCAGCTCATTATGGAGCCAGCAAACGGCAGCAGCTTCTTCAACTCCCTTGCCAGAGCCAGTGTCTTCCCCGTGAGGTCCTTGCAGCTCCCACAGAGACCTCTCATGGATAGGGGCTCTTGTCTTCTTAGACAAGGTCAGAGATGCCCTGTCTGTTCCATAAGGTCTGCACGGAAGCACTCACATCCAAGTCTCTCCTCTAGTGTAAGTTTCACAGGTACTCAGGATTTATAAATGCAAGTGAGTTTACATGCTCAGTGGTATATGTGTATGATACTGTACAAGCTGTTAATTAAAAATAAAAGGACTTCAGGAGGTAGCAGAGAAAGAGCAAGAGAGAACTGGAGTTACATCTACTTTGGCAAGGAGTGCAGACCAGAAGAATCTAATCTCTAGAATGAGATATCCATCCCTGCACACATTTCAGAAGGTTTTACTCCAGGCTAGCTCTAATCTCGTCCCACGGACTGAAGCAGATGCAGCACATTAGATGAGTTCTTGGATCACATTTTCTGGCTTAGTTTCATCTGAAAGGAATCCAGTTCTATGCTCTAAGAGCACAACATGATGTGAACAACTGCAAAGTAAGTGGGGTTGATCAGTGTACTGATATCATAAAAGCACTCCTGCTTCAATCTGAAGACACACACTGAGAAGATAAGCTCAGTCTGACTGAAACCAAACTTTTCATGCCTAACATTACTTCTGAGATGACCATAGGCAATTCTGTTGTGCTAAACAAGGGTGGAAGACAAATGGGTCTGTTGCTGACAGAAGTGCAGTGTGTGCAGAGATACTCTTTCTGCCTGAGGCTTATGGCTACGTTGCTAGGTGACCTATTATGAGTCAGCCTTAGTCAACTTCACCATTCCCTAATTTCCACAGTTTCCAATTAAGGTGTAGTTTCTCTGTCTGATTCGAGACAGATGAAAGAGGATGTCTCCTTTCCCTCACTGGGGCAATAAGGATTGCACAGCCAAGAAACTGCATTCTTAGTACTTCCCCTAAAGCATGCCCTTACAGAGGAGCATCCGATGTGAGCGCCCTGTGATTCACAGCCAATGTTTTCCTGCAGTGTCAAAGTGTGCACATTAAGAAGTGATTTTCTCTTGCACCTGGAACTATGGCCCTTTGTTCCATTCACTCGCAGATGCTCTGTGTAATTTGTTAAATTGCTTGGTATGGAACCAATATCAGTCCTGTTGTATGGCTACTTGTTAGGTGGGCTTCGCAAATGTCCAAGGCTGTATCTCCCCCTCATCTGCCAGAGCATGCCAAGACAGCTATTTTGAAAAGCTCAGTGGCTGAGAGCTGCCCTTCTGCTGTCATTTGTTGAAGCTGGAAGTGTTGCTCGTGAATAATTTTTTTACTTTGGCAAATGAAAAGCTGGAAATAATTTACTAACTTGAAGCTCCTCCCTTCTAAGTATTCTGTCAGGTCTGCCAAGGAATGGCTTTGGGAAGGACTGTAGTGTTTCTAAAATCTGGCATTCATTACAAGGGACTTTTCTAAGTGGGGTTATTGGCTTGATTATTTTTTCCCCTGAACATGCCATGTAAATTGAATAGTGATGTGCAAATTCTGTCTCCATATATATGACTTTTTAAATCTGAGTCTACTTTTTGTTATAACCTTTGGTGTAATGTAAAACTATTTTCTCATCAAAATGAGAAACCTGTGATGCTGTAGGAGGGACTATGGAATACTTCTTTTTAAGGGATTATTTCTCCTCAGAATTAGGACAATGCCATGCAAGAGGTTAATTGAGATACAAATGTTACATAAATCTCATACTGCTCACTCTTCACATGGCTGAATATAATTCTTGGTGATTAAAAATGCCTGTGCTGCCCAAGATCAAACCTCTCTTTGTACTGTGTATCCCATTGTATTCCTAGTCATTACACCCTGGTTTTTTGAAAATCTGGTGCAAATAAAAGCAATCCACATGCAGTGTTCAGTGCTTACGTAGTTTAATGGTACATTTATTAAAAGTAATCCTAGAAAGAAAATACTTCATTGCAAGGGCCATTGTCTCCTGCAGTGGTAGTGTTTTACTTATTAACTCCATGTCAGATAAAGGTAATACTAAGAATTTAATGCTCATATGGGATGCCAATGCTTTTAAACTTAGTTGAAATAAATTTTGGACAACATATACATGATGTTTGGATAGCTGGTTCAGTTGATATTTGTGTGTACTTCCATGCATGTCTCCTGATATTTCTGATAAGTGTACTGTTATTAAATAGTTACTACTTAATGCAGTAGATTTCCAAGCAACGTTATGACACATGTAAAGCATGCAAGTTAAAACTCATTTTTTGCAGCTATGTTGTTTTAGTACCCATTAGCATGTGTATATAAGTGATCAAATATCTCTTGCATCTCCAGTAAGTGCTCTGTCAGCAGACAAGAAGACATGACTAAATCTTTTGTTAGGCCCACAGAGTCTCTGCAAGGCTGCTGACAGACAAAATGGGAAACAAGTATAACCAGCTATTGAGGAAATGAAATCATTTCAACTTACACATAATGCTTGTTAATATAAAAATCATACACAGTAATAAATTTTTAAGGAAAATTTCCACTCATTTTCTCCAAAAAAAATCTCCATTGCTTTTTGTGAAATTCAAAAGTATATCCTTAACTTTCCCCCAAGTGAGTGAATTTCAAGCTTTGAAATGTTGGCACATATGAAGAATCCAGCAGATTAAACTCTATCAGGAATGGAATTGCACTTTGCTTTGTCACTTCATTTTTTACCAGAGATCCAGCACCCTTTCCTCACTCTTAAGACCTAAATTCCCACTTCAAGAATGAGACTGAGCAAAATGTGTGTGTTTTCCTCATACTAAATAGTCCCAGCAGGACCAGGACAAATACAGTTGTACTTTGAATCAGTTTGCCTTGTGCAAATGGTGTAGGTATCTGCCCAAGTGTCTCAAATGCTGAGCATGCCTCATGTTATGCTATGGTACACATTTCAGAAACGACAAGTAAATAATGTTCTACTTAAATACTGGGTTTGGGCAGCTGAATACAACCTTCCTAGTATAACATTTTTCAGATAATCCTCTGTGTGTGTTCATGCATACACAGCATTTACTTTTGATTCCAGCAGATATCAGTTTGGGATTTTACATTATTATTATAATTTTTTTTTAAATCCTAAAAGCTAGGTCATTTTTTCCCCCTTCAAGTTTGAGGCACTAAAAATACATTTTTTTATTGTGTAATTCATGGATTACTGTAAGATATTATCCTGCATACATCATTTTTTTGGCTCATTGAAAGTATATCTTGGGTTAGCCAGAGAATAAAATGATGTATCAAAAGTACTGGAAAAGCCCTCTGTTTGATAGCCAGTGTAGCTGTTCTGTGCAGCTTGGAGCTGTGTTGGTGTTGGCATGCAGTTGTTAATGGATGTCCATGTGCTGGTTTGCTTGGAAGGATTTCCTATTACACTGCAAAGCTGTCCACTTGTGTAGCTGACCTGTCACACCGGGGTGACATTGTTAGTTTCAATCATGTCATTGCACTGAGCTGCTCACTGCCAGTGGCAGCAGTTCTATCCCCTCTGGCATTTTGGTCCAGTCCACTCAGCGTAATGGATATGAGACAAAATGGGTTTCAACAGTGAGATCATGGCTTCTATTTTATTCATCATTGAATTAATTAAGCCTATCGTTATCTTGGTTTTCTTTATTTATGTTTTTATTTTCTGAAAAGAGAGCAAAAGCATTCTTAAGTTCTTTCTGCAACTTCTTCAGATTTAAGCTAAATAAATGTAAAATTAGTAATCTCTGAAATTAGTAATCTTTTCTTTGTAAGGACTTCTAGTTTCAGTTCTTGAAATGTTCAGCCCTTATGCACCTGTACATTTTGTTGGAAAATATTCAGGCTGTTGTTTCTCTTTGGTCCACTGATTATCTTGTAACTGTTAGTGAAAGTGGCTCATGGAATGAGCTGATCAAAGCAGTTTTCTTTCACTACTTACCAGAGTTTTTCATCAGTTCTAAAGTCTAAAATTCCTTAGTGCTATTAATTGAGAAATCATGACAATGAGTACCCACCTCTTACCAGCTGCACTTTGTTTTTTTCTTGCAGATTTATTGGTTTAAAGATGGGAAGCAAATTTCTAAACGAAGCGATCACTACCGAATTCAAAGAGAACCTGATGGAACTTGCTCACTGCATACTGCAGCCTCCACCCTGGATGATGATGGGAATTACACTATTATGGCTGCTAACCCACAGGTAAATGAAGGTTTGGCTCCAGAGCAAATATCCTTCTGGACATAAATCTTCAGAAAACTATCTCATCTCACATATGCATGATTTAATTAAATGATGAAGTCACTGTAGAGTATGCAAGTTAGATTTCTGTTTTCATCTTGCATCAGTAGGGTGGGACCTTCCTATCTCCAAGAGATTTGCAACTCAACAGCAGGTTTTTTCCTATGGTTTGAGGTTTCAGGGGGGAGAGATGTCATTTTTTAATTACTCTTCCTCTAGTTGTTTCAGCTGATAACATCTCAGTATTCTAACTGAGCATGGATAGTACATATATAAAAAGAGAGACAAAAATCCAGTTTACCAGCAGAACTAACCCAGTCCAGCGATTTAACTTTTTTTTGTTGACCCTACTTGCTGACTGAGGCCAATTTTTTGAAATGAGTGGGAGTATATCACACCTCAATGTGCTTACATTAGGCAGATTGCAAGTCCGTAAGGCAAAAAACACTTAGCACTATTAAGTAGCAGAATGGTGTCCTGTGTTGATCTTAAACAGTGCTTTTCTGAAAAAGAGTGTTACTGGTTTAGCAATGCCATTTTTTCTTTGCAGATTTAATACAAGGGCTGAGGTACACAGCAGAACACAAGTTCATTAGACACAGCCAGACTTACAGGTCACTCATTCTATTGGAGGAGCTTTTTCAATCCACTTTTTCTACACCACAGCAAATTGAGGGGAAAGAGTTGCTTGTGAGAAACCAAAGCAGTAACGTAACTTTTGGGATGTAATGAATTATTTTCCCCTGTAGTTCCAAGTATCTTGCCAAGACTAGGCCTGCAGGCAGAATCACACTGCAGAATAACAAACTGTATCACTGAGACAGAGTTTAATCTAAGCAGGAGTGTTGTGCTCTGTTATGCACGTTGCTAGGTTACTTAGCATGACGCTGCCATTTTTGTCTCACTCTGCAGCTTGTCAGTCCTGTTCATACTGCAGAGGGCTTGTGAATATAAGGGGTTGTGCTCAGGGGCAGCACACAGAACAGCTTTTGGGTAGATTCTACAAACTGAAATGCTTTAATATAGGTGGTTGAATTATTATTTCTACATGTATAAGTAAAGGAAATACTAATGCAATAGCATAAGGCCATAGAATTGTTCAATCTGGGAGCTTTTACACAGAGATGACATTGTTACAATACTTGGTACCATTGAAATTGTGAAATTTCACAACAGGTTTAGAAATATATGCATGCAAGGTAAGAAGTGGTTCCTGTTCATCTTCCTCTAAGTGTTGTCTCAGTGCATGCACAGAGTTTCACTGTGTAGTGTTACTGTGTGATTGAAAGTCTTGGAGAACTTGGTGAACAAACTGCTTTTGTGTTTGGGCACTGTACTCCGTCCCTGAATATTTACAGCCTACTTTTGAGCATTTATTGTTCTGGGTAATGCTCATTCAATGACACAGCAGTGACCCAGGTTACCAGTTCTGGTCACTGATGGCACTACTTTGTTAATGGGTTTTTGGATGTACTAAAATTAGCTGGGTTTTTGTTGTTCCCAGTTTGGGGCTTGAAAAAGCAGCTTTGTTAAATGACAAAATTCTGTGCTTGTGCTTTTTCCCCCTCTTTGGAGAAGAACCAGAAGCATCCTCCTCTGGTTCTCCTTAGCAAAAACATCTGCATTTCACCAAGCCCATTCTGTTCTTTTTTTTACAGTGTAATTCCCAAGCAAACATACTTATCTCTTCCACTATTTGCTTGCTTTTTACTATGCATTTAACAGTACAATGGAGGCAAAATAGGGCTGTGAGTTAATGTACTAGCCTTTCACACTCAAAGATCTGGATTCCAATTCCTTTAAGTCATCCTAAGTGGAAATAATTTTGGCTAAGCCTTCTCAATTCTAATGGAAAGTTGACCATGTCTCAAAGCTATCACAAACTTAGGCAAATTTGGCAACCTTTCCTTAAGAAAGCAAAGTACGTAAATATAAGGGAGCTCACATCAGAACTCTGATGGACTGGTAGATATTTGCTAGGCTGTTGCTGTGTTTTGGTCATTGCTATTGGAATCAGCAAACTCTAAAGCAAAAGACATGTTCTCAGCTGATAGAAATTGGTTTTATTAAAGCAAAGGATTCGGTTCATTGAAGCTCTGCCAGTTCATGCCACCTCCTGACCTGGACTAACATAATAGGATTTATGTGTGTAAAATGCCTTGTTGACAGACTCTGGAGATTGTCCATGGCAGTTAACACGGCAGGCCCCATTGCCCGCAGCGTAAAGTGCGGTGAGCTGGAGTTAAAGTTCCAACACACCACTGGGGTTTGGTGTAAAATTTGCCATAGAAGTTAATCCAGAACAAATGGACCCTGGGCCTAGACAAACACAAAATCTTGCCTGGTTTAGGCAGAGGTCATATCCCTTAACTGAGCTCTTTCCATGAACTGTATGGGCTCGCATCAAGTTCTTATTTTCACCTTCTTTCTTTTTATCCCATTCTCTCTGCTTCTTTGCACTACACACCCACAGCCCTCAGGCTGGAGTTCCCTTAGTTTCTGGGACATCATCTCATGAATTATTTTCCCACTCATTGCTTCCTTCCTCTTCATCCTTTGACTTTTCCGAAGTCTTTGGCTTCCTGCTTAATCTTCCCTATCCAAATTCCTTATTGCCCTTTGTGTTTCCATTTGTGACATCATCTTGTATTGAGATGTGCAGAAATGATCCCAAACTATGTGTATTCATCACCTGCCAGAAGAATATTAATATGTAGTGGTGCCCAAAATAGAAGTTCATTTGTTCCAGATGTCTTTAAAAGTCTTAAAACATAAAGGGAAAAATAAAGCTTTTACATAAGGAATTGCTGTGGGTCTTGCACTATGGCTTATTTTAATGCAGGGATTTTTCTTGACTAAATGGGTCATGGAAATAGAAATGGGACACAGACTTCATTTCTAACAGTTCAGAAGTAACACAAAAGTTGTTGCTATTTGAAGGCTGCTTGTGAGCCTGGTGAAATTGTTTTTTGATGGGCTTTGGACAGTTCTTAAAGAACTGCTGTTTTCAACCCAGCAATTACTGTGATAAAAATATTTGTCACTTTTATGCTGACAGACTTGAGTGTGGAGCTCACAGGTTAGAGCTGAAATACTGCAAAGCTGATGTGGATGTGGCCTTACTGCTATCAGCCCAGGGGGCAGAGCTGTTATTTATTAGGACCACCAGATGCTTTTACACTTACAGGGTGAATTCCACAGAGCCCTGAAAGTTGGCAGTTCCAGCAGGCAGTCCCATCCCAAATCTGTTAGGACTAGTGCTTGTGGTGGACAACCTGCCTTCTAAAACACAAAGTAAAAGAAAAAAGGGGGCCAAACACACCAGAGCCATGTTATATTTATCATTCATTGAAAATAACCTAAATTATCACCAATATCCATGAGCACACTTGTACCTTGCAGTGCAGTTCCTCAAACCAGGTTCACTATGCAGAGAGGACCTGTTAAGTACTTTTCAACTTCTTTTGGCTTTTACATTAATGAGGGTTTTTTTGAGTTATGGGCCCACCAGATCAAGTAGATCAATGCACTTTGGAGGCAGCAACTCTGTTGTTAACTGCCAACACTCACCATGGGCCATTTTCAGGACCTTGAACTTTTCTTGCAGTTCTTCCCACTTCTCATACACAGAGAAACCCCTCGCCCACATCAATGACAGTCAATAAGGACTCGATTGCCAGTGGTACTAAAAGTCTTTTTTAATAAACCATGAATGTATTGTAGTCACACTCATTCCAGTCTGTTCCGTGTTAGATTGGAAGCTGATTAAACAGGCAGGCAAAAGAGGAACAGATCAGGTTGAACATTTATTATTACATATTTTAAGTCTTTTAATGTTTCTCTTCTCTATCACCCCAACAGGGCAGAGTTAGTTGCACGGGCAGGCTGATGGTTCAAGCTGTAAATCAAAGAGGCCGCAGTGCGTGGTCACCTTCAGGTCAGCCTCACATAAGAAGGTATTTGATGATTTTTTTTTTCTTTTAATAATATGGATTTTGCAAAATAACTGGGGTAAGGTAAAGAGTGTGAGGTAAGCAGGTAAGTTAAAAGCATGGCATTCAGGAAGAAATGTGACCTCTGCTGTCTGAAAATTGCTGCAGATCTTGCACACTCAGAAGTATAAGCAACCTCTGAAATGACGTGACTTTTAAATATCTTTAATTTTCCCTGTCTCCTCTTCCTTTCTCTGTGGTGTTCACTAGTTACTCTGTATCTCAAATTACACAATCAGCTGTTGGGAAGGCTCTTTACATTTTTAAAGTACCTCATCTGATTAGAATTCTGCCAGGAACCTCTATCTTCTGCAGCTTCTAGTAAGTGTTCATTTAAAGAAACGGCAGAAATAACTGCATGTCAAAGAGGCTTATTAGATTTACATTAGAAATATTTTAGTATTTCAGTATTTAATATTTCAGTTCAGCTTCTTATAAGGAATTATGAGTCAGATATAAAGTATTAAACTTATCTTTGGTGAGTTTACAATTATTCATATACGAAGCTTTGGGTTATGTTTTTGCATCATTAGAAGAGAATTTTCCCTTCAAGTATTTTTTTTCTTTATCCAAAGCATTCATGATGCTGTTTAACACAGCTTAGATAGCTTTAGATGATACAAAAAAAATCATTTTGGCTACCAGAACTGCTCTCAAGGGCATGTGAGGGCTCTGGTTTCTGGGTTCTGCTGTAATGAGGCATATGCTTTGCCTAATGGTTACAACAGCCATAGAATCTCAATATTGCCCAGCTAATATGCAGAGTACATGTCATTACACAGTCAGTGTACAACCAGGAAAGGATTTCTGTGACACTTCATAGTGGTATTAGTATGTACTGTAGAACTGCTGCATGCAAAACAGGTTCTCTTCCCCCCTCTGGTAGCTGTAAAGTATCAGGAAGTTTAAAAGATCTTGTCAGTCTTATTCCTGCATGGAATAAACTGCAGGCCTGAAAGCATTTCCCAGCATTTCTCCAAGGTGGCCACCAGCTCCCTCTGCAATGTGTCACCCTTAGGCCCAAAGCTGGGAGTGCCTCTGGAGGGGAATATCCCGCCAGGTCTGCACTGTGAGAACAGCATAGAAAAGGCTGGAGCCATCTGGTGTAGCCTGTCCAGTCACTAATGCACTTGGCACCTGCAGACAATGGGTATCAATGGAAAGGCCCTGTTAACCCCTGCAGGGAAAAGCTGCCATGAAGAATCAGGTTTCAGCTGAGTAAGTCCATGCACATGGGGTGACAAACGGGAAAGACCTTTAAAAGCAAAGATCAGGAAGGTAGGTAAGGGTGAAAGCATCAAGCAGCTGCCACTCCTGCAACTTCCTGAAGGACAAAATGTATGTGTCTCTCTTTCTGTGATGGACAGAACCCTCAGGTAATAATGGAGGAGGCTCTTTTCAATCTCTCCAAATGCATTCAAAGTCCAAGGCCACTTCTGGCTCGTATTCTGTTTTCTAATGGAGACAGGCACTCAAGCAGCCACTATTGCTCTGGGTTGGGTGTCCAGTGAGTTATGAATTATAAATAAAGGACTTCCATAGAGTAGTTTAATTAAAATTAGGGCAATTATTGGGGATTCTTATATCCTGTAAAATTACCATGTGAAGGGCTTATCCCATTGTCTTTGCCCTGGAGGAGCAGTTTCTGCAAGCATTCAGCACAGAATCTCTGTTTAGTGACAGTTCTCACTACTCCCACCAGAGGGTTCACCCCAGACTGATGAAATGGGAGCCCATAAAACCTTCCTTGTGACAGACTTCTGCCACTGGCTTTTCTAATGTAATATCCAAATTACTGTGTCCCCCCTTATAAGATACTTGTCATGTCTATTGCCATAGTCTTTTGATAAGTAATATTCCTATGGTATTTCAATATTATTTCTATAAGCTTTTCTGCTTGAGAGCAACAAAACCTTTTGTTTGCTTGTTTTATTACAAGTGTAATTATTAGCTTAATGAACTATATGACTTGTTACACTGTTGACAGGCTTTCTCCTGAAGTATATTTAATCTCTTACAGAATGTGTTCTGGCAGAACTCTGTGGTTTTATTTCACTCCTGATGTATTTTTCTGAAATTTGCTTAGCTGACAAACATTACTTTCTTAGCATCACTTGATGTGGGTGGCCACTTTTGAATTTTCTGATGTGCACAAAGCTTGGACTCAATCCCTTAGATGACAAGGTGCTCAACAAACGTTGTGTCACCTAAGCATGGCAGCCAGATAAATCTTAAAATGCATGAGAAAATAATCTCAAAATGCATGAGATTTAAAGAAGATTTACAAACTAAACATTCCTATCATCCTGCTCTCAATTAGGGGATTAATTTGAATTTCATCTCCTTTATTCCAAATTAGTGATCATTACCATATGGTCAGTCATAAAGTCTTTTTCAGCTTCTTGTTCATAGAAATTCCCAGTGCATTATAATGTACCAACCCTTGGAGTCTCCCCGGACGCATTTAGTACATGATGTCAGTTCTGCTGAAACTAATCTGTGCAGTGTGATGTCTGCATTGCAACTCTGAAGAGCCCACAGTGAATCCCAGAGTATTCCAGTCTGTTGCAATTTGTCATTCCTAGACATCTGAAGCATTTGGCTCTACTCATTTCATTATTTGTTTAAAACCACAAAATGTTTTAGAATTGAAATGACCCTAGTTTCACCTCTCAAGTCAAAGGCTTTAAAAAGAGTCTGTGATTTTAGGGTAAGCTTACAAAGAGGTAAAAAGAAATGCAACATCTATGGTCACAAGTTCTTAACTTCTTTGTTTTCCATTTTATTTAGCACCTCCCAGTTTTAACCAGTGGTGCCTTTTCCTGCAGCTGCAACAATGAGGTGGCAGCTTTCACACTCCTGTGGTGCCAGTTCACCTGTGGGGCTCAGCCTCACAAGACCTTGTGAAGCACCAGTTACTTGCACTTTGTTGGCATCTTATCAACAGGATGCTTATCAATAATGTGGAGGCAGATTTTGCCCAAGTTGCTTGCACTGTGCAGCACTCACTTGACTAGATACATTCACATTTCTAGTTGGGCTTGCAGAACTCATTACCAAACAATACCAGTATGGTTTTTCCTTGTTCTCTCCATCTTCCATCTCATCTGCCTGCACAAGGCACCTATGTCTGCAAAACTGATTGGGAGCTCACCAACTAAAGCTCAGAGTTGTATATGAGCTGCAATGTTGGAGCTACTGAAGCAGCTTTAGACATGTTCAAGTGGCAAAAACTGTGAGGTGCTTAAGACATGGATTTAGGCACCTGAAGAGTTACATAAGCTCTTAATGTGTGCAGGGATGTCAGTCTGTGTTTCCCATTTCAGTATCCAGTCCTACATTATTAAGCACTATGGACTAGATAGCTACACAACCTCCCCACCCCACCCCAGCCCCTCCATTTGCCTTTAGTTATAGCTGTGGGAAAACTGTGGTGATCATTAAAAAGTCAACATTTAACTATTTATAAGAGTGAATATTGTAGCACAGGTGATGCCTGGCCAATTCAAACAGAGCAATAGCAGAGAAAAAGGCAACAGCAGAGCAGGACAAAATAAATCAAATTCAGGCAACTCTAATTAACCGCAGCCTCAGTGGAGCAGAGCGTGCAGCTGGAGTGTTTATCTTCCATGCAGTAGCACAGCATCTTGTTTTCCAAGTGTAACCATTGAGGGTTTGAAGCTCTTTTTTGTTGTGAATTATTTTAACCTAGAGAAATGCCCTTGGGCAGTAGATCATGCATATGGGCACCTATACTGCAGCATGGACACTGCAAACAGTGGCCAAAAGAGAAACACTGCAAAAGTTAACAGAATATGGGATTCAAAAAAGAGAATTTCACTGTGATGTGTCATTGATAAAAGTGCTCTTTGGAGGATATTTGAGTAGCTCCTCTTCCTTTACACAGGATGTTACTGTAGGCAGCAGCTGGCTCCGAAATGGAACCCATTGGAGCTGATCAGGCAATGACTAAAATGGATATAAAAATTTTTTTCAAGATTCTCTGATTACTAAATCACACAAATGGAATAATCAAATTTCAATGGAAACAAAAATCTAGTTAAATGAAGAGCCACTTAGAAAAATATTTGATGGATTAAATTAACAGGCAAGAATAGCCAATGCTGAAAATTGATTAAATTATATCATGGAAGCTTAAGGTGATTGATACTGTGTATGGGGACAGGAGTTCTTTTTCTTTCATTTTTGTAATTTATCAAACTGTTTATGGTACCTTTATAGAAAAGAATTAGCAACCAAAGTTATTCTTCCTATTGGTCACAATTGAAATTCTCATTGTTTCAACTCCACAGTTTGGTGGAGTTGAAAATATTCAAGAGTATCTGATACAAAAAAGGTGTTAAATTAGGAATAAATATATCCATAGCAATTCAATACCCAGAATTTTCTGTACAGTCTTCACTAGTGCAGAACAGGAGAAGTAAAGTCTGATGTGAAAAGTCTCTTCTCAGTTGAGATGAGTTAGCTTTTAGCTGCTGGTATTTTCTGAAAGGGAACCGTGATTAATGAGCAGTCCATGTACTTTCTGGTGTAATCAGCAGCAGTGAAGGGATTAAATACACAGGACACTAGAAATGGGGAACTGAAGCTACATGCCAAGGCCTGCCAACTTGTTTTATTTTTATTTCAGTGATTTAAAGACTAAACAAAAATACTATAATTTATAAAATTAATTAATATTAGAAGCAATTATCCTGTAGCAGTATTGTTTTATAGGTCATAGTTTGTCACAACATGTCAATTAAATGAAAATAATTAAATAACTGTAAGTGTCATAATTAACTCAGTCTGGGCCAAATGCTACCAGTGCATGTGTGTAAATATGGGGTGATTATGGTATAGGTCGAAGAAGTGGTTTAAAATTCAAAGCAGTCTTATAAGTGATTATGGTTCTTCTAAATAAGCAGAGAAAAAATAATTTACCTTTATTTCATGTTATTTTAAGACCACGATCTCGATCAAGGGACAGTGGTGATGAAAATGAACCAATTCAGGAACGATTCTTCCGGCCTCATTTTCTGCAGGCTCCTGGAGACCTGACTGTTCAAGAAGGAAAACTATGCAGGATGGACTGCAAGGCAAGTGTCATGCAAAGGGTAGCAGCAGCCTTTTGATAACATCAGCTGACTGACTCAAAAACCACATTGGTTTATTTTCAAAGCTATCTTGCCTATTGGTAGTTTCGGCACCTGTTAGTAGGGTAATTAATCTCATTGCTTATGAGTGAGTAAGTGGACAATAAAAGTTTGCCTCCCCTCCAATGAAAGTGCTTCAGGCAAATCTTAAGAGCTCACAATAAACTGATTTATAGAATGCAGCTATGCTGGGGTGTGGAGGGAAGCAGCACACACTATAAAGACAATGTGTTTCTACATTTTAAGTCCTTTTACTACTTTAGTTTTGAACCTCCATTGAAAGGTATAAACCTGATTTATGACTCGGCTGAGCAGAAATAATTCAGGCTTGGGTGACTTCTGTTTACTTTATGCTGACCTATTTGGGAGAAGCTGTTTGCTCTAAAGCAGTCCCCACTGCAAGCGGCACAGCTTTTGAAAGCACAAGACTTGTTCACACAGACCAAGCATTTACTAGTGCAGGTGGTGCTGTCACTGGGGCACACCTCAGTGGAATGGAACTTCAGAGGCCAGTAGTTAGTCAGCTAACATCTTTTTGTCTGCAAGTTTTCCAACAAGAAGTTAATCTAGAAAGGAGTATCTTCTCATTCCACCTGAAGAACAAACAATAAAAAAGACAAAAGGTGTCACCCTGCCTTTTGTTTTGCAATGTATTGTTATTTAGCTTCTAGGCTATCTAAACACTGATCTTTTTTCAGTCGCACCCATAAGACATCATGGAATTCAGGGAGTTGGCCAGAAAGTAAGTAAATGACTACAACTGACTCAGTGTGTAAATCAGGACAGAATTAGATCTTTAAATCTTTTGGTACACTTGCAGTAGCAAACAAAACCAAACTTCCCTGAAGTAGCAAGTCAGGACTCCTCCAGTGCTTCATGTGGCTAAAACAATTTCCCACTATTCTCTTTACACTCAAGGTTAGTGGATTACCAACCCCAGACTTAAGCTGGCAACTTAATGGCAGACCAATTCGCCCTGACAGCTCTCACAAAATGTTGGTGCGTGAGAATGGGGTGCACTCCTTGATCATAGAACCAGTCACATCCAGAGATGCTGGAATCTACACGTGCATTGCCAGCAATCGAGCTGGTGAAAATTCATTCAGCCTGGAGCTCACTGTTGCAGGTAACCTCTTCATGCTAAGCTTTCAGACTGAGCATTGCCAGATGGCATGAAAAAAGAAAACATGAGTGATGTCAAATGACACGTTGAGGGGTGGGGGTAAGAAAAGGAAACCTGGCAGTAACAGAAGTATGGTGCATTTATAGGTGAGCCATTCACGTTGTGTTGTGGCGTAAGCTGATTGGCACGTGATGTCTGTGCACACAGTTAGAAAAGGGGGCTGCTGGCCTTCAGATTATTTCCCTGGATGTTTCTTTGTAATGACAATCTGTGCATACCCACACCTACCCCTGGGCAGCCAGTGGGATATGGTTTGTGCATTTCACAGCACATCTGACTAATGCCTTCTGGTAGACTTCAGACTTCTGGTAGAGCAGTTTCTTCAGTTAAAAGTTCATGCTTTTGTGAAATATGAAGGAGCACTTTAAACCAAGCATAGCACAGACAGTTCATCTAGTTGTCATGCTATATATTTCAATTATTTTAGAGAAGAATCAGCTTTTTAGCACTCACTTTTCCCCCTAATAAACTAATAATGGGACTGTTTTCTCCAGAGGAACCGAGACTGGACTTCGTGATTAATGAAGACAACACAGGTTTCCTGAGACCTAGGTCTTTTATGATTGTTTTTAGCACACTGCTGAAAGAAAGGCTATGTTTTCATAGAAAAATGTCAACATAACTGCAATCTTTATTTTCACAGCTAAGGAAGTACAAAAAGCACCTGTGTTTATAGAGAAGCTACAAAACACAGGTGTGACTGAGGGATTCCCAGTGCGACTGGAGTGTCGAATCTCGGGGGAGCCATCTCCTCAGATATTTTGGAAGAAAGAGAACGAGTCACTCACATACAACACTGACAGAGTGAGGTTAGACTGACTTAAAATAATCTCCCCATGTGTAATTCCAATGATGATTTATCCTGTAAAACAAATAAAAACTTAAAAGGTCACATGAACACTTGGTGTAAAGGGCATCTCATAAATATTAACTAGTGATTGTAATCATTTATGACGTTTACTCAAACTTGCAGCCAGCCTGGTGGCTGAACCAGAAATAAAACATTACTTGTTTTCCATCATTAGACTTACACAACTACCTTTGCACTCTAAGCAAGAGAACTAGTTTTACTCTTCCAGAACCAAGACTACAGAAATTTGCTAGTGAAAATCAAGGTTCCAAAGGAAGGCTATGTGCTTTTCAGCAGAAACTGATTCATAACTCTGCTGCATAGTTAAGCAACTAAGATTCTATATTTTATATTTTAAAATCTTTCTCAAGTTTCTTTATAATTTCCACAAAAAGTCTGGGTAAGATCTGGTGTTCCCACTACTCCAGATGTCTTAATCCATAATTGTGAAAGAAAAGTTATTTCATGTGTTTTTTCTTCTTAGTTTTCAATACAGGATGTTAAACTGCCAAACTGTCAAGCATACGCTAGGCTTTATTTTCTACTTCCTAATTTCAGAGGAAGTTCCATTTTAATTAAAATTTTAATTAAAATTGGATTATAATCAATCTGTAACTAAGATTGGGTCTGTTTATAATGCCATTTTAAAATAGTCTACACTGGTTTGTGATTTAAATAGTAATTTTCTACTTTTCTTTTGATTAGCATGCACCAGGATAACTACGGCTACATTTGCCTGCTTATTCAGGGAGCTACAAAGGAGGATGCTGGCTGGTACACTGTTTCAGCTAAGAATGAGGCTGGGATTGTGTCTTGCACTGCCAGGTTGGATGTTTACAGTAAGTGGCTTCAATTTTCATGATCATATTAATCCCCCCAAAAGCAACAGTTCTATAAGTTTTGGGTTGTTCACAGAGTGGTTTACATTGGTTTCTCTTTTTTTTGTTTATAGTTTCTCCTCCATAGTAAACATCCACTTCAAGACAACAAATTTGGAGTCAAAGTATATTTCACCATCTTTCAGACACCTAAAGCAAAACAAGCTTGCATGCTTTCTGGTTTTGCTTAGTACATTAAATATAGCTAATTAACAACAGATAATGGCATGATTATATGATTTTTGTGGATGATTATTACTATTGTTTTGCTGGCACTTCCCTAACCTTTTGTATTCTTTTGTACATTAGTCTGTAATACACCTGTGACAGCTACCAAAAGTACAGTAGATGTGTTTTTATGGCTTGCTGCTTAACTGCTCAGTTTGTTCCAAAGCAGCCCCTTACATAGTGAATGTTTTCTTAAAGAAGTGTCTCTTACCAGTCTTCTCATAGCAAGAATTAAGGGGGAGGGGGAATGGGAGAGACTGATAAAGGATGGTTTCTGGGCTGGTGGTAGAAGTGGGAATTGTGAATTAGAGACTCGGCTCAGCATTCTTCAGCTTATGAGGGGTAGCAACAGCAACCAGGTAATTTCCTTTTATATATATGCAACAACTAACCCTAGAACAGGCCTGTTACTGCAATATGAGTGCACAAAAACAACCTCCATGCTGTCACCCTTCCCAGTGGCACAAGGAAATGTAGAAAACAATGCCAAAAAATAACACAGACTGTTGTGTTTACTTACCACATTTGAAGGTGAAACTAGATGCCGAGAAAAGAACTAAAACGAAACAACAATGCCAAGAAATCAAACGAATTTACCTTTGCTATAATGGTTTTCTGCTTCTCAGAAATTAGTATACCCTTCACAAAGGGCTCACAAAGTGAGCATCTGGCACACTTTGGTGCACAGCCCAGGAGGGCTAACACTTTTTCTTTCCTTTTGAATCTCCAGCTCAGTGGCAGCAACCCCCTCAGCAGACCAAGCCAAAGAAGGTGCGGCCCTCAGCCAGCCGATACGCTGCTCTCTGTGACCAAGGACTTGACATCAAAGCAGCTTTCCAGCCGGAAGCAAACCCAGTGCACCTGACACTGCAGCCGGGCCTGGTGGAGAGCGATGATCTGTAGATTCACCTGCCGCTTCCGTCATTTCCTTTCAAAGCAGAAACACTGAAAGCCATTGCCTTGACCAATGATACTCCTATGTCACTTTATGCAAGGGCAGACACCTTCATGTACAAAAGATGAACAACAAACACAGTAACCATATATTCCTTATTCATTATACCAAATTAGAAGAATAGATAGGTTATTAATAGAAACGTACACATTGCACAACAAATCACGCTCACCAGTTCCTTAGCCTATGTTGCTTCATAACCCTTTTCATAGAGGCCAAAATGCATCAGAGAGAAAGATTTTTCACTACGTACCTTCATAAGCAGTAAGTAGAAGCTACACAATCTTAATGGTGCAAGATGTTTTCTTCAAGGGTTATCAACAGTTCTAAAATGGCTACTCATTCTGACAGCTACAATGAACAAGTGCAGTGTTATAAAACAGGAAGGGACAAGGAAAATAAATGTAAGCAAATGCTGTATCTCTGCAAACTGCTTTCTATTCAACAATGAAAAAAAAAATCTTTCTTTCAATGCTCTAAGTTTGGACATCAACACCCTAACTTTCAATTCATTTGTGTTTTTCCTTTTTACCATCTAGGAGGAGGCTCATTTACAAACATACAGCAATGGCAGTTTAAGCAGAAGTAATTTAACTTCTGCAGGACAACAAAGAAGAGCTGACACATAGTAACAATCTACTCCAGATTAGAAATTGGTAATTAGATGGGGAAAAAGTGCTGATAGTATGACCCAGTGCAGTGAGTTACTGCAAAGGGGTGGGAGGGGGACTGGGCAAGAGGTTGAAACTCTCTGGATTTTCTGACAGCAGTCTGTAACCTTGTAATACTGCCATTCACAATTCTGAAATTCTAAGGTGAGCTGCAAACTAGGGAGTGTATGTATGGGATGTTTGACTGTTTAAAGCTTGTGTAATATGTATGAGGATTTTAGAAATGTACAGTAAGTGAAAAATGGGTTGAAACTGCAATACGGATTTAAGTGACAAGTATACACCACAGGTGATAGGTTTGCAAATCTGAGGAAGTAGAAAATGAAGATGGGCAAAAACATCCAGTTTACTCCATTTTGTTTTTTCTTCTTAACATAACATGTCTCTGGTAGATTTTATTTTTTCCTTCTCCTGACTGCAGGCAAATGACAACTCTTTTAAGGGGTAGAGTCTGTGCACCATAGGTGAAAAAGCCTGAAGGCTACTTTCAGAATGCAAGGCAAATCCACATTGAAGTGGAGCCCCACTTAAGTCACACCTGACTAGGTAGTTTTTAATTAGAACCAAATGAATTTAAGTTGAAGGGGGAGGGAGGGAGAATGGATGGAAGAATTACTAGGCCTGACAAGGAACATGAGTGTTTGATGGTACGAGCTATGATATTTTGCTAGGAAAGGAAAACACTGTATTCCTTATATGAAGCACATATATGGTATCTTTCATTATTTATAATAAAAGTGTTGAAACCTTTTATCTCAGTTCATTTATTCAGAAGTCCTGTACTTAGGGTTTTGTTTGTTGGTTGTTTTTTTTTTAAATTTTGTAATTGTGTACACCATATATTGCATTACTGCTATACGTGTATTGCTTTGTAAGTACACAAAGTTTGTTTCGTTTTTTAGTGACTAATAAACTTTAGCACACAAGGTAGTACTATTCTGGTGCAGGATATGACTAGTAATGGGGATGGTTAATCTAGATTAACAGCATAGTCTGTCAGGTGGGAATAATCTGATTTTATTCTAGAAGTATGTCATATCTTTTGCCAAATTTTCCTCAACTGTGACATGCTAATTTACTTTTTTGTTTAGCTTCACTAGCATAATTTTGCCACCTTTTATTTGTATTTATAAAAAATTGTATTATCATTACTTTGGACTGTTGTGCTGATATAATGTGGGTTTAACATCAATAAATATTACACAAATAGAAATTTTTCTTTCTGGTAAAGATTAATAACTGTTTTGGTACAAGCATGCAAATGTAAGATTTTAAATACTATTTAAATTTTAAATATTATGAATACAGATTAAATGAGGCCTATATGCAGCATCTAAAAACTACTAAAATAGTCTCCTTGTGACCTGGAATCCTGTTTGAAGAGAACAGAGGAACATTACTCATAAATTCTGAGAAACTTTTGCCAAATAGAAGAACTGGAAGATACTTTTTTTTAATAGGCTAGAAAATATGCAGGTCTGCTTTGTGTTTCTAATAATTGCAATATGTCATCACAACTGATTCTAAGTAAAGGGCATGGTCTGAGCACTGTTAAATTCATTTAAGAGCCTGATAACAAGACAGTATCAAAATTTTTTAAAAAAATATTTACTTATAAAATCCTGACTATTAACTAGTTTCTCCTTTTCTCAATGTGAAAATATCAGAAGATGCAAGATTATCCATTTTTTCTTTTGGGTTTACATTTCAAGCACTGATCACTGCAAACAGGCTTTTGTCAGCAATTAAGTGAGCACTGATATTAATGGCAATACTGCAGCTGAAGTTGCTGGAGTTGTGGCTGCTCACGGTGCATTTGTCTCTGGCTTGGGAACTTAAAAACCGAGACTGCTTTTTAAGCTTGTTGAAGATGAGGTCATCATCACTTTTTGCCTCTGTATATATGTAGAGACACACTTAAGTAGTAAATCACATCTCTAAGCAGCAACATTGTTTTTATGAAAACATTCAGCTGTTCTGTTACTTAGTTACTGGGACTGTTTGGCCTTACAAAGTCAGAGATAGAAGTGTGGCATAAGCAAATGAACTTCTCAAGCCAAAAAGCAAAAATTCTTGGAAGCGTCAAAGTAACTTTCAGAAGTTTAATCTCCTTCCACATAGTCCAAAGATAGATTATATGACCTGAGAGTGTATTTTTGGCATTTTTTAAGACTAAAAAAAGGAGCATTGACTTTTTACAAGACTTCCAGTTAAGGTATGGGAAGAGTTTGAATTATTTAGGAAGCTGATCAGTCCAAGCATATTCATAGCAATCAAAGACTCAGTGCAATGACGAGCAGGATGACGACAGAAACCTCTGTCAAGAGTATCAGCAGTGAGGTGCAACATTCCACATGCATGAAGGTTTTTCCAGCTGGTAGTGCACCTTAGCACACAGTGCCTTTATCCTGCAGCTTGAAGGCAACAGCAACAATTAACATACACAATTATCTTCCGTCACAGCCAACTGGCAGCTGGGGGTCGAAACCAGTCCAGCTTGAAACCCCAGCTTCTAAATCATTGTTTCTTTCTATATCACCACTTTCAAAGTCTATTTCAATTCACTTAGGCTGTATGCTGAGAAATGCCTTGAACCCCCACATCTGGACAGCTACATCCTCACCTCTGCAAGTAGCCCAAACAGATTTCATATGTAAGTACTTTATGAGCTCACATTATCCAACATGCCATGCTGCTGAGGGGATCAGCTGCATGCTCTGGCTGCATGGCCCAGCTGCCAAACCCACACCATGCACTACAGATAAACTAATGCAGGCCTAGAAATGCCTGCTTTCATTATGCATGCTGGCTAATTCACTCCCTCACAATTCAAACTGGGGTAGAATTTACTGACATCTCATTCTCCTGAACTGATTAAAAGAAATAGTCTTCCCTCTGCACAGATTTTCTGTTTGAACAGAAATATGAGCATGTAAAACACATCAGGCAGATGGAAACACAGTTCCTGCCCCAAGGAATTTACAATGTATTCCAAACAGCACACAGTATTCTTTGACTTGTCTTAAAGCTTGCAACTCTTAAATCAAAATAAGCCAGTTTGCATCCTTTAACAGAAGTGATTAAAGCATAAAATTATCTAATACTGCACTGTATCTCTAGTAAAAATGTGTTTGTAACATAATGCTCAGTCATGCGTAGAGCAAAAAAGCCAGGCTATGAGCAGCACTACCTGTACAGCAGTGATTTCAGCAGCCATACAGACGGAGACAGATGAACTTCAGTTCAACGCCACCTAGAAGGAAAAGTGTTGTACTTTATAAAACAACTGCCGTGCAACAGATAACCTTGGGGACTGGCCAAGTATGTTACTGCTATCACTTTCTAGTTCTGTAGTAGCATAAATGGTCCAGAAACAGCTGCAGAACAAGAAAGCAGAAAAAAATAACGGTACATGGCCATGGCACAGAATGATTACAACACTTAAAGAAGGAGCTTTACAAATCTCATCTCACTGAATGGATTATGGTAGGACTTTTTCACTATGTGTTTAACAACACAGTTTCAGGGAAACACACTGTCAAGCTTTTTTTGGACAACTCTTGGCCCAGACATCGCAGAGTATTTTAGAGAACTGAGGGTACAAAACTCAAGACTGCCAAACACAGGACCTTTCTGAGCTACTAGAAAGGTGCTGAAAATAAGAGAAGACTTTCTATACACCAGGCAACACACCTGTAATCTATTGCAAATTAAGGACATCTCCATGTTGGTGTCCAGAAAATTATGGTGAACTATAAAATTACAGGTGCTCCCTGTTCTATATACAACAGAGCTACAACAGCATGCAGAGAATGCATGCAGTTCCAGTCTGCTGCTGGCAGGGACATCTCACCATCAAAAATCACACATGCACACTAAATGATATCTAAACAAAGCACTAGAAATTATTATATTCCTTCTTTTCTCTGAAGTTGCAGGAAGTTTTCAGTAGAAATTTACCAACTATCTGAAAAAGTAGGATAAAAGGTCATCTTGAGAGGAGAATTAAAACACTGCAACGGAGAGCTTTTAACAGGTCATGGGCATAGAGGTGTTGAGAGTACAACCTCCAGCACAGAGCTGGAACATGTAGTTTAGTGCATTTAGCATTAGAAATACTGAGCTGGGAGATCTGCAAGTTAGAGTTCACAAAATACCAAACTGCTTCAACTGACAAGCCTCAGCAATACCATCAATAATCAGTTTGCAGTTATTCTTAAACAAAATGTTTAAAATCATGCAGCAATTTCAAATCCATCAGCATGCTACACATGCAAGGGCACCTCAGTACCATCAGCCAGCAGCCTGGGAAAAGTTGAGGAACAGCCACACAACTCCATTTGCTCAGTGACCTCTGCCCCCCATGCTCCCACTGCCCTAATGTGTGTGTAATGATACCAAATTAAGCTTTGGTGGCTTTTACTTGGATGATGTCTCACTGCATTTGATACCAACAAACTCAAACTGGCAATTTTGTTACATACCATGAACAAAAAATATCCCATACCTTAACAGATAGGAGCTGTTAACATTAAAAAAAAAAACCCATAAAAATACCAGAACAGTTGTGATTATAGTCATGCTGACCCAAAGATGTCTGGCAAGGTATAGGTAGCATTTTTTTACTAACAGACATAGCTACAGCAAAAAGGAGCCTTTAGCACATGATCTGAAATTGAACACAATGTGTGTGTGAAAATCAAATATAACTTGGGACTTAGAAGAGTTCTTATTTCTTCAGGCACTAAGCACACCCAATGACTTCTCCCCACAACTACACTTGACCTGTTTTTTTCAAATATTGATTAACTGGATCAAGTGGGTGCACCTAGCCTTGGAGAGTTCATTTTTCATTTGCTTTACTTAAATAAACTACACTGTGCTTCCAGAAAAAAAGTCACATAACTGCAACAGGCAATATACATTTCAGTGTCCTGCAATACAACCTCTCTCACACACTGTAAAACACATCAAAGTAGGAAAATCTGTCTTACAGCAATAAACAATTACTACAATGTATGTTTTAACCGTAGGTAATAGTGTAACAAAGAGATTCTGCAGGCTGAGATTTAGATATGCACTTTCTACACAAATGTCACTGATCTCAGTTTGAAATCCTTTCCATCTTTAAAAGTCATGCCTTACAACCTCCAGCAGCAGAGGATATATGAAACTGAATTTTACAAAACCAGTAACAGGGATGCCAGCTACCAGCTTTGCATCTACACAGGCAACTCCACTTCTCTAAAACAATACAGCTTTACTCACCAAGACATCACTAATACAATAATGCCTTAGGATAGACTGCCCTCAGGAGGCCACAGTGAAATTTCTTCACAGGATCCAACCCTAACTCAGCATGCACCAACTCAGCCAACATTATATACTTCCATTACCATAGTCTGCAAAAGCAGTTCTCCACCAGAGCTCCTCCTTACAGCTGCAATATTTTTTAAAAATCCCAAACCAAAACCACCTTATGAACATTTTATGTGTCCTGCTACAAACTTTTACTGACAGTAATCACAGAATCACAGATGGCTTGGGTTGGAAGGAACCCTAAAGATTATCTAGTTCCAAGCCCCCTACCACAGGCAGGGACACCTCCCACTAGACCGGGGTTGCCCAGAGCCCAATCCAGCCCATCAACTGCAACAAATGCCTGAAGAGAAAAAGAAAACTATTTGACAGTGAGTTCACTACAGCAAGTTCTAAGTTACAAACATATTTTAGAGACAAGCAGAAGTAAGGCTCCAATGACCTACCCAGGACAAAAAATGAGTAAGAGTAATCCACCATTTTCCCAAACATTAGAAAAATGCAGAGAAGACATGTAAAACAATTAACTTCCTAGGTCTACAATGTGCTTAACTAAAACCCAGAACATGCAAATCACACTACCTATGAACTTTGAACTGAATCAAACTCAAAGCCAACAGAAAAACAATTTTTGGTTTCCTAACTTGGCAGTGACAAGGCAGGTCACAGAAATGAGAAAATACTGCAATACACAACCTTCTTTTAGCAAGGATATCCTCTCTGAAGCAGGAACCCAGCTGAGTGAAAACTCAAAGCAATAATTATGGGTGAGTCAGAAAGGGGGTTGCTGTGTAAGAGGACTGCATGCTGAATTAAATGACAGCTGCAAAAGCAGCCACCCTCAAAACGTATTGATGGTCTCTTAAGAAATTCTGTGGTGGTACTAAAAGGCCGTGTTTAAAGCAGTGACATGTGGTGGGGCAGGAAAAGATCTGGAATAAAACACAGAGTAAGTTAAAGACCAGACTTGCACTGCAGCCTTCTTGAAATGCTCCCAAAACTAGGTGGATGAGGTGAAGTTTCAATGCACGCCTGAAAAAACAGTTGTAGGAAGAAGACTACAGATTCTTTAGAAACAGCAGAAATATGGAGTAGCGGGAATCTATAAAATACCCTTCTTAAAGAGAAAACAAAACAAAAATGTTGGTATTGAAGAGCTTATGGGAGAGTTTTAAGCAACTTTTAAGTTTTTAGCAGGTGAAGAAACATCAGATGGATAAGAGCACATTCTCTCACTTCCATTAGGAACAGAATCACAGAAACTACGTATGTCTGATAAGATAGTGGACCGAAGTTTTCAAAATTCAATTGAGAAACCATTGTACATCAGTCAAGTGCACAGTCTGACTCGCAAACACCCATAGGCAAAAAACCCCCAAACACTTATATACAACTTGGCACAAATGCCAGCAGCACAAGATGTAAACCCTAAATGTCTGCTTTTAATCAAGGACAGTGACAAAACAGACATACCAGAAATATGACAGAAGGAAGATTAAAAAGTAAGATATTGATACAAAACAAATAGGAGAGCCACAAAATTAAATATGAACACATTAAATCATCCAATCAAATACAGATTGAATTTCCAAATGTAGCAAGGTAAACTCTGCTATTAGACAGTATCAGTACCCACACCATTCTGATGGTGGCCACAGCTATGACATCTGAGCAGTGTAACTGTGATGACAGGCAGCAGTTATGAGTACACTGGATAAATATCCCACTGAAGAGGCCAAGATCACTTTTTTAATACATTCCTTTTCATGCAGCTGATCAGGGCCACCCAACTGTCTGTTTTCAAATACTGGGGATTTTTTACTTCTGCAAGTCTATTGACCAAGTTTATTAACAACAGCAGTCCACTACCACAGACTTCCATAAAAAAGAGGCAACATATAATAAGAAAATATTAAAATGAAGCCAAAAAGACAAGTCAAAATTAAGATGCAGTGCCCAATGACAACATTAAGATTGAATGTACTGAACTTCAGTACAACTTTAAATACACACCTCAAATAAAACATATTTTTGTGGGGAGGTGGAAGCTCCTAATATTTAAACACCAACCTTTGTAAAACCAGCACTCTAGCTTTAGGAGTCAAATGGAATCTGTCACTGAATGTAACATTTACAGAGAAATCAGAGTGCAGAGGAAAAATCTGCAAAAGTGGATTGACACTGACTAGCACCTCAGGAACAGGAACCGTGCCCAAAGAAGGCAAGCAAAGTAAAAAGCAAAGTGCTCAGGGCAGGAAAGACCATCAAGGAAAAAAAAAATCCCCAGACTCTGAACAAAACCCTACAATCAGTTTTTGGTCCCATGCAGGAACCTGAGGAGAACCTTTACAGGCAACTTGTTGAAGGTTTTACTCCTCAGAGCAAAACATCAGGAGGTTACAGAGGAAAGGGTGACAAATGGGGGAAGATGGGGGCTATCACTCCCCAATTCTAAAAGAAACAATTAACTGCAGTGTGAAACTTCTGAGCAAAACCTGCCTCATAGTCAAGTGACTGGAAGCTGACAAAAGTGACAGCAAGGTTTTGTGATTTTAGTGGGTGGAAGGACCACTTGTTTTTTAAGAGATTCCAGAGGGGTCCAGGGAACTAAAGACCAATGATATTTCTCTGTACCTAGCAAACTGCCAGAAATTGTTCTGAAGCCAAGAAAACAACAGGGTAAACATACAGAGCTGCTTTTGCAAAAGGAAGTCATGTTTGATAAACATTTTAGAGCTCTTCTAAAGAAGAACTTAAAAGAGATGAGAGTACACAGATCTAATAATGGTGCATGCTTGAAATTCTAAAAGGCATCTGACTTTGACATTCCCTTGCCAAAAGCTATTAAAGATGCTGTGCTGCCAAAAGAAGTTATCCTATCAGTACATTGTTTAAAGATAGAAGACAAAGGGTATGAATCAGCTGTTGTTCTTTCCTAAGGATGTGCAGTGCCAACAGAACTCTGTTGTGGCAGGCAAAGTACAACCCCTATTTCTAAGGGCTCTGAGACAGCAGTTTCTGAATGCCACAGTGTACTCCAGTAACACTAAGTTACTCAAAGTAACAAAGGGATTAAGGAATTTAAAAATTGCAGAACCATTTCACTGAGGAAATAGGTGTTAAAACCAGCAAACTAAATTCATTGTAGATATTTGAGAACAATTGATGCTTAAGAAAACCACAAAAATTCAGACCTTTATATATATATAGAGAGAGAGAGAGAGATAGATATAGATAGATATATATGGAAATGGACTCCAAGTTGACCATTAGTTATTTGGGACTGAGTTACTGTTCTGAAAATGTAAGTGCAAAGGTTAGGAAAAAACAAAACACTTCATCATCAATTTTGGAAACAACATAAAACAAAACATAAAACAATTTAATTTTTTTTTTAAATAAAACCACAGTGAATTCTGCAAGAAGTTCTATCTATTTCTCCATCCTTGAGAAACTGGAAAAGTAAAGCAAAGTTCAACACAGACAATACAAAAGAGCTCTCCAGCAACAAACAATTAAAAGAAATATGTTTCTTCTGTATGAAACAGAAACAACGAAGGCAGGCAATGAAGGCAGGCAGGATAAGATAGAGGTCTACAAAGTCAAAAGCAAAACACAGAGAGCACCAGAGGGCTGTTTTCAATGCCTGCAGGCCTCAACCAGAGCTACCCATTAGTGGGTTCAAACATCCCAGTCACAAACTGCTGGAGGTACCAGAGTCTTCTATGGAGACACACCTGTGTTACCCACCCTGAATATTCCCCAGTGCCTGAGACATCAAACCAGGGCAGACAGAACCAGGATTATGTTAACCAGTTTGCAGTTCTAATTTACCAGTTTGAAGAAAAGGAGGGGGAAAAGCTTTTTAAAAGCATGATTTAAAGCTACCAACACTTCAGTCTGGTCTTATGGCAACAGCAGTAATAAAAACATAGTATGTACTGAAACTTTTAAAAGAAATTACTGTGGCATGCTGAGATTTTTCTGACAGCATTACTTCAGGTTTTAATTGCAAATGTAAACTAAAAATTCCATTGCTAATAACTGATTTAACAGCTCCCTTACAAAAAAAAAAAAAAAATAGGGATAATAACAACTAGGGTCAGAACTCACTAAAAGGGAATTATTTCTAGTTTCTTAGGTTTGGCTTTTGGTCAAGGTATGTCACACAGGCTTTGTAAAATACCATAAACAGGTATGGGCAGCAGCCAAGTCACTGACATATTCCTAGTTGACTAGTAAAAATGTACCAGCTGTCCTTCCTCACCTTCAGCGCCCTTGGAAAAAATTCATGTAATCTCTGGCCAATTCCTTCTATCAAGGAAAAACATAATTAGCAATTACATTTTTGGTGCAAAGACACATATGACACATAACAGCGATAACAGGAAGATAAGGACTCCTGGAAGGATTACTTTCAGTAGTATTTTATATTCCAAAGTGAGTAGCACAACCAACTGTAAAATCTCCTGATCATCCAAGTACTTCTTGTATTATTTCTCAATGCATACCTGCAAGAAGCTTGAACATGCACTGTTTTCTGGCACAAAGACAAAATTTCTCAGCTGCACAAAGGAAGAAAATCTCCAACTTTAAAGGCTCAGTTATCATCAGTGAGATCTCTTCTTTCTGTACTGTGGTGTGTGCCAAGATGGGAAGTAATTTCAAAAGCTGAATCAACATCTGGATCATGATGCAATGAACACCAGAGCTAAGAAGTGAAGGTCCTGAACCACATTCATAGTTTTCTTCAGAGATAATAAAAACATCAGTTATCAAAAATTACTTGAGCCCAATAGATAAGCCTGAGGTCAAACATTTGGTAAGTTTTCAGCAAGACAGGAACACTCAGAATCATTTACAGCAGAATAATTACTCTGCTTCAAAAGTGGCTTTGAATAAAATAAATGGCTATTTTATTGACTGTACATACATATGAGGGAGCATCGACTTAGCAGCTGAACTGACTGTTCATGACAATACAGAGCAAAACACCTTGACTTCGTGCTCTGCAAGTGATACATGCTCTAAACATCTACTGAGTCCTTGAAAAGTCTCTTATGCAGCAAGGTCTGCAGCTGTGGTGCTCAGCAGTGCATGTGCAGCTCCAGTGCTGTGACACGCCTTTGATGGGCACACACAAGTGCCACTGGACTGAGTGAGTGCTGTACATTCATTCAGGAATGGAACCGGGTGGGTTTTGTCTTTATAAAAACACGTTGCATATAATTAAATCTCCTAAAGGCAATTCAGGTATGCTGAAGATCTAGAAGTTCCTAGCTTTGTAGTGTTAGGTACAAACAAACAAAGCTCAAAGGAAACTCCTTGCTACTTTGTAGAGAATAACTGATAAGAATGCAAAACTATGCCGTTCACAATCTTTGCCCTACTTGAAAAACTTGATGCAATCATACCTGCCACCCAATAAACATGTCTCTGCACTTTATTAACCTTTGTGTAACATGATAATTCAAATAAAATCTCACTCTATCCTGAATTAGAAAACAGAACTTTATAAAAATACAGTGATTTAAAAACGTATTAGCACATTATTAAAGCTATCACCATATCAAAACCAGATCTTCTTCAAATTGTTTCATGCACAGACTTTGTAATACCAAACAGACTCTTTCAGGCAGCTAAACATACACATTGCACTTCACTGTTGCTGAATTTCTCCTCTGACTAAATAAGACTAAGTCAATTATGTACATCCATCTTCAAACAATTTCCAACCCTCTCCCTTTATTTAGTATATATTTATATGTTACCATCATGACAGTAAAGCAGTCATTTACTCAAGGTAATACTTTAGGTCATAAGCTGCAAGCCTCCATCTATAACCAGAACACTCCCTGTAACATATGGAGATTCTAGAAGAAAGACAACAGCTTGTGCAACTTCATGAGGCTCTCCAAATCTTCCAAGGGGAATTGCTTTCTTCAACTGATCTTCTTCCAAATGAGCTGTCATCTCTGTGTGAATAAAGCCTAAGAGCAGAGAGATATATGAAGAGTTACCTAACCTTCGACTAAATTTATCTAGTGGATTTCCCACTGAATCCTACAAAGTCCTACCAGGACTCAGCACCAGCATCATTCCTCACAGTCTCCAAAACCAGCCCACATTATTTGATAGTGGGCCAAGATTTGAAGTGGCCAAGACCACTTCTTTATCTAACCAATAAAATACCTTTCAATTTTGGAAACAGTGCTGCGATAATCAAAATGCAGAGGTCTATAGAAGTCCATTTAAAAAAATCCCAACAAACACCAAACAACCAAACAAAAAAGGGTAACTAAAATTCAGTCCAAAATCCATATGTAGTATCCCTTTTCTGAAAGACAAAATATACACATTTCACCAAAGTAATCTCAATTAAAATACAAGCACAAAATGTCTGGCAAGAAACCCTCTCAGCCTGAAAGTGTTTTTGTGTTATATTTTAGAACTTATGACACTGCCTGAATAATTTATATCAGAGCACTCACTTGAAGAATATTTCTTGACATTTCTGAAGGACATTTTTTACAGTTTTCCATTATCTGAGATTTGGCTTTCCCACTGCTGCACAACTATACACACAAGCTGCAGCTTCATCAAGAGCTGATCTTACCTGCTTTCTAGCTGCCATCAAGAAGGGAAAGTCTCCCTTTTGCTTTCTACTGTAAAACTGCCCCTTTATGAAGGCTGTGGATGAGCTGCTCAACTCACTAAAGAATAAAAGTATTTTTCCCACCTAGTTCACGAACTGAACAAGTTCATGTAGAATTCTGAAAGGCATCAGAGGTAGCAGAAAGTAAGCAGCAGCATACACAGTTATGAGTGGAAAAACTCTGTACAGAAGGGATTTTTCCTTTAGGGTGGTGGTTTACTTGAACTAGATCATCTTATAAAATCACAGCCTGTACTCACAGAAATAACTTTCAGGACTCCCTCCTTTTACAACAGGGAGACAGGGGTGCTTTTATGACAGCTTCTCATGGTCTGTCATGTTTTTTAATAACAAATAAGCATTCTCTAGCTGAAGACCAGGGTAGCTCTCTGTCTATAATTAGTTCTAATCTTTCCATCTGCAAGGACAGCAAGTTTTGAAGAAGAAACAAAGAAAAAAAAACATTTATTATGTAATAATAATCCCCTTTAGGAACAGGTAGACTACTCTTCCAAATTTCTCAGTGTTCCCTTAAAAGACTGGAGGCTTTCTAAAAGAATGTATTATACTTTAAACAAACAAAACATACTAAAAACATTTACTTACAAAGCTGAAGAAAATAAAAGCAATTTGTTTTAAGTTACTTTCAGAGTACAAGAAATATCCACGGTCTTAATGAATTGCAACAGTCAGGCATGCAGGAATTCCTCAAAAACTAACCTGGAGCAACAACGTTGACTCGAATTTGCTTTTTTGCTACTTCTTTAGCAAGAGAGCGTGAAAATCCGACTAATCCTGCTTTGGTAGCACTATATACACTTTGACCAGAGTTGCCTTTAAGTCCTACAATACTCCCTAAAATAAAGAAGCATCAAAGAGAAGATTAAATGGGTAAATTGAAACCTTGTACTAGCTTTGTCATTTTAAACTTGGAATGAAAAAGGAGATCACAAGAAAAGGAGTAAAATATGTATTACTTTATGTGCTTTATCCTGCTAAGATAAGCAAAACCCCAATTATCTGTGATTTTTGTGCAATCCATGTACCTATGTTGATCACAGGTAGCACAACAGTAGAATGAAGACTTTTCTAAGAAAAGAAAACATCCTTCCCCTGATGAGATAAAAGAAGAAAGAAACTGACTGTACCTAGCAATTCTTAGTTGCTAGCCGGTAGCTGGTAGATCTAGATATTGAAAGAATTGGTTAAGAATAGTATCTTAGGTTACAATGAGAGATACAACTAAAAGTATGTATTCTATCACCATCTGTTAAAACCAGCTGGGGCAGTGTTCTTTATCTCTTCCATGAACCATCCCTGATAACTCTCTCCAAAGGGCTATCTTCTGTTAATGGCCCATCCAGCCTCACTGCATAGAATGACATCAGCCCACTGTGAGATGCTCCGCCCAGGGGGAGGAGCCAAGCATTCCCACCTGGATACAATCTGGGGTTTAGAACAGCACCAGCTTGCCTGCTGGTATCCCAGGGGACAAGAGCTGTCACTGGGCCCTCAGGTGAAGAGCAGACCTTTTTACAAGATCACTGCTTCAACAGGACTACTTCATCCGGACTGCTGTCACCACCCTAACAGGGTGCCAGGTTGTGTCCTGCCTCTGTCAGTGTTCTTGTACTGTTGCATTTATTTTAATTTTCATATTAAATTATAATTCTGACTTGTGATCTCCCCCTGGTTTGTTTTCAAACTAGCACAAAGAGCAAAATTCTTTTTTCAATAAAAAATAAATGCTGAGGTGTTTACTACTGAAAAAACCCTGGTTTTCTATTTAGAAGTGTCTGAAATTACACAAAAGAAAAAGCATGCATAAAGAAATGCTAAACATAGAATGTCCAAATACAAGGAAAAAGAAAACAGGTCAATTGTAACAAGTAATGTAATATGTTACACCTGCTAAACATTTCTGGTAGATTAGTACATAGAATTCTACTGGCCTACACAAGCAACTTACCTATATTGACAATAGCACCTCCCTGCTGTTGAATCATGACCTTTACAGCAGCTTTGCACGTCAACATCGTTCCCAAAAGATTAGTGTGAATCTGGGCTATCATATCTTCAGTCTTGGTTCTCAGTAACAAGCCATCCCTGACAAACAAACCAAAAAACCCCCAAAGAACTCACTGAATAACCCCACTGATCACGTTTGCTCATAAAAAAAGACTGTTGATAAAATATTAATGGAGGTGTATGCAGTGATATACGTTTGAGCATTTAAAATGACAACACTGCAAGAACTACAGACAGAAACAAGTTACCCGTGCTTCTGGCCATACAGCCTCTTCTGCAGAGAGGTATCAAACACTGTTTTGGACCATTTGGGACGAAAAATGGAAGAACACATAGAGGAGGAACTCAGAATGCAGAAACTACAGTGAAAGCTGTATCATCTGTTAGCATTTTACTGCCATCAGGAACAAAATATTGGCAAGCACTTAATACTGTTTTCAGATGTGCTCAATAACAACTCTCTTACTAAATGCAAAGGCCCAGAGCACCTTACAGTGAGTTGCCTTTGTACAGCATTAACTACCTATAGCCTGGTAAGGAGTAACCAACCTGTTGATCCCAGCTGCATTAACCAAGTAGTTAATAGGACCCAAATTCCTCTGCATCTCCTCAAAAGTCTTATGGACTTCTTGTTCACTGGATACATCACAGCTAAGTGCCAGATGTCCTGCTGTATTGAAATACATATAACATCAAAATAAACAGTAAAGGCTGTACATCATTCACAAACCTTCTTCTAGAATTTATCAACTCAGTTGTAAAACAGATGTTGAACTAGTTATAATTTAAGGAACCTATTTATTTCCCAGAGAACTAAATACAGATAATTTTCAAGTATTGTATTCATTAGTTATGTGACAATTCCTTGGTTTATATTTTTTGCCTTTTGAAATCAGAAGTTCAGCATGAGCAGATAGGTTTCACGTCTAAGTTATTCAGGAGCTGAGGATGACTCAATTCACACTACCTTCCTGTCATGACCCAAAACAATTCCATTCACCTTAAAATTCCTATCATTCAGATAAAAGAGGTAACCTGCTTTCTCAACAACTATTGTGAAAACAAAATCGTACTGATACAGCTTTTTTTATTATTATTATTTCTCAGCCTTTATTTTCCTTTTCATCTTGTTAAACAATGAGGAGTTTTAAAGGACTGACTATTTTTACAAGTCACATAAGCACGGGACAGAGAGGAGGTAACTGCACAGCAGCATACATACCACCAAGATTCTGTGCAGTGGTCTGGGCCACGTCCAGATTCCTAGCAATGATGGCCAGGCGGCAGCCCTTCTGTGCCAGGAGCTCTGCCACAGCTTTGCCTATTCCACGAGATCCTCCAAAAATGGCACAGACCTTGCCCATCTTCAAAATAATTCACAAGTTGCAAATAAACCATGAACTTCATGTGCAGTACAGCAAGAAAATAACTGCTATTCTTGGCAACATCACAGCCTTTACCTGTTTGTAGCAGTTTGTAATAGTGGGCTACAGAATAAGTGTTTTGTTGGTCTTTTTTATTCATCAAAAAAATAACCACAAACAGTTGAACTAAATCAGACACCACTTCTACAAATGAAAGTCAATTCTTATATATTTCTGAACTGGTAAAAAAAAAAAAAATCATGCACATAATCTAGCATTCCAATACCAGAGTTACCAGAACTGCTATTCAGGTGATAGATTATGTGATTTATGTACCTAAAGGCCACAATGCATGGTTCAGCTGCTTATTCAAAGCCTATGTACTGGTTGTAATTATTCTTGCAATCACTATTCTTGTGCTGAAGTCATTTAGCCTCAAGGTCTCACTCCATCCAAAGTATCTGTCTTGGACACCACCAGTGCAAATGTTACTGAGTATGATTTGAAACTATTGTATTTACACTGGTTTAATACTGTCAGACTGTGTTTTATCACTAGCCTGGGGTCTTTTGTTTCTCCTTTTGAAGGAGGCAAAAAAAGCTTTTTGAAATACGAAATGATTCTAAAGTAGCTAGCTTTGATGTTTAGAATGGAGCACACAAAGGAAGTACTTCTGTAGAATGATCTTTTATTCTGCAAGCTCTAGAAACCAGTCAGCTGTTTTGGGATTTCCTGAGGAGACAGAGGCAGAATGCAAGCAGTAATAATGAATCTTTTTTCCATACATTTAAATAAATCCCTTTTGAACCCAATTATACTGTCTTCATAACATCCTGAGGCAAAGAGTTTCATTATTTGTGGGAAAGTACTTCCTTTTGTTCTTAATTTGCTTTCTGATTAGATAATTCTATGCATTTCTCCTCATACCTTCCCCTTACTCTTTCCCTCTCCACCTGTATCCTCTTTCAGGTCTATTCAGTTACTCCCACACAGATGGAAGCTATTCAGTCCTTCACTGAAGAGTGTCTGAATCCTTAGACCTTACCCTTGGCCTCACTGAGGTCCATTAATCCCTTCTGGATGAGTGAGAACCAGAACAGCACACAGTACTAAGCGTACCAGGCCACCACCAACTCATGCAGCGGCGTGATGGTTTTGATCTTCTGTGACAGAGTCTGAACGAGCAGACGGTCTGTCCTTCTCCCTAACAAAGCATTCACGTGTGCCTGAAACCAACCCACGCGTCTGCTTTCCCCGGCAAGTTCTCGGAACAGGGAAAGCCCCTTGTGCATCAACCAGGCATTGACAGTGGGGCACAGGGCCTGCCTGCGAGGCAGTAATGTACGGTCTGTGCTTTAACACAGCAGCGCCATACAGGCTCCTCGCAGCTGTGACTTGGGAGAAAAAAGCTGCAGCCGGAGGAACGGCCTGCTGTTCCCTGGATAGATAACGGAAGGGAAACCCGGGTGTCTTTGGAGCAGCAGGCACTCGCAGGCACCTATACGACCTTTACACTTCTTTCAGAACCGAGTATTTAACGCGTGACGCCAGGGCTCCAATGGCACCACCCTCAGGCACTCGGCTGCCAGCCCAAGCAGGGCACCTTTAAGCGACGGCGAGCGGCATTCCCGCAGCCGTGCCCGGCCCAGCCCGGCGCCTCCCTCCTTCCGTCCCCCGGCCGTGCCGGCAGCGCGGCTGAGCTCGGCTCCCGCTCGCGGCCCGGCTGCAGGTGGAGCCCTCGGCACGGACAGCGGGAAGCGGCGCCGCCGGTGCCACGGTGGCAGCGCGGCCGCTCCGCGCTCTCCCTGCGTCCCTCTGTGTCCCCTCCGCCCCGAGCCAGGCGCAGGTTGCGCCTGCCGCCCCCGCCATCGCTACAGGAGCAGGGCGGGAGAAGGTGTTCCATGTGCGCGCCGGTACCTCCCGGCAGCGGGCTCGCTTCCCTCACGGAGCGCCGGTCCCTGTCCAGCGAGGCCGGTTCCGCTTCGCGCTGAGGCGGCGTCACGGGGTGCGGCGTGTGTGACGTCACCGGCAGCGGCAGAAAGAGCCGGGTGCGGGCCCGGGCTGCAGCCCTGGCTCTGCGGCCCGAGCGGGCTCAGGCCCTGGCCTCGCCGCCCGTGTCTTCTGCGCTCGCACTCGGGAAGCCCCTCTACTTCCACCCTACGCTCACCGGTTTTAAATCCATTTCACAGCACCCAGCTTAGCCCCTGCCGCGCTGTACGCCAGGGCCCGGTGCTCGCCGCTGGAAGCCATGTGGGGCACGAAGTAGCGGCCTGACTGAGCTGGAGCTCTCCGCCCTGCCCTTGCTGTCCGCTTCGTGAACAAACAGGTGCTTCATACATAGATACAAACAATTTGATGAATTTCTCTCATTTTCGTGTATCCTTGTCCCAGAATCCCAAGGATCTTGTATGAGGCATCGCTGTACCAGAAAAGTTAAATTTCAAACACATTGAGTTAGATAAGCCCAAAATACAGAAGCACCTGTGAGAGTTCCTCTTCAGGAACCAAAACAAACTTCATGCTATGCAATTAAACTAATATAAAAAACTACTCTGTTACAGTAGTAATGCTGTTTACAATCATGATTTAAGTCTTGTCATATGCTGGAGAGGTTTCTGTGGACTCTTAATTAAGTCACACACACCAAGCAAATTTTTCCCCTGAGGAATATTAATAAAAGCTATCACAAATTTGTACAAGTGTACACTTCAGAATTTTTTTGGATAAAAATTACCGTTGTTGTTGTTGTTTAAAAGTTCCACAGAAGTTATATTATTAAAAGATATGTTGAAATCCTCCTGGGGTTTCTATGAGCAAAGTGGGATTGCAACTTTAGGTACAGTTCTTGCTTTTGACTTGAAAGGTGTTTTTCAGAATTTCAGATTATAAGTGCTTCCAGGGGAGCTGTAGAGCATTTAATAACAGTTCTATGCATGTAGGATTCTTCTTCCACACATCATCCTTTACATATAGAAGAAAAAGCAGATTTAGGCACAGTCAAACAGGTGAACATCTATAACAAAAAAAAATTTTTTTAAGAAAAGCTGTTATGAAAATTAGTTTCTTTTAGCAAGTATATTTAGATTGCCAGCAGCTCTTTTCAAAAGAGTAAATGAGATTTTGTGATACAGTGACATTTCAGAACATGCCCTATTCTGAAAACCTGGAGATCCCAATGATAAAGAAGAAAAGGCACTGACAGCTGAGTCTGTGACTCAGAATAGTCTCTGACCAAGATTTCTGGTAGCTAGGATAATTAAGGACCAGGATAGCTTTTTCTTCAAGTGAAACTTAAAAGCAAGGTACCACAGAGGGAAAAAACCTGTCTTTAGTGATGGTTTCTGAAGGTGTCTATACTATAGAGAAAATAACTATGAGCATCACATTGTATGAGGACAGCAGCAGGCAGATTTTAAGTGAAAAAATTTGTAGGTAATCATGACTTTACCTTATTTCTGACCTGTGTCCTTATCCACACAGCTGACCTACCCTCATAAGAAAGTTAAAGAAAGACTAATCTGTCCTGTGCTGTTAAGATTTTGTTGACACAGAGTAAGCATGAGTTCAGTGTAGGGGTTTTAAAGTGTGTTATAGTTTACAAAGTAAAATATCCCTTTCAAAAGTTCAGACAAGATTTTGTTTAATTCTTGTTCATTAACTTACTGTTTTAAATGAGATGTGTGTTTGCTCATTGGCCAAAGTGACTGGTTAAATCATGAGATCAGATTAAGCACAGTTCATCTGAGCCAGTTTATTCACACTGATTTCCCATTAAATCTAGTGGAGCTAGTGGAGTCCAAGAGACAAATCAGTGTCATAATGATTACCTCCCCTTTTGTGGGGACAGTAGCTGGTACAAGAACTTGATCTGATAGACCTGTTCCATCAGTCATGACCAGATCTATAACAGCTAGTTCAGTACTGGTCATTATTGTGCCTGGCTTACTCTTAATGTGGAAATGTAAGCTAATAATTCTTGTATGTCTGTCTGTGTGACCATGTATGCACACACTTGGAACCTGCCCACAGTGTACAAAATGATGCAGCTGTCTTTCCTCAAGCCTAAAGCATTCAGGCATTAAAAACACTCTTCTAAGAGAGGCTCTTAACCCGTTCTTAAAATGTTTTAATAGTTCTCCCACACAATCAAGACATTGGTTTTAAGTAAGAATTTCTTTGTTAACATGGGAAAAAACAAAATATTCTCAAACAGGAAAGGATATTTAATGTATCTAAAAGCAAAAAAGGCAAATCAGAGCAGAATGGCACAAAACGGGTCACTGTAACTGAGGTCCCTTCTACCAGCTATTTCAGATTCCTCCTGGGTTTAGATTTAAGGCAAGATTTACAGAGGAGCTTGAGTGCTAATCATTAACCACAGTGGTGCCTGAGTCTGTGGCCTCTTAAGTTTCTGCCAAGAGTCACACATGAAAGAGCAATGCTGCTCAAATGTCCGGCAGCATTTTCATGCTGTTCCCTGTACTGCCTGTGAAAGCATACCTCCCACATTACATGGGTGTTGTATAAGGCCTGGGACAAAGCAACTGGTGAACTGGCTGCACATGTGCTCAGTCCTGTTTTAAACAAAAGCCTGCGGGTTGGAGCACTCGGCTCCAAGAAAACCTGCTTTCAAGTCTCCTCCCTTACTGGAAACATGGCCACTGACTTCAGTTTTTCACCACTGAACAAGCTTGTCATAACCATCAGTCTGAAGGGGTTTCAGTTTATAGAAACAAGAACAAAAAATTAAAGCGGGCCAAGGAGATTTGACACTCGAGCCAGATGATTACTGTCCGGAAATGTAAGACCTTGGGGATTAAACATCAATTGAAATCAACATTCAAGAAAACTATTTTGCTTTTCAACTGGCGTATTAAAGATGACCTCCCTAGCTTAAGCAAATCTGATGATGGGTTCATGTATCGGGGATGCAGGAGTCATGGGCTTAGAACAGAATTAAGCCAGGGAAGAGCTTAAGAGGTTTCCTTCTTTCCAGGTCAAATGATAACTCAGTGGCAGGTCACACAGTCAACACACTGCCATGCATTTCTTCCTGTAACAAGAAGGGGTGTAACTGGACTAGATGCCTCGTTCTAGGTGAGCTCTCAGGGCTCCTCATCATTTTCCACTTTGCCTGAACAGCTCAGCACTGAGGCTTCTGTCTCTTTTTGTTCCCCTTTCTTCAGAAATGCACTTGTGGTTTACACTGGAAAAAAATCAGGTCTAGTTACTAATTTTATACTTATATATATGCGCTATATACACACATATAAAATATATAAATAACTAATAGTTTTATATTACAATTCACAAATGTCTTTGATATGGCCTTAGCCTTCTAGGCAAGTGATACAAAGCTGAGCTAAACTGCCAAGGAAAAATACAACTGCCTAATTGTATGACAGAAAAAAACCCACCCCTCTCCTCCCAGTATGTTACCACTCAGCAAACTTTTCCCAACCACACCAGTTCAGACATTTAAGTGGCCAAATTGCCACACTTCTGCTGTGATCTTTTTTTATGACCCTGCAGTCTGTTTTGTTTTTCTAGACCATGCAAAATCTCTGCAATGTTTGTTCTTGGGTGATAACAGTGAACTTTTATCATGCCAGCATGAAGTGGTTTTATACAGTTTAGGTACCTTTTCAAAAAGTTGAAAACTTCTTCCTCTTAAGAATTTCTTCCTGGTACCTCTGTGAAAAGTATAAAAACCTTGTGAAAACTCTAAAACCAAAACAATACACCAAAACCCAGAACAAAACAAAGCTATCAGAACCTTGGCAAATTACCTAATGTTTTCATATCCTCCTGGCTAAACAGGTTTCCCCACTACGACCAGGATTATTTCACACGTCAGCGTGAGGCCCATGTTTGAGTTAGCACAGTCACTGAAGTGCTGCTGCTCCCAGTGAGAAGTCAGGCTCACCATGAAGGGAACACAGAGCAGCCTGTATTATTGCTGCTTCATCTGTTGCCAAAATGGAACACTTCACTTCCAGTGCTGCCCTGAGGCACCTGACACCTTAAAATAAAACTACCCCAACATCACCCACCCCTGCAAAACTATCTTCAAGAAACCCTTGCTGCACCTTCAGCCTCTGTCCACAACTCCTGTCTGACCACAGACACTGGACACTCCTACTGTGTATCAGTGGACTTTGGACTAAAGAGGGATCTCAGCATGTCCTGAAATCTCTTACTTCCCTCTATGCATCCCACTCCTTATGCATGCCGCAGAATGTATCACTGTTTAGCTCCTAAGTCCCAGTGGGGACTGGGAACAAGGAAGAAGTAACCAGCTCAGCCATCCAGGGAGCAAACTCACCACCTGCTGTACAGCAGCTCTTAGACAGTTTTTCAACACGGCAAAGTGTGTCACACAGAGCAGTCAGCAACTCCCAGCAAGGCAGTCTGGAAAACAGTCAAAACTGACAGCGCCACAGAAAGATGTGGCATTCCCAGCAATCTCTGCTGACTATTTTGTACAGAAAGGATATTTTTTGTGCATTGCATATATCGCAAGCATTAAGAATATCCACTGGAAGTCTGGTACAATAACATCTAAGAGTTTTGCAGAAGTGTTTGAGTAAATAACTCTACTCCCGTTCTCTTAGAGGCAATTTACTTTCAATTATATCTAACATACTCAACAGTTAAAAGAACTAGTCTCAGGAAGAGCACTTAAAAATAGCTAAAAACTATTTATAAATGTCTACTCAAGATCTTGCATAATTTGCTTTTATTTTACACATGAACAATGCCTTAACTTTCCCATTTTGCCTCTCATAGTTTCATCCATATTCCCATCCACAACACATTATATAAGCTGCAAATTAAGATTCGTGGCCAATCATTTCAAGAATTAATTTATCTTGTAAAAATATGTTTAACTAATAAGGCAATTTCTGGTGAAAAAAAAAAAGAAAAGAAAATAATATTTTGGAGACGTATTCATTACCAAAGGTTTTAGCTCCAACACATACAAAAAACTGCTCTCAACATTAACAGAAGAAAGTTTTGTCTAATCAGACAGAATTTCCTTCCTGTTATGATGGAGCAAGTGTCAAGGTTTTTCTGCCCTAATACATCACTTAATCATAGTCTCAGGTTTTGAATGCCTACAAATGGTATGGGCAAATCCAAATTGTTGCCCACTTTGGTCCTGGGATGCAGTCTCCTGAAAATTTACTGCATCTACTTGTATTTACAGACACTAAACTGTTTGCTTTGTTGAGGAGGGGGAAGGAGGTGGGATGTTGGGAGAAGACGATAAGGAGAAGCAGGCAAAGTCATAAAGAAGTGGGGGACTAAAGACAGAAAGATTTGACCAAATGATTTGGACTGAACTCATTAGGGTGAGAAAATTCAGCTGAAGGCCTATACTGCAGGAATAGAAAAACATAGTTAATAAGTAACAAGAGTTGATCCTTCACCTCTCTTCTTATGAGACGTTCTAAGGATTTGCACAAAGCAAAACAAATCAAAATCTTTGTTTCATAAGCACATTGATTAGCCCCCAGGAAATAGCAGATCTGAGATACATGGAAGTGAAATACTTCAGTGATTCCCCCAAAATCTACCTTGACATTTATGAAGAGTCTAAAAGCTGTTTAAAGCAGGAAACTGAAGGCACATCCACAAGCACTGTTTTTATAGCCTCCCCTCTTTTAGCATACATTCGTTATGTGACCGTGAATATATTTTCAAGGGTAGCCCCTAATGAGGCACAAATTTACTGAATACAGGAATACCAACTTAATGTAGCACATCCACTTACTGACAGAAAGAAGCAAGTCAAGGGACCGTGTAGTCATCCCTCCATAATTTCAAATAGCTGTGATCTTAAACATAAGGACTTACACTGGCAAAACTTCAGCTGATGATTTGCTAGCAGCGAGTGTTGAACACACTCCATAATAAATGGCAACTGTGATAGTGCTAGTGCCAGTCACTCAGATCTCATAGACTGCTCACCTCCTTTATCTTCACCAGTATTATAGGAAATGTCAAAACCAATATTCTTTACAGCTGTTAGCATTTTGCAGCCTGAATCACATAGAGTAATGCTTAGAGAGTTTTCAAGGAACTCCCAACATTTGATTTTCTCTATCAGATAATAAAATAAAACTAAATAAATCTAGTTTCATATCACATCTCCTTGCAGAAATACTTCATTGTCATTTCATCTCACTCATGTACTTAACTGAGTATCTGAAGATGTCATTTCCTTGTGACATACAGAAGCCCTTACTGTTGTATGTCCTTCTAATAAAGGTAGTCAATCATAATAATACCCAATCAGATGGCTTAATGAGGTAAAAATTAGGTTATTAAAGATTAAAAGAGGTATTTTCAGATGACTGCTCACACCACTTTTAAATTTATCTATCATAGTGAATAATTTATTTCAATAACTATCAGGAAAGATTAGCATCCTTGGAAAAAATTAACTATTGTTCTCACCAGACTGTCGTATAAGTAATGTCCTTAATTCAATAGCTGGGTTTTCTTAATCATCCCTCATACAGTTCTGATATGTAAGAGCACAGCCTAGGATGAGATTCTTGTAGAAGTCAAAGATTTTTTGAGCTCCCCATAAGAGGTCTGGTGCCCATTCCTGCCCGATGACACAGTTAATAGTGTGGTTTGCAGAAACCCAGGATTGCACAAGCTACCATCTCTAAACTCCAGAAGGTGATTTTGTTATTAATCCTATATATTCACTTTATAGCAAATACAATTGAATATTTACTGCAAAGGGGGAAAAGAGCAATTCAGATCAGTCCAGAAGGTGTGTGTGTTTTACCAATTTATATGACTATATTGCTATGAAAATTCAAATGTGATGAACAACAATTCTGATTCAAAGCTATAAAACACAGGCTGATACAGCTGCAGGGGTGATACAAGAGCCTGGTTTGATTTCTTTTTTCCAAAACAAGAAAAATGCATATATATGATTCCTTGATATATATTTTAAATATATTTCTATGCTTTTATCCTCACTTGCCTAAACTTTCTGTACCTTTTCTATCCTGAACATAGAGAATGTACTGCACATCACAGGGGTGGATCATCCCCAGCCTGCTGTAGACAAGCTCTCCTTCCAGTCACAGTTCAGTCTCTCTTTAAAAGACACATCATGGTCTTTTTTATTGACCAAGGGGACACTCCCCAAACAAGTTTTTTTGATAGATGTAAAACTCATATACCATTGTTTTATCGTTTGCTTTGTTGTTTTTTGTTTTTGTTTTGGTTTTTGGTTGGTGGTTTTTTTGGTGTGTGTTTGGTGGGCTTTGTTTGTTTTTTCTTTGTTTTGTTAGAGAACTCTAAATTTACCAGAAATGTCAGTTCTGAAGAGCACTGAAAAAACCCCATGAATAAATAAAATTCAGGAATGAAGTACTTTTGTCCATGTTTGACATTTTTTTAAAAGAAAAGCTAGAGGTTCAGAGAGTATTCAAGCTAGTATTTACCTCCTAATTTTCAAAGTGTAGCTGCTGTACCAGAGGAGATGGACACATGAAGACCATGCGTTTATCAGAGACCCTGCTGTTTTCCCAAAACCACATATCTGGCTTCTACTCCAGGCTGGCTTTCTGCAGCATGAGGATCACTAGCCATGATTTTTTAAGCTGAACCTACAACTTCAGACAATCTTAACTAGAAGAGTTCATTGCTTTTGTGTCTTTTCTTTCTACATGGACAATGCTTTTGTGGTTTTCTCTCTTTCTAGTAGACAAAAGAAGGAGGAATGCTTCTGTCTTTCCATCTAACATGAAAAAGAGTAATCTTTATTGTCTTCAGCCATATTTTCCTTAATATTGCCCACAGATTGAAGATTTTCATACAAAATTGCCTGAATTTGGACTCCAGCGACTATCATTGCATAATACCACACTGCATCACTTGGATTGTAATTATTTTATACACGTGGGTAACATCTCTGTAGAGTGTGCAGTGTTTATATAGCACAGTTTATTTCTGTTTACTTCATTGAATCATTGGTGAATTTGAGGATGCATTCCATAAACAATTATTCTGCTCTAATAGTAACAAGTAACACATTTGCTTTACAGACACCTCAGCGAAGCACTCCTGTCAGCATGAATTGTCTGTCATGTGCTTTAAAATGTTTTGAAAAACTATGTCAGGCCATCTGGCTCCCAAGCCCTCATTAAATCCATGGGAATATGAGTGTTTAAGGAAGCTAACATCACATGATGCTCACAAGAAAGCAGGAAAGAAAGAAAGCAGGAAAGAATAAAGGAAAGAGAAGAGAAGAGAAGAGAAGAGAAGAGAAGAGAAGAGAAGAGAAGAGAAGAGAAGAGAAGAGAAGAGAAGAGAAGAGAAGAGAAGAGAAGAGAAGAACAAAGAAACAGAGTATTTAGAGATTACACAAACAAGAAAAAAAGGAAGTGCTTACAATTTAATTTCCTACAATTAAGAGCATGCCAGCCATTTTAGACAATAGAGGTGACAGTTTCTGTTCCCAGGAGATTTTGGTCCAAGATTATTCTCCAAGTGAAATGAAGAAGGAGAAAAATCTAGCAGGGGAATGGAATGTTAAAGCCATAGAATATTTAGGTTCCTCAGGGGAAGGGTGCCCCCGTGAACTGAGATTCAGAGGGCATGCTTCAAGTCTCTTGTAAGACTTGCCAAATCACTTAGTTTTTCCCCTCCAAATGTGAGGTCTCCCATCTTTAATTGAGGCTGATGACTGTCAGCTTCCCATATTGGCACAGCCCTAGGGAAACATCTCCTACTACATAGTTCATCTTCTATGGAAGCTCTTTTAGGCCCTTATGTGGAAAGAGGACTGCACCTGCAAAAAGTGAATCGCTGGATACATACAGGATTTAAATCCTATCTGGAAAGGCATTCTGTTTTATTAGGGGACCTGTAAAAAATTTCATTCATGGGAAACTTAAAAGGATGTAGATTAGGAAAGGTTGGGGGAGTTTCCAGAAAGATACAAGTGTTTAATTTTAAAAGATCCCCAAACAAACGAGGTTTGTCATTAACTCTGTATTTCATGCAATTTTTCAAATAAATTAACTGAAATTTACTAAAAACAGCTGGACTGACATTTGCTGGCATATGAAAGTGCTTTGCAAAAACAGAGGGTGTTTTTGTGGTGGTGTGCATTTATGTTCAAAAGCTGTTAAATATATGGAAATAAACAATCTGATAAATACATGTTAAGCAATTCTACTTATGACACATTGGTCCATTGCCCAATGACAATGATGCAGGAGAAAAGAACAAGCTGCAGTCATGCAGAAAAGAGCCCAGAGAGTCAAGGAAAGGAGGACAACAGATAACAAAATGGGATAAGAAGGAAAAAATAAGAAAGGTCTCATCCAGAAGACAGCAGGATACCATCTACTGAATGACACGTGGACTCATGGTAGGTAAATTTCCTCCATAGTAAGAACTGGGTAATATTGTGCTTACTGACCTTATCCAGCCTCTCTGCATTTTCTCAACTCAATGCATAGCTATTTTTAGCAGCAGTACTCTGCAAAATGTTTTGTAACTCATTTTGGCTGTAAAGCTGGATCCAGTTGCAACATCCTTCACAGCTTTAACAGTTTCTTTGAATTCACAGAACTAATCTTGGAGCTGTGAGATTTTGTCAGCCATGGATTCCTGAATTAGGGGAATTGGCTAAGCCTCTGATGGAGGCAACCAAGAATGAAGACATAAGCTTATTAAATGGGGCCCAGGGAGGCATCAAGCTTTTAAAGCAACAAAAGCTAATATTTTCAGGATATTTTTAATTTGTACCCCACAGGCATAAATTTTGTGGAACTCTGAGGAAATGAGAGTCTTGTTTTCTTTTTCATACTGTTCTGAGATACAGCCAAAGTTGTTTTAGATACTCAGGCCTGACTGGGTGGGGCTTTGAGCAACCTGTTGTAGTCGAAGGTATTTGTGCCCATGGCAGGAGGTTGGAACTAGATGGTCTTAAAGATCCCTCTCAATTCAAACTATTCTATGATTCTGGAACTCACAAACTTACCAAGCTGAAGATATTCCTTCTCCTTGTTCAAAAGAACAAGACCATTTGTTACACTAACTGATTATTTCATTCAGTCTGTGCTGCCAGGTAGATTGCAAATGTCCAGCCATATGTTCTTCTGTTACCCAAATAAAGTCCCCTGAAACCTGAGCAAGGCATTCTACAGCTAATCTGCACATCAGCAGAGTGCCTGCATGAGCAGCACTGGTTGAGGTTCTAAATGAGAACAAAAGATTCTCATTCACGAAGCTGAAAATCTTCATGTTTTTAGCTTAGTTTCCTTTAAAACCTCTCTGAGAATGACAGCTTCCTTTACCATCAGCAGTGTTTTCATAGCTCCCATCATAACAGGCAGGAAGGACAGCAACAGCCCAACCACCTCATCCCAGCCTCACCTCTGAAATGACTGCAGTTTTTGCCAAACTAACTGATGCTCTTTCTGTATTCTGCATGAAACTACATGTTTTTATCCCAAACATAAAAGAAAGATCTCTCATGGAAGCTTCCAGATCCCTACTTAGTTTCAAAGAAACAAATGAGCCCTTCCTATTCTCCTCACCCACAAGTTTATGAACATAGAATAAATCCTGAATCTCATTCCAAGGTTTTTTATGTCCCCACTTTTTACACTCACTGGATGGCAATCTGCCCTCCACCAAAGTGCAAACAGCACCACTGGCCTGTCTCAAGAGCCAGTCAGTTATTGATCTTTTCAGCCTGGCCATCTCAATAACACTCCAGCACTTGCTAAACACTATTCTTCACTAAGCCATATTAAAAGGGTTAGTACAGCAATTCCCATTTATTTTGATCAGTTAAAAATTGCTTCTCTTTTCTTTTTTTTTTTTTTGTTTTGTTTTATTTTTTAATCCAATGGAAGAATATCTCAAATTAGAATAGAGAAAACACACCCAAACTCTCCAGAGTGCTGTACTTTTGCACCCTGTGTGTTACAGTATCCAAGAAATCAATTTCAGACTTGAAATGTCAATTTCATTTATTTTTGCTGAATTAGAAAAAGCATAAATAGCTTCTCTATATAATTAACACTGTTTTTTTCTTTTCTAAGAACCACACCATTTTATTTCCAGGATGGTCCACAGAGAAAAAAACACTAAGATTCAGAAAAATGCCTCATCATACATTTAAGATCATGTTTAAATCCACTTCTGTTATGCAAAGCTTTTGTTCTTTTTTATTTGTTTTGGGGTTTTTGTTTTTGTTTAGTAACATTCCAATGCACTTAATCCTTTATGAAATGAAGGCCTAGGAGGTTAAGTGGTGCATATGAAAAAGACAGAAAAGGAGGTGGTTGGGCATAATATCAGGCTACATTATAATTAGCCACTAGACATGCTAGTTTTAGCTATAAAAAAGTAATTTAAAGTTATAAGCAAGACATTACATTCATGCCTTAGGGACCTCGTTTATATTTGGAATCACCATTTCAGCATCTAATATCTCTTCCAAAAGCATTCTACTGCGTTACCAAATATAGCTGAAACACAACATAAGCCAGCTATATAAGCTTTTGTAAAGTTGTCCATAGTGCTTTTAGTCACAAAATCACGGGCTTTCTATTTGTGTCTTTTGTAATGCCAGACAGAAATAAGCTTTTAATAACAAACATTAACCACATGTTGACCAGAATCTAATATGTGCCCTTAAAAAAAACCTATTTCCTTAAAAATATTGCTTTTGACGGGATTGCAAGAGAGAAAATATGCATACAGATGCATCACAGATCTTCAGACACAAACAAGCAACCAGGAGCTCCAGCCTAATGGCAGTATCTGATGATCAAGTCCCAGCAGCTCAAAAGTACAGGTTTGCTAATTTTTGTCCAAACTAGTTCCTGCACTTGACAAAAGATACTTCTTGTACTGGTGGATTTAGCCATTACTCAATAGAATCAGGGCTGTGGGCTAATTAAATCACCATGAGTACACTATTACTGTCAGCTATGAGACTGTGATACTTCATAGTCAAAACCAAACCTGTTACACTGATTGGCAAAAGTAGGAAGAGAGCAGATGGAACAATTCCCACATCATCTCGTTCATCAGTAACACACTTAACACAGGGTGCACACAGCAAAGGTTTGCCAGCACAAACACACCACAGGCCTGAGACACATCCTGCCTGACCATTTCCCATCAGCGTGGCCTCTGAAGAGACGGGGCAGCTCTCACAGCCTGGCTTTGCCCTCTGAGCTGTCGTGCAGCTCTGACAGCAGCTTGTGCCATCAGCCCAGACTGTGCCTGCACTTGGGGGCTCTGGCAACACAGCTGTCACCAGAGCCCCCCCGGACATAAAACCAGCTAAGTTCTGTTGTGGTCCTCATCTCCCAACATCCAAACACTTGGTCACATCCACTTACAGACCTCCCTGAGCTACTGTGGGAGAAGAGCGCTAGCATCATTTACCATGGAATAGAGTATTGTAAAATAAAAACCCCAAAATAGCTGTGGTTGGACCAGAAAATGTTTCACTGATCTCTGTAATTACAGGGCTGTTTCTCCTCCCACCCGCTCCCCAGTGGCACATTCACTGCTGACATGTCAGCCTTCACAAAGAGAACAGTGTAACTTTCCCAGACTCAGAAAGTGATGCTCAAGCCTGCTGATCCTGTGCTGTAGAGAACAGCACATGGTGCTGACAAACATCACCTACAGAATTTTATATTTTAGTAGTTAACTTTTCTTGGATCATGTAAGTGTTCACTAACACTGCCGAATCAGAGAAACAAATTAACAAGAGCACTGTTGTGTTTTGCCATTACAGCCAAATTTTATCTGCATTTGACAGTAGGTTAATGTGGGTTTCCTTAACGAGGAGTATTCTAGGTAAGGTAAAGAACAAATGAGAAACACCATCTGCCATTTTCTTGAGAGCAGCTATGGCAAACCTCCAAACAGCAATATGGTTGTGGTATGTACAACTGGACCACTTAAAATTTGGTCATGAACCAGTCTCTGGTTCTTCAGACAGAATTCCAAGGCCATCTCATTCTTGCTCTCTTTTTCCTATTTACTGGAGACATTCTTAACAGAAAAATATCCAGCTTTCTGAGAATTTTAACAGTTTGTGGCAGAAATAATCCCTTCAGTATTAAGAAATACACATTTGGTGCAAGTAATCAAGAATTCTGAATGCCTTGGCAGGATGAGTACCCATTTTTTTAATGTTTAAAATGTTTATCTCTTTGCATGTGTTCTTACCATTCATGAAAATGTTGATCTTTACAAAGCCCAGTATTACATTATTTTAAAAAACAATTAAACTTTATCAGTGTAAAAAAGCTATATTGTGTATCACAGATTTTAAATTATTGGATGCAAAGAATTTCATTGACTGCAGGGGCAAATAGTTACTTGTGTACTATAAACTTAGAAGTTGGATAGCGGCATAGAGTAAAACTTTGATAAGAAGCAAGAAAATAAGGAGCTTTCCCTGATCTGTGTTTGTTCAAAAGACACACTAAGACTGCCTACCAGACGAGTGGAGAGAAATTCTCTGAACTGTAAACTTTTTAGAGCTAACATTCTTCAGCTTATTCAGAAGTTCAGCCAGCTGAAATAAGAAATTTGACCTAGGGCACGTCCCTTGTTGTGGAGAACAAAGTCAATGACCACTTTAAAGTTATTCTGCTGCTGACTCATCTTCCCTCCCAAGCATTCGCAGATACACCATGAGAAAATGCAGCAGCAACTAACCACAAAAGATTTTGGGACTAGCAGCTGTTAGCAGACCAAAGCCTACTGTGCAATTGTGGATCTGGAAATTTATAGGTTTGACTGAAAAGTGAGCAAGTCTTGTCTGATTTACAGTGCTGCTAAACAGCATCATCTTTGATCTAGTGCCTCAGCTGTACCAGTGGGACAAACATTTTTTGAGAGAAGCATAACACAGCCCGAATAGATCTGTATGTTCCAAGTATGAAAATCATCCAGCTCAGTTTCTTTCAAACATATTCATTCCTTTAGGGCAGATGAGATATTTTCCTTCACTATTTAACAGTAGGGGGCATATTCAGTGTATGCCAGGAAAGTTTAATGAAATCAATGAAGTAGCACTGATTTGGAGTAATTGAGAATCCAACCATGTGTTCTAACACCAAAGAATCGGTATATTTCTAAAGGCTTATATTGCTTTCCTTTCTGGGAAGGGGGGATGGGAAAGGGAGGCATGGGGGAGTCAGGAATTAAAGTCCATTTGCTTTGTGAAATGGGGTTTTATCTAAGGTAGCAGAGACAAAAAACCACCTGCACAGATAATTTTAAATCCTGACATTTTTCTTTCTGCCTTTGTAATGGAAAGTGTCTTTTGTCTTGATGTGCCAGCCAAATTTCCACTCTCTACTCTCCTGCACAGTCTGTTCTCACCACTGAAATGAGAATGTAGTGTTCGGACATCCTGTGAATTGGTTTTGATCTGAATTACTACTAAATGCAAACATGAGAAGGCCTCTGGGGCATGTAACTTGAACTATGTGGGCACTAAAGTTGGGTGCACAGGACAGCCAAGTGCTATTCATTTACATGTGCTAAGGGGAATTTTTACAAGCTTGTTAGAACTGTGAGCAATTGAAATCTGAGGCTAATGTCAAAATTTTCTGTACTCCACTGAGTAGGAACAGTGGAGCACTTAAGAACTGATTTTGCCACTTTTTAGCAAAACAATACAGCTGACAGAAAGGAGTACAGTAGAAGGAACAGATAGATAATACTTTCTGAGATCTGCCAATATTATGTAGAGTGTAACCACTCTGATTTGATAGGTACACATGAAATGCTCATTATGTAAAGTTTTGAATGGCTTTTGCCCATTGCAGATGGGGTATTGCAAATTCATTTTGTTTTGTTCCTTGAACCAGGCTGATTCTGATCAAAGTGCTCTTCAGCTGTTAAAATGGACCAGCGAAGTCTCTTGCTCACTGAAGTCAGGCTCGAGGATACTTCTCCTAGAAGGGTTTAGATGCTGATGATCATATTTGGAGGCAGATCTAATCCATCAGAATCTATCTTTAAACTCACAAAAACCAGTCAGCCTTTACTGTGAAAGCAAGTTTTACACCACATACCTCAGAAGCACAGGAATCGTCAGTTGGCAAAGGAGGAAAGAGATGCAAAAAGGTGACACCTCAAGTTTTCAAGGTGCTTACAAACAGGTTGTCAACAAGTTTGTCTCCCAGAAAGAGCTATTGGCATGACACCGTGGAAGAAGAATGCGTTGCATCTTGGTATGCATTTCCCAAGAGATTCAGTCCTCTAATGTTAGTGTTACTGCATAAAATACATAGAAAGTGGACACTGCCCCTGTTTATTAATGCAAACCTGCAACTAAATTCAGAAACAGAGATGCTTAGTGTTGGGTTTCAGACAGGAATTTCACAGAACAGCAGCTGTTCTAGACACAAGCACCAAACAAATACAAGCTTAAGAGACTGGGTAAAGACTGAGGGGCTGCATCTTCAGCCTTAGACATCCAAGCTCCTCTTAGGTCCTCCCACAGAGCTTGACTCTAGTAACTGAGGTAAGGTCACTAATAATTTGGTTAAGATTCAGGTCCCATATACAGATCTTCCAAATCCTTTTCTCTTTCCCATTTTCCCCCACATCTAATGTCCATATTCTCATCATTCATCATTACCAATCTCAGCTCTTTTGTTCCTACATACAAATATTGGAAGTATGCCATTAAAAAAGAATTATTATTAGTAGAAGTGTTGTTGTTGTTGTTATTCAAAAAATTTATGACACTAGTTTTGTTCAAGTCAAGCTTCAATTCTGCTTAAGATGTATTAACCAAGTGCAGGGAATGAGCACCTGAGTGTGATTTGAGAAGTGTATATATATATATTGCAGAGGCATGGTAGGAATCCAGAGAATATTGGCGTATCCTACAGAAATCAGCGGTGTCAAATTGTGCACATATATGAAAGACTACACTGTAGGAGTTTTAGTAATGCCAGACACAAAACTTTTTAACTAGGTAAGGATATTTAATGTGTTTCATTATTCATCATTCAATGTGCACCTTTAAACACATTTGCTTAAGCTACTGGAAAGAACAAGCCAGATATAATATTTTGCCAGCTCTCTGAAAAAAGTCAGAATGCTCAGAAGCCTTATTTTTCAGCCTATGCAAAACTATAATAATTTTCATTACTGCTACAAGGCAGAGGTAATGAAGTGAGGGTGAACAGGATTTCATGTACCTTTGGCAAGCCATATGTTAAACACATATGAGAATGAATAATTAACAATACCAAACAAGCAAACAAACAAAAAAACCAATTCAAAGAAATAGCCTTACTTTTGCTACACAGCCACGATGTTTGTGTGTACTTTTCTCCTACGGATGCACTGATGTCAGACCACAATTCTGAAAAAACAAATAAATCTTGCTTTTCAATATTCTCCATTCTGCATTTCTACAAATTGTGCTGCCTTCCCCTCTCCCCTCATGCCCCTCAATTAAGGAAGGTTAGACAAGATGCTCCTTCTTTCATAGGGCACCCAACACCACCATTCACTGCTAGCACAATTTAGGTTCTGCTCGTCAGTCTTGACAAACACTGAGGGTATCACCCAAGTCTCAAACATATTTGCAAACACTTCTAGGATTAATTTCCACCAATTTTCCCAGAGGCCACATGTATACAGCAGACTCGTAACCACATGCAAATCAAGGTCTCCTCATTAGCCAGTTGCTGCCTGACTGCCATGCCCAGAAAACTTCTTCAGGCAAATGCGTCTCTTGCCACCCAACGCTTCTGCCCACAGTGGAAGCTGGGGCAGGTGCTTCAGCCTCTCCCAGTATAGAGCAGGTCCATTACACCAGACACTTCTTCCCCCAGGGAAAGCAGTTTATAACTATTGTGCACCTGATATGCTGTTGATGAGACTGTAGTTCCATTATGAACAGACTGAGATGGAGTCACCTACCTCTCCTGAAGTTATTCGCTGAAATAAGGAGTTGGGAAAAGATCAGCCAGGTCCTCAGTTGTCTCTACAATTTTTGCATTATAGTCATCATTCCAAGCTTCTTACATTATGGAATCTGAAGACTTTTTCTCTATGAGCAGAAATACAGATTGTATCTCGGAAATTCGGAATCCGGAAATTAAGTTCTGGTAAATTTATTGTCAAATCCTTTACAAGTAATTTGTGTTCAATGTTTGCATACACTATATGCTGTAGCTGTTTGCTAAGAAAATATTTATTAGGATTGGAAGTTTAACATAGTAAATCAAACACTTAACATTCACTGGACTTCAAACATTGATATAAAATACCTTACAAAAATTTTTTTATGGAATTACACAAAGCAAATGCACAGGGTTTGTCTGTTTCTACACTGAATTAATCCCAAGCCAAAACCAAAAAATAACCCCCAAAAATCACAAAAAAGGCATGATTGCATTTTTGTCATAGTTGCACTGCTATGTAATAAGCCCTTTTTACAAACATTTACTCAATGTTAAAAAAAATCAATTAAAAATGTATTCCATCTAACAGAACTATTGGATTAACAGCTGATTTTTAACTGACTTTACATCATGAAATTCTATTAATAGAGGTACCTTAGTCACTTAGTTTAAAATATGGAGAGTAGAGATAGAAAAAAATTAACCTTTAGTAGTCTTTAATATAAAACGCACTAAATTTTCCAAAATAAGATTACGACACACTAGTGCCAATTTATGCTGACAAAAGCCAATATCAGCTTCTTTCTAACTAAAATTAATTTCAAAAAACCTTTATATATTACATGAATATTCAAGTAAACTATTTAAAATTTTAAGAATGCAAAAACTGAATGATACAGTGTTTAAGAGAGATGGTTAATTTGGGAATGCTGTCATGTCCAACTATATATATTTATAGATATATTTTCTCTTATTTTTAAGACCATCAAGATACTACCTGATACTGTAAGAAATCTCTGTCAAAAGAGACATTAACATTTGATATTTTTCAATGTATAACTTCAAAAAAATTAAAAGGATTTAACAGATCACTGTTTCTGTGTACTGTGCGACACTGAATCACCTTACTGGCTTCCCTTTGTAAAGTGCTGAGTAACAGCCAAACTACATCAGACTTAAATGCATTTATATGGAGATGATAGTACTCAGTGTCTTACAAAGAAAGAATCACCATTAAACTGCTATAATCAAAAAAGGAAATAAAATAAAAAAACCAAGTTCAGCTGAGTAGCGTGTGTGTTCACCAGTGTCAAATCTCTAACAAAACCCTGAAAGACTAACAACATGTTTCTTGCAGGCTGTATTCTTTATATCCATCAGCTGCAAGGACACTAAAAAAAAACTATTAACGATTCAAACACTGGACACCTTCTCTGGTTGAAGGCGAGTTGCTCACTAGTTTTGGTCAAGTGGCTTTTGGGAAACTTTCAGAGAAAAATAACCCAGCAACAGGAAATTGGAATGGGAAATGGCAACCATGCACAGTTACATTACTGCAGGAATTGAGTAACACATGCAAGACAAAGAAAAAGTCAGAATATACCAAAGTAGCAATGGTTAAGAAGTTAGTAAAGTTTTCACAGTGTTTCATACAGCCTTTTACTTTAACACAAGTGCATCACTTACCACCACTACTGCTCAGACATTTTAAAACATCTCTTGGCCATGCAGATCATTTTGATAAGAAAACAGCAAATTACACGTCTTAGGCATTTTTAGACATTAAGTACAGCTTATAATTTTATTTTTATATTCAGTCTTATCAAACAGATGTTTTCAAGTTATATTCATTCTAAGTGTTGGGCTTTAACATTCCTTCCAATTTTGTTGGATCCTGAGCGCTAAATGCCCGAAGAACTGGCCAAATACTCAAAGTTAAGCTTTGTTCAAATAGCCCAGTTACTACATGAACAGAAGGCATAGGGAATTTCTTGTTGGCACTCCTAAATTTCTTCTTTCCTAGCCTTGAGATGGTTTTATTCAGTTGTTCACATATATCTTTGCCTTCTGGAAACATTACTCTACTTGGGTGATTCATGAAGAAGTAAAAGTAGACAAGAACACCACTGACTTTTTTTTTCTCTGTCCAAAGAAGAAAATACACTTTTTTTTCCCCATTTGGCAAATTCTATTTGACGCCACATCACCACCACTCAACATTAACTCATACAACAGAGACTTACTCCACTGTCAGACACAGCAGGGGAACAATGTCCAAAGGATAAATGGGAGGCTCTTTATCAGATATAATTGCTTGCTCATAAGGAGAGAATCCAGCTTCCCCTTTGTTATTCTTTCATAAATTAATAATTTGTTAAAATCATACTCACAAGAATTTTAGCTATTACACAAAATTCAAGTTTAAAAAAAAAACAAGAATAAATTAGTTACAGCCTTGTAAACAATTGCTCATTTATGTAACATACTTGGGGAAAAAAAATTCTTCTATATAATAAATCAGACAGTACAAGGCACACATCACACTTAAGAATTCAAAGTGATAAAACCAGCAGATGCCTTCATCTCCTTTGTTCGCTGGTGTAATTGTGCTATAGACACTGTAAAAATATGTAGATTTTTGTTTACATTACAGTCATTTGAAAATATTTCATGACTGTGCTTTTTCTGGCAAAATATTTGTGCTATTTTACAGTACAGTATGATTTGAAGCTCTTGGAATGAATCTTCTCAAATGTTCTCTACAAAGCTGCCAGGAAAAAGGCCAGTCTTCCCATTTCGTTGCAGAGTGCCTTTGAACCAGCCATCCTCACGCTTTTTGTGTACAAAAACAATGTCACCTTCCTTAAGTTCAAGTTCTGCTTCGCTCTGGGGAGGATAGGATACCACAACTCTGTACCTGCGTAATTAGAAAAAAACCACCTTGATTTAGGTTCTTTTTTTGCCCCCCTCCCCCCACTTTTTTTTCACCCAACACTTTAAAAAATATTTCTGTGCCTGTTGAAGAGTAAGAACACAGGAAACTGTCTAGAACTGTTTGATGAGTATGTAACAACTTAAAACTACGTCTTGAACAGATAATAACAATAGCGACATAATAAATTTAAAGCAAATTCACGCATCTCCTACGATTTTTTTTCCACCAAGATTGCTGTAAAAATACAGACAATGGTTAAATAACAGGATAAAATTGTAAACATTTTTTTCAACATAAATTTGCAGACTCTTTCAGTCAGTGTGATTCAACAGGAATCAAAGCATTCACATACAGTAGCTAGGCATAATTTTACACATGTATGTTTAATTTTATATTATCCTGGTGACGGCTCTTAAGGAAAGGCAAAGAACAAAAGGAAGAAACCAACAAAACCTATTAATTTGATTTGCTGTTTTAAATTATTTTCATTTTTCTTAGAAACTCTTCAAGACAGAACATATTCCATCTTATTTGGACACAACTGCACAACCTGTGTACTACTATATTAAAAACTATATTCAACTCAACAATTTTCTTAAGCACCTGACACAAGGAAAAGTGTATTTTTTGAGTCTGTCACAGTAAAATCACTTTTCAAATAAGAGTGTATTAAAAAGAGGCTGCAGTCTTCTCTCTCTGTTTTTAAATGTGGATACCACTCAATCTCTTCAGTTCACATCAACCTTTATTTCTTCATAGATAAAGATAACTATTATCTTAATAAGCTTAAAATAATTTATTATTTTAATAGATTAAAATAAATTAATGATCTGATGAAAAGAAAAAATAACAGCATATAGTCTAGTAAAGGATGGAATGCCAATTATAGCTCAATACACACATAATAAAACAAGTTAATTCTGTCATATTGCAGCAGACAAAGATTCTGTGTTATAGTAGAATGTTTTGCTTAAGAACATATGAAACAAAAATAAAATCTGACCATACAGTGAAAAGTATTCAGAAAAGAGTAGCCGCACTTTGCAAATAATTAAAGTCTCTTAGGAAATCTAAGTATAGCCAAACATATTTGGACTTAATTTGTTGTCAAATGTTATTTATTAGTGCCTTATAAGCCATGACTTTGTTTCAGTTATGGCAATCCCCAGATTTCAGAGCACAGGAATTATTAGATTCATGCTTCATAAAAGCTACCAAGCCAATTAGAAGATTTATTAGTGTGCAGCTCCACAATGCTCTGCCTCCAACCTAGGCCTGCACTAACTTCTGCTGTGGGCAGCTTGGGTTTTAATGCTGACTTAGGAATAAGAACCAAATATTTTTAATAGACTGTAAGTTAAATTGAGACTGTAAACTTCTTGAGTTAAAACAACAGCTTCTACTCAGGCAGGACAAGGACAAGATAGTGAAGGATAAAGAACTGCAATAAAGCTATGAAGAACTTCTACTGTTGTTAACAAGCAGGTTGCTCCCAGGCTGAAAATTACCCAGCATGCTACACAGCCTGGTAAAAAATCGAATTTCAAGAAAGAATACCTGCCTGCCTCACCTTGCATTCTGTCAAACACTGCCCTGGAAATGTCTGACTGGAAATACACTTGCTTTCAGTTTCTGTCTTTCAGTAACCTCTATGCTCCCCTGAACTGATTGACAAGTCTGTTCTCTGCTGCAGCTTGGTCCCATCTTCTTTGTCCTCCCTAGAGGATCACCAGCTAGGACAGAAACTCTGTTGTCCTGAGCTTTCCATACAGTGTCCAACAACCTCGGCAGTAATTTGGTACTTCTCATTAAATTTTAGCTTCCCAACTATCTTGATATTCATCTTGAAATCTAGTGTTGAAAACAGAGCACAACACCCCTGGTTTTACAGTGCTATTTTACTGTATTTTTCAATTTTTAAATAGAAGAAACTCATCAGGCTTTGTACCTGTAAATCACATATCCCTCTTCAAATTTTATGCCAAATTTTACAAATCCTGTTTGCCCAAAGAGAGCTGATCAGACCCAGACCCATCACACATTCACACAGCTGTCTATCCAGATGACCCTGGATTAGCTATGGAACAAAAACTACTTTTCCATTACTTATTTCATCATCTACAACATACTGCCAAAACTACCAATTTCATGCAGAATAAAAAGCTTATGCTTCAGCTCAAAAGTTCATTGCAAGGTCCCTAAAGAAAAATAATGATATTTACTGAGCATGACCTATGTTTTGGAAAAACATTTTCATTCCCACATGTTTAAATCTTCCAAAACCCTTCCTTGTTTGTCTCCCTATTCAGTATTTGCAAATGTTTTCAATGTCTGAAGATCAAATTTGTAGGTATTTTGTGGTCACTTAATATTTTACATGCAACTAAGCTGTACAACTATGAAGTTTTTCCTTTCTTTTATTTTTCTTTGACTGTTTTACAACATTTTTCAATTATTTTCAAAATATTACTCTAATTATTTTTAATCAGCTACTGACAAAATGTTAGTATTATAAAAAAAAAAGTACTTCAGCTTCCCAGAAGTAGCCAATATATTTGCCACTGGTTGTTTGCTGTATTTTGCTTAATGTGTCTGGCTATATCCTACAGTGCTTTTGCTTTGTATTTGTGAGTTTATTTTTTATTTTGAAGAGGGTGGTGGTCTGTCTTCACATTCCTCCATTCTACTTTTCATTTTTAATATTAGCATTTCTCACACTTTCCAGTAACATGGAAAAGATTGTATCTTCCATGTGTTTCTCCATTTCTTCAATGCTTCTGTTTCACTGGACACAAAATACTGCTTTTATTCCCACCTACTTGTGTTTGATTTTTGGACGATTATCTGTGGTTTTCCTGATCAACAAGTGGGTAATAATACTTTCTCACATGCAGAAAATTTTAGCTGAGAGAAACACAGAAGGTTGGAATTACTACCATTACACAAGTTCAACATGTAATTATTACTCAACTTCTTGATTTAGCTTTTTTTCCTTGCACTTAGAATTTTTACTTTCCAGCTCAAGTGTGCCCTGATGTTGTGCAGCTCTTGTGTCCTCTCAGTGGGTGCCTTGACTCCTACAGATCACCAGTGCCCATCGAGGGCAGAGAGATCCTCAGCATCTCATTAACAGCGTTAAATGGTGCCAGATGTGGTAAGGCTTGCTGCCCTATAAAGCCCACTGGCCCACTCACTGGGAGCAGATGTTACACCAGTCATTCATCGTGTGGTAGATGAAATTACTCAGGGTCACTTTAATCAGAGAACAAAATTACTACTTTTCTTTCACTGTAACTGGATGAAAGGGTCATTTTATAATTTAGGATATGCAGTGACGTGTATTTAGGTTCAACTTCAAGTCTCTAACACCCTGGTGGAATGCTGGGTAGTTTATTATTACAATGCTGTCTATTTACTGTAAAATTTAAGGCTATTTAAGCAACATTTCCCTCTAAAAGAGAAAGTTCATGGAAAGAGCTTGAAATTTTCTTTTAACTTTTATGGAAAAAGTAAACTCCTCAGATAACCAAATTCCTGTATATTCATAGCACAACATGTCTAACTTTGGGAATTGCAGGGAGTTGGGTCTATCTTTGTAAAGAAAAGACAGTGATCCTTGGCCTTGTCAGCACTGCATCAGTACAAGAAATCACCTCAAGACAACCCTTGTATTGGCTGCAGAATCAGAAGAAATTACTAAGCCCCACTGCAGAGTCTCAGGTGACTGGAATGCTCCAAACTCTAAACAAGAGTTGTCTGAAATTTCTGTTAAATGTCTCTGCTCCTTCTGTACAGGGAACATGGACCACAGCAAGCAACCAGCCTAGTTCACAGGAGCAGAGTGAGTATAGGAATGAGAACTACAGACCTGCAGTAGTAAGGCTGAAGAGAATGTCAGCATCTTGCCTTCCTTTAAGTTAAAAGGCCAATGGTATTCAGTATCTGCAAACCCATGTCACAAAGAGCTTGTTTGCTATCAAACAAATCGAATGTCCATCCACTTATTTTGTATTGGTTGGAAAAAAGTTCACAAATTTTACTTCTCATTTGCTATAGAACATAAAGGAAAGACATACTCTAGGACAACTCCCAATTCCAGTGAATGGAGAAACAGTGGGATTAGCATAAAAATCTGGTACTGAATCATAAAGGAAGCAGGGAGTTTGGAGCAAATTCTATATCCAAAACAGGAACATTTTCATGTGTTTTCCAGGGTTGAGTCAGCTTCTTTTGCTCCTAATTCATGCAGAATAATCAGCAGACTCTGACTCCTAAATACTCTAGTCACCTTTGAAAATAGAACTTGAACACTAATAATTACACTGTCAGAATAGAAAGAGTTTCTTTTTCCAGTCATATTGTAATCTGTGATTGGAATCTGGAGATGTAAGAGCAGAATGATCCTAGCAGGAGATTTCTCTGTTCTTCAGCTTTTTGTTGAACTTCATAAATTATATCCTCATGACTATTTCCCTCCTCAAATCAAATTTTCACTGAAGATGCCACTGCATCATCAGTATGATTCCTACCCACCACGTCTTCCAGACTGCTGGAGAGTAGCCAGTGCTTCTAAATTACTTTGAAGATATTGAGTCAAAGGTAAATTTTAAATATTATTAACCAACACATTTTAAAAAATTCAGCCACAGGAAATGTGCAAGGGTACATCAGCAGGAGAAAAGAAATTAACCCTGTCCAGAAAAGGACAAGGGGAACCCAGATGAAATTCTGCCTAAATACACTGACAAAAATGTAACAATTCTGCATGACTACCACTGAGAATTATCTTGCAGCAATGCTTCTTCAGTTGCAATTATCACTTATATGATAGTAAGGATAGAGAGAATGTTTGAGTATACATTATTACTAGATCAATAAAAATACATAGCATCATTTTCTGTAAATAGTTCTGAGAAAAAAAATTTCCATCATGGATGTGAAAAAACTACTTCTTGTGATGACAGAGAGAGCTTTACACTAATATGCACTGGTTATGCCAGAATGAATTTAATATTATTTTCCCATTCAAAGCATAAAAACATATTACTGTGCCAAACAGACTTATGATAATGTGAAAATGAATTATTTTATTCTTAAAGAAGAGTCTTTCAGGTTTTATTTTCTATCTCTAAGTGTAAATCTACTTCACAAATTAAGTATGGAATAGCAATCTCCTGCAAGGAAATTGCATGAAGGAATTGCATATTTTTAAAATTATTAAAGGTATGACAGAAGTGAACTGAAAGACAAGTAGAAAGTTATATATTGTCTGGATTTTAATATGTGGGCATAGCTTAAGATCAGTGAGGAAGTACAACAGGATGCCCACACACCATGAGTTAACACTATCAGAACAAAGTCTACAATAGTCAGTTTGAATCAGTTCAGTCCTAGAGCTGTTAACATTGTAACTCTACTATTTTGTTCTCTGTATACCACACAATCCTGTAGCTTCTGAAAAAGAAATCCTATGACACTCTTCATACTGCTTGTCTGCTACCAGGAAGAATAAAAGACACTGTAGTTAGAAAACTGCCACTTCCTTCACATTCTACTGAGGACTTGACACTTGAAAAACTACAGGTGGACACAAAAGTCACAGAACATTTAAGCAACTGCCTGTCAGTCTCAGAGTCCAGACAAGTGTATGTTTTTCAGACTCACTTGCCAGGGCACAGAGGCCGCCCTAGAGCTTGCTGTGTGGATGCACAGCCACGGGGCATTCAGGCAGCAAAAAGTATCTTTGCAAAAGCTCAAGAAATCATATATTAAGAAACCTACACATAGATAAAGGTCTCGTTCACCATATATTTAGGTTGGCAGTTATACACTGCTAATAATCTTAAAGGACTGACCTGATACTCATACTTGCAAGAATATAATGTGCTTCTGTTTTGCAAAATAGGAGGCCTGTTTTGTCTACCTCAGTTCTCACACAAACCTGTGATCATCATATTTAAGTGTCTATTCATTCAAAAACTTTAAAGTAACATGAAAAGTAAACAAATACGAACATGAGTATTGGTTGATAAGTAAATAAAGAATTGTTAAAAAAATAAGTTACATCTTGCTGTAAAATCTCAGCATTTTGAAGCAGTTCTAACATACACTACGAGTGTCAGAGAATGGATTTTTCTTGGGTTGCCCAAGTCTAGCTGCTGAATAATTTACCTTTCACACACAAGAGGCCTGGATTCGTTGAGGACCGGCCCCAGCGATGAACAAGGCTGCCGGGGCGGCGGTGCTATTGGGATGGAGGAATCCAGGGAGCTGGTTTTCCGATGCAGCGGCTCCTGCGGCAGCGCAGAGGCCTCGCTGTCAGCGGGGCAGGAGCCGGCTTTGCTGTGAGCGCCTGCCGACGGCAGCTCTGGCCCCACTGCGCCCTGCAGGGCCAGCTCTGCCGCAGCCTGCTCAGCCTCCGGCGTGGGGGACGCTGGGGGTGACAGCCGAGGCTTGCGCTTCGTGGATGCTCCAGAAAGCAGTTTCAGCAGACCTTTTTTTTCTTTCTGCAAAGCAAAAGCAGTGCCTCATTTTAGAACAAAACTCTCCCATAAAGAGCTGAACACTTCTGATAGATGACATCATGCTCAGAGAGGACTCAGTAAATTATGAGGACATACTTGATGTTAGAGAGATAATGATGAAAATTATAAAAGAAAAAGAAAATCATTAACATTCTAAAGAGAAAAACGGCAAGTAATTTAGATCAAAAACTGGCTAAGTCCTTTCACTTTGTTAGGTTAAAGCTTAACTTAAAATGAAATGGCTCTGTCCCAAAAGGCTGTCTTGAAAAAGGCGTGAGGAGTTAAGATTCCCACAACAAGAATTTATGAAGTAGAATATTTCATTAACATGAACGTTTCTAGGAAAACAAAGAGTCACTTCAAACCAAGCAGGGAGAAAAGTCTGCTCTGGAAGCTGCTGTTTAGGTAAGTTTATTTTATTTATCCTCCCTCAGTAATGGAAGACCTTCATGATTTAACAAAAATTTGCCCTGAGGGGAACGCATTGTGTTTTGCTGCTCTGCTGAAGGGGAGGATTGTAAACATTCTTTTTGCTTGTCCAGACAAGAATCCCTGAAGACTATTACCTACCCTGAAGAGAATTATTTAAGTAGCTTTTGTGTTTCTTGTATTTTGTTTAAGAGGTGTGGCAGTGATCTTCTTACCAACCCTTTGACTGAGTGAATTTAGTGCTTATGAGAGGAGCCAGATTGTAAGCCCTGGAGACAAAAATAATATTTAACCATAGACAGAGAAAAGCATGAGCAACGCGAGATTTTTTTTTTATAACCTGGGATGTAATGGAATTAGCGAATAAAAAATCCTCAGTCCTTTTTCCAAGTCTCCAATAACTTAAAAGCTATTTCAGCAAAAATCTGCTGTTTAAACAATGTCAAAGATAAAGAGAAATTCAGAGAAATAAAAACAATCCACATTTATTAGCATCATTTACCTTAAACAACAAATAAGTTTTCTCTAGGGGCATCTCAGTCTGATTTCAATGTCTATGGCTAAAGTAATTTAAAAATAAAGTTCTAGGTATATCTACTCAGCAATAATCAACAAAAATAACTACAAAGTGGCTGACCTTTTTGACCTACATGGTTTAAGATTAAAATCTTTATAAACTTCACTAAGGAGTATATGTGGCTGAAGAGTAGTAAGGTAAATTCTACAAGATTTGAGATGTAAAGGTAGTTGTCACAAGGAGAAACGAATTTTCTAACTACACCACAACTGTAAAACAAAATCAATTACAAAGTTGGAAGAATTTTTCTGACAACAATATAGCATAATCACATGGCTTGGTGAACAGTGAGAATGAGTTTACACACATAGGAAATACTTCAAATGAAGGAAGGAAAGCAGAATCACTACAAAGTCTACTATCCTACATTTAAAAAAGATGGTTATGTGCATTTTCATAAATCTCTGTGTGCCTGCTTAATAAGAAAGGTAACCTAAAAGAATACTGATTTTCATTTTATTTTGTTAGATTGAAATTTTCACATTCCTGCAAGTTCATGTGGGTTTTTTAGGTTGTGTTGTTAACTCTCTTAAAAGACTGTATGATGAAAACAGGACAATTCAAGGGAATGATTGTATTCTCTACCCACCTTGCCATCCTTGTCTGTTTTACTGACAGCAGCATTTCCACCAGCTGTTAAAGCACTCTCTGGAGATGCAGGAGCTCCAGGGTGAGTGTTTGCAGTTTTTCCACTGCTATCTCCCTCCAAAGATGAAGCAGCAATGTTAGGAGCATTCAGAGAAGCTGCTGTACATGCCAGTGGGATGGTCGAGCGGTTCACATTGACAGCCGTGATGTAAGCAGCAGTGTTTGGAAGCTGGGGCTGGAGCTGCTGGGAGGCAACAGAGTGGTGGGGAATGATCACAGCTGCAGGAATAAGGCATGTTGGACTTTGTGCTTGTATGGGTGTGACTGCTGCCGTAGGTCTTTCTTGACTATGGGAGGCAACTAGAATAAAAGAATGAAATGTGAGAGTGCATCTTTTCACAGGGCACACAAAGTGAGGTACAGTCACTGTGTTACAGCTATCAGTCACAAGAAGTTTTCTTCTACCTTTTAAACTTTCATTTTTATTACTATAATGACATGATACACAGCACAAATTTATCTCACCTGAATAAAGCAGTTGCATATGCTACCTCATTTGCACTAGTATGCAACAGAAGAGTAACAGCATGGAAACTTCTCTGTTGTGGAGAAATCCAAGCTGCTTCACATACAGACAGATGCAAAGTGAAGATGACACTTTGGTACCTAAGAGCTAGCTAAATACTGCCTGGAAATTTTTGCTCCTTTTAATATGACACGTAGTTGTTAGGGCACATAAAGGAAAGTAGGAAGAAACACACCTTTTAGAAGTAGCTAAAAATATAATTAGATTGTTTCCCTAAACTATTCACAAAACCTACAACAGATTTCACAGGTCTTTCAAACAATACGTTCAGTGGCAATTACTGCTACGAGTGCTTTCTCTGAAAATATAAGCTGTTGTCTCTTGGGATGTTTAAATATAGAAGTAGATTTACTCATATCCCTGTGAAATAAAAGGAACATCTACACCAGAAGCTGGAGAATAGCACAGGGCTGAGTACATTAACCTGGGTTTCAGTGCAAAGCTGCAGAGCACAGAGCTTTGCATGAACTAATTTATCCTTTCCAAGAAGTAACACTGCTATTACAGCCATATGGTCAATCACATATGCTTTGAGACCATTTCAACATCTTGGGCATCTCTGCACCACTGGGTGGTATGAAATGCAGACAACTTAACTAACAACGTGAGGCAAAATGCAGCACCCCAGTGCTGTACAACCTCTCCCCTTCAAATACTTTGAAACTTTGTATCTAAGAAGGGGTCAGCCCTCTAGCTTGGTGCATGTATATTTCAACTGTATCAATTTTTGACTTTTCAGATACTATTTAGAGTTTCAGACTTGTTACAAGTGAAATATGGAACCAAACCTCCAGTACTTGCTCCCTTCATCCTGCTTTCTACAAATTCCTCTGGTAATTTGGTTAGATTGCAGCAACAGTATATCTGACAAAACTGATAAAGATCCCAAATTTAAAGTAACAATCCTACAGTATTATATCCAATTACAATCTCTGTAATAAGAAACAACAAATCCTTTCTTTTTTTTTTTTAAAAAAAAAAGGCACATCACTTATATGTTATGTCTAATTTTTTGATAACCTCTTCTGCTGTGGCCAACCGTTCCTAACTCTGAGTAGCATGAACATTTCAAGAGAAGATAAGGAGATTGTAGCAAGATTTTTTTTTTGTCAAAAACCAATTATTAATGCCAGCTTTTGTTCATGAGATAACATCAATTCTCCTAGAAGTAGCCACTATTCTTCAAGATATGTCTACACTCACACGCCATTTATGTATGACAAGCATAGAAGAGCCTTCTGTTTTTTTCTTATCGCTGATGGAATTAATAGGAAAAATGCTTCAAGTCACCCTATTTTCATACAGTTTATCCTTAAATGAAACAGGCAGAATATATCTTTTTTTCATAGGTCCTTCCTATCAAAGGAAGATACTCCCTCAGCAAAGGTGATGCCAAGCAATGTCTCACAAAGATCATTTGAAAAATGGTACTTGAAGCCCTGAGGTAAACTTAGCTGGAGCCCTGCATTGGTCTGTGAAGCCTCACCTAAAGAGCCTCACACTCAGCAAACCTGCTAGGGAAAGCTCAAGAGGATCATGTTTCAGATGTTTACCAGAAAGTTCTCTGTAACATTTGAACATAAAGCAGTTATTATTGCTTCAGTGCTCAGGTCCTTATAAGGGACAGATCTGTATTTGTGACTAACAGCACACCTTTACACAATACAATGTTAAGTTCTCTGGGATGAGAATACAGTCCCTTTGAATTTTTCATTTTGGACCTGAAAAGTTGGTGGGAAGTATGTTGTCACATTTGTCAGCTGAATGGAAGTGTAAAAGCTTATTCATCTTGACAGCAGTGCAGAGATGCAGGGACAGAAAGGCCCCCGGAGCCCACAGGAGCTTTCTCATTTGTGCTGTCACTTGCAAGCTCCTAGGCAGCTCAAAAGAAGGATTTAGACTAGAAACCACCTGTGCCTGAGAGGCAGGAAAGTACAGAGGCTTTGCTTAGTTTCTCTTACCAGTTGCCAGCATCATCTGGTTATTTTTACTTGAAGGCAAAGAATAAAGTTGTTACAAAGGACTAACACACCTGCTCCAGCTTCAGATCAGACTGGAGGAAGATGGGGCCAATTACGGAAATAAAATAACTAAAGACACATGTACACATCCTACCTTCAAAAGCAAACCTGGTGCTGACATCTGAACATGCACAGGGTGTTTTAGGAGATGCATGACTCTGAAAAGTGGGCTAATCCATGGATCTTAAGACCATAAGAAGAAACAACCCTTGAGGGGTTAACAGAGTATACCATTACCATCTCTTGCTTTCTCTTCTGCTCTGCCAATAAGAATCCTGTGATTAAAAAAAACCTCTTTTGTCGTGACTCTCAGTCAAGAGATCACAGACATTAAATTCAAGGCTGAAAGCGAGAACATTGGGATAGTCTGATATGGGAGTTTTTCCTTTTTCCTTTTCTTTTGAGGCCCTTGAAGCAACTGGAACAGATTTGGCTCCAGTTGTGTGGTATTTTCTTAGCCTGGCAAATCCACAGAGGAGCGCATGGATTTGGTAAACAAAAACTCTTAAAAACACAACTATCAATCTTTTTGGATCTGCACTGAAAGAACTAGAAGGCATGTTTCACTATGATGTGGCCTGCCCCTGACAGTAAATGCAGAGTTACACCTTTCAGAAATACAGAGTTTTATTACATATAGATTGTATGGATCTTGAAGCCAGTATAGTCTTAGTGTTGCAGAGTCAAAGCTGAAAGAAGTCAAGGTTAGAGAACAAACTGGAATGCTTAAGGAGTAACCCTGAGCCAGAGACCTGAAAACGAATGAACACTAAAGGTATTCAAAGGTGTTAGAAGATAATTTAAAAGTGAATGCTAAATTAGAGCAATCCTTTGCTCTTATGCAGTTAACACACAGAAAATAAGCTATGACTCAGATGTTCTTACCATTTTTATTACTATATGAATTGCATACAAGTGGGGAAGCTCAAAGAATGTCCCCATCCTAGATACTGCTGGAACAACAACAAAAAGAAAAATTCCACCTCAAGTACTTGCATATAGATTCCTAATAGTGGGAGTATGTACGTACACACAGTTGCTTAGAGGAGAATAATAAAAGACTTAACAACTCAGAGGGATACATTGTCATTCCAGAAAACATTCAACTCTAAGCAATGACATCAAAAAAAGCTTTTAAAAAACCTCAACACATGCTTACATAGACCCTCACTCCAGTCACTTGTCAAGATGGACTCTACAGTTTGTCTACCACAGGTAACAGATTTTGGTGGGGTTTTTTTACCTGTTCTAACTGCATTTCGAGCCTGGTTGACTGTCATTTGTCCTGTCACGTGCATAAGGACCTTGGTTTGTGGACTGGTTTGGATATGTGCTGCAGAAACCACTGCTGTCTGTACTGTGCTGGAGTTCACTGCCACGCCGTTCCCCTGGAGCTTCTGGCATGTTCCACTAGCAGTGGAAGGGCTGACCATAGTTACCACTCGTCCTGTTTGGCCAGAAGTAGACATGGGAACTTTTGTTTGTGAGGCACTAGTCACCGTCCTGCCAAAATTAAAAGCAAACAATAAAACACAACTGAAAAAAACTACCCAGTTACTAAAATCCACAGGTCTTCTATTACACAATTTTAGCATTTAATACAAGAACAGAATAATTTTGGATTTGAAACTAGCTAAACTATTTAGACACTTGTATGACACTGTACCTTGTAACTGGAGCCACGTAATTTCCAGGAAAAACACCAATCTTGCTTGTATGCATGGAAGTTCCCTTGAACCAGCCATCTTGGCAGCGTTCAAAGACCAGGAACATTTCTCCTTTCCGCAGTTCCAGTTCATCTTCTTTTCGAGGAGTGTAGGGGTAGATAGCAACATACCTAAAAGACAGGAAGAGTGATACAAATGATAAAACTAAAACAGTTGAAAACTTGACTTGTGTTTCGTGGCACAGAGAGTTCAGTCAGAGATGAGAAGGCATGGCAGAAATGGCTGTGATAATCCCTCATACCATTACAGTATTAAAACAGAAGTCATGGAAATATTAAGGGGGAACAATAACAATTAGAAATATCCTCTGAACTTCACTTTAATAGAATGCAAAATACTTGTAATAGGACTGTCCATTTTCTTAATGCATTTAGTGATCCGAATTAAGTAGGTGTTTATCAACTACACATCCCAGCATATCCCATTTTTCTCTCCCAACACCTGCTTCTCATATCTCTTACACTTTGTGACACATCAACTTTTTTTTTATTTATTTGGAGAGTTGGGGAGAATGAAGAAGTTTTGTTAGCTGGGAGTGAAAGATCAGTATCAGAAATACTTTTCAAACTGCAAAACCGGAAGATCCTGTGCAAACTTCAGTGCAAAGAAAAAAGATGTATTACTAGAAATTGAAGTCTATGGGTAAGGTGATAAGCAGCTAACTCACTTGTAAAGTTTATTGCCTTTTATGTTTTCTAAGCATAAAAATTCAAAGTTAAAAAAAAAAAGCTGAAGCTCCTGCAGTTGCATCTTGGGATGTTCCTAGGGAAGTTTTCAAACAGGATTGCACAGTTCTCTATTACTAGAAAGTGACACTGTTTTAACCACCACAGTGTTCTATTTTCTGCCACATTTGAACCGTAGAAAAACATTTTAACTATATATATAATTATTGACCCAGGCCTATGGAAAATAGCATTCTAATAAATCCCATTTTCTCTAAAATTTACTTTTTGCAAGAGGCAGCCATTAAAGTAGACGGGTAGACTATCCCCTTTTTTGAAAAAGGATCTACAGTTGCTTGCAATGCTAGTCTTTCCCACTCCCCTTGTAACCCCAAGGGCAAAAAAATGGGCTTTAGACAACATTTTTTCATCAAAATTGTCTCTTGTGCATAGTAACAATGGCATTAATTACATGCTTCTCCTTTTTGCATTACATTTTTATTCCTTGCTGTCCACCCAAGAAACTTTGCTATATCTACAAAAATCCTTTAAAGGCAATATAGGTACCCAAAGCCAGCATCCAACATATGGTACACTGGCAGCAGAAGGCTCCACTGGTATGTGATTTAGCAGTGATCTACAAAGCCACACACTGAAGCTCTATGGGGAAGCAATTGATGTGCTTTAAGTGATATTCACTAACTTCCCTTTTAGTTAATTAATTCCAAATTACATTAGTATCCTCATACAGAGCAACCCTTTGAAGATGGGAGGATGGGAGTAAATGAGATGGGAACTTGATTAACTGTGCTAGGCACAATAATTCGTAAGAACCAGAGTGTTAAAATGCCTGACACCAAGAAACAGCCCAAATCCAGATGCACCTGCTATACAAGAAGGGTGCTCTTTTGGAGTGGGAGGAAACCTGGTGGGAAGATAACAAGAACAGAACAGAAGCAGTCCTTATTCAAACATGTCCCATTAGATGCTTCAGCACCTCCTGAATTTTATATTTTATCGCTCTTATTCCCCAAGCTGCACACAAAGAAGTTTTCAAGAAGAAAGATGTTGTTAGCAACACATGTTAATATACAAAATATTTTCACCCAAAAGGATGACGCACATTTGCTTGTATTGCAAGTGTGAAGACATAATGCTAACTAGCAGCTTTCTGCCTTCATTCCAGATTGCCACCCACCAATTAAGTGCACTGTAGAATCTTCAGTTAAATTTCAATTGCAACTGACACAAGCAGTCTGACAGTAACACATTAGCAGTCTAAATGAAATACAGCACTTCCTGTGTTTTGGCATAAGTTATTGCATTTGAGAATAGCCTTTTCATACCATACATAATGGAAAACACTGAATAAATTCACTCCAGTGAAATGACACTTTTGAGTTATACAGTATTCAGTGCTAACGCAAGGATTCATTCATCTTCTGCATGATAAACGATATTTTTGAAGTGAGTCCTTTTTATGCACAGCAACAGCTGATTATATTTATCTACAATGTAAACAATGCTCAGTATGGAGGCTGTTTGGGGATATCACCTTTCTGCATGCTTTTGTTCCGAGTCGCATGCTTGGCTTTTTGGCAATTCCAGCAGAACAGAGCCAGCTGCCATGCTGTATGTACAGGTGAAGTTAGTGATCTCATTCTGTTTTTACGACTAGAGAAAAGTTTCTATTTTACTTACACACTTGGACGAGTTTGTGGTCGTAAATGTGCCACTTGGTCAGTTGATCCTGATGCAGACCTTTGTATGACACTTGTAGACTGAGGTCCAGAAGCAGCCGATGCAACGATTGCAGCAGACAAGAGAGGTGGTGGTGGAAGTGGGGGATTCATATTCTGATTTTATAAGAACAAAAAAAATTAGCAACAGATGATCAATATTGTTTGATGAGTTCAATCAGCTGAAAAAAATAAAAGCATGATATTCTAAGGAAGTGGAAGAAAAGCAACTGAGTCCAGCATTGCTTTACCTACTGTTACAATATAACTGGAGTTAGCTTTGTCTCTATTTCTCTTTTTCTCAGTTTAAAATCTTGAAGTTTTGGCAGTTAATTAAGCAAATGACAAGCAATTTCTCAGCACGGGAAAAATGGAAAGCACTGTTTCTAGTTATAACATGCTTAGGATAGGGCTCGACAAAAATTCAGAAGCCTTCCAGGAGGTAGATTTTGCATCCCGCTGCTGACTGTACTTCATAACACGATTGTTTTTGTAACCTGAAGCTGAAACATAATATACAATTCAGCTGCAGTGCACCCAAAAACACGCCTTCTGGGGGAAATTATCCTTTGATGTATAGGTTACAAAGCAAGAACAATATGAGACCATAGTCACTGAGTTATTGTTCCCTCTTTCTCCTATTCTTCTAGTTTAAAGAGTTAGTTTTTGAAATTCAGTATTATCAAGATTGGTAATCTTAAACAACTACCCCAGTAAAAATGCACCACAGATCGTAATGGGGGTCCTGCCTACAGACTTCTGTGCCTTTTGAGAATCAATGGAGCAATTGTTACTTTCTGCTCTGTAAAGCCTCAGACAATTCTTTAGGACCTTGTGTATTGACACTCCTGGGAAAAGGCACTCACAAAAGGAGAGCTTTTCCTTCCCCCCTTCCAAAAATAACTATTTGTGTTACAACACACATAAAAAGTAATAAAAAACCTTCAACCTTTGAAAATGTAAAACGGAATTAATTTCAAACATAATCTTCCTAAAACTCAGAGAGCTAGAATATTAATTAACAAAATACCTTGAAGTAGTGCTTGGCACTTCCAATACATCAGCATATAAATGCACAGCATTACATTATCAGTTTGGAAAATATGTAATTGAAAGTCATTTTAATTCCCCTCAAACACTTCACTTCTATAAAGGGTTTTGTCTTTTTTTTTTTTTACTGTTTTTCTAAAGAAAAAACTGAAATGGAAACAAACTGAGTTCTACTCTGTGTGATTATTACTTCGCTGCATTTGGTGAAAATGTTAATAAAAAGATAGCTCTTTAAACCAGTTTTACACTGCCAAGGCATAGTAAAGAATTGCATAATTGAAGACACTCAAATCTAGAGAAAACTTATCAACTCTTACAGTGTCTCACTCAAAATTGTTATGCTTAACTATGGTATAAATTGCATGTTATATTGTGGAATATCCCTATTTTATTTAGAGGCTTTTTTTTCTGGTCATACATTAGCAAGTTCTTAAAACAAATAGGCCTTCTGTATCTAACACTAAACAGACATGACTGCTAGAGAAACATTACTGAGAGCTTTGATATTAATAGTTATTTACAAAAATGGCAATTGCATTTGCTTCACATTCTAGATTCCTACCTCCCCAACTATTTTTTAATGTCTCTAAATAATCCATGCCAACATTTCTCTTTCTGCTGTTTTACAGCTGAAGTTATTTCTCCCTCCCAGTCAGACAGTCAACAAATGTCTTAGCTGAATCCAAGCTGAATGGGAGCACCTAACTTTCATGCAACCTGTCAATAAAATATAAATGATTTTTTTTTAGGCTTCTATATTTCTTTATATATGGTAGCATTTTTAAATCCACATTAGGAGATGATTAGTTGGAATTCTTTAAAATTAAAGCTATTCATGCACAATATCAAGGCTGTCACAGTTCCATACTTTCTGCATCTCTAAAGATGCTGAACATTGTGTTTCATTCATTTGAATACATAAAATACACTGAAGCTTTAGCTTAAGGCAATAAAGGCACCTTCACAGCTCTATTTTATTCTGCTTTATTCAGGTTCTGCTCCCCTCCCTGTGTCTACCAGTATGGTAATGAGACCAGCAGTGAGCCATAGCCCAATTAAACTCCCAAAGACTTGGCAAGTACCAAGAAATCTAAATAAATTACTTGATAGACTTTAGAGGACTAACACTCCACAGCTTGCACTGTTACGACTTGGTAAAATAGATCCAAATCATCTAGCCAAGTATTCAAGAAGTTTTCTGGCATGTAACCATTTTTCTAGCTGTTGAGAAACACACCTACCTCCAGGGCACATGCTAGTTCTGATGGCTCCCATAGTCAACATTCCATGAAAGAATAGACACAAACCACACATGATCCAATAAAATGTGCTCAGCAATAATTAAGAGTATTTTAGGTAGTTGAGGGGAAAAATTGAATGTTTCTGCAACTACTTTTCAGGCACCAGATGTACTTTCAAACATATAAAACAGCAAATAAGTGATAAATTATTTTTTTGAATGGGAAAATGAAAAATTACATAATTTGATACTTAATGTATGTTACAATTTCAAAAAGTATCTACACTCATGCTCTAGAAACACATGCATATTACTAAATTTAAATATAATTAGGCTGCATTCCCATATCAGTTAATTGAAGATCAGTAATCAGCTCACTCCAAGAATAATAAAAGGCACAGCAGTGGAAAAGAACATTCATTAAAAGTCTTCACTCCTACAATGTCTAGGAAAAAATATATGGCTTGCAAATTTCCCTGAGGGCTAACAAATTAAGGCTTATGTTTAACAAAATTCCGAAACTATATGTTATCAAATACAAGTCTCTCATACAAAACCTCATTGTTTCTTCCAGCTGCTTCCTCTTCACAACAAAAGTTGATTTGAATTTTGGTTGATTAAAATTAGGACAGTTCTTATTAAAACCTCCTGACTTACACTATTGAACTTACACTGGAACTACATAAAAGAGCTAAATGTCATCATTGTATTATATAACCCTCACAGCTTGTGCCTCATTAATAATAATACAAACTACCTTATATACTTCTACATAAGAGGCAATTTGTCTTTTTGTGCATGTACAAGAGAACAAGACCAGAAAAATCAGAGATTTTTTAATTTTTGAAACCTTCCAAATACCGCCCAAATATAGACCACCTATTTCTGCTAGTTAAGTGCACACACCAATGCACCATTTCAAAGTTAACATTTCCAATTTGCAGAAGGAGCAGTATGGAAATCTAGGTCTACTGCAGTCCAAAACACTTTTCACTTCTCAAGAGACTGTAAAGGCAGAATGAAAGGAAGGTAAGTTATCTCTGGTTCCTACATTGTTTTGCTGCTGCTGCTTTTGAATGTAGCTCTAACTTTGCTGTGGTATATTTTGTTTGTTTTTCCCACATCATGATTCAAATCACATACTTTAAGATTATTTTTCAGTAAAATCTATGGCAACTAGATCTCCTCTGTTAGATAACTACCTTATAAATTACATTCAAGAATTTCTTTCCAAGTGAATGAGCCTCACATGATTGTATGTGCATATTTTCAACCAACAACTACTGAATTGATATCTGTTATTTATATTTTGCAAAGAACTTTAAATATACCAAACACCTACAAGGTTCAAAAATGCCAGTGGCCAAGATGAGCTGACCAATTAATGACCTATAAAGGGTAAAGCTGTGGCTGGAAGTCCCAAAGAACAGTGTAAAATATATCACAGCCAAAAGCCCTAGCTGTGAGAAGTCTGTCTCAGTTCATAGCTTCTTCAATTTCAAAGAATCAAACCTCAAAACACAAGCCAAGAATTAATGCTGTTGTCTAAAAAACTGCTGCTGTAAAATAAAACTTTTAAATAAATTATCACAAGTTTTCTGAATGGAAATTAAAATTTTCTTAAATGATACAAGCAGGAGAGATCATATATGGTCACTTGACAAGAGTACTCTCATTCCTACAGCTTATTTATGTCAATTTTGGCTGAAAATTTGTAAATCATTTACTTCATACAATATTAGGTACCAAACAGCATCTACAAAACATTATCATGGACAAAATAAAATTACTACAATTGGCATTTTTGAACCACCAGAGGAACATAAAAGCTAAAGTGCAATCCTATACATGTACACAGATAAAAGAGTCACAGACTCCCTTGGGCTAGGAATTAATCCGAAGGGTTTTAGAGAAACTTGTTAGACAACTTGACAGCTCAAAATATCTCCTGCTTACCATAAAAATGCCATCTTTCTTGCAGGAAAGGCACTAGAAGTCACTGGCTTTTCCTTGTTTTGAGATTCAGGACAGATAAATGTAGCAAAGATGCATAAATGCAGAATTACTGTACAGGAATATATGCTTCTCTTCTTCACTGATGGGTAATCATGCTCCTCCTCTCAGATTTCTTTTTTCTCCCTTAATCTGAGTTTAGCGTTATATAAAATAAGTGTATAAACAGCTTGCTCTCAAAGAACATTTACTTTCAATAGTGTTATAAACACCAAAATGACTGGCTGAAAGGAGATCCAATAAACTACCTTCATGCTAAAGAAAAACTCATCCTGTTCCCATCCAATTTCCTTGTCAGTTGCTTAGTATTCCAAAATTAAGAAAAAAGCTAAAATGAGAAATTTAGGGAAATACAGGAATTTATTCTTACAAAAGCAAAAAAATACAAGAGCAAAAGGACTCAAGCCAACCATTTCTGATGTCCTAAACATACAACCACTATTGTTCTGCAGCTTAAAATTAATGCTCAGAATGTCAGGAAGGGTATTTCCAGAAGAGAGACATCTACAGAAACAAGAACATCACTTTCTCTCTTGACCTGTCAGAACCATTTTGCACATTTCTAAAATGAAAGCAAGAGTTTATGAAGCAAGAGGAAAAGTGTAAGTAAAAGATATACCTCACAGTCTGTGACTTCACAAACTGCATCATCATCTAATATCACCTATCAGAAAAGAGCACATGAATGACCTGACTCCAGCCAGAGCTGCCAGCTTGCATTTTAGTCATGCTGAAAACAAGTCAAGAAGAAACAGAACATTATGTACAGAAGGTTATTGACTTTTAAAGAGGGTGGCAGAGAATAATTCAGGTTCTCAATGGGAATTATATGCCTAATTGGAAACTTAAGCAGGAGCATGGTTATCACAAAGAGAAAGTAGCACCCCAAGATACAGGACAATCATATGGCAGGAGTTTCTCTCCATGCTGCATTTAGCACTGTAATTTAATTCCTGTGGGTACCCACGGTGAGATTGCCTTTGAACAAGCTTAAGCAACTAAAGCACCCGAGGTGGTTTAATGACTGCACCAGCACCAAACGAAAGCCTTTTTCCATGCTGGCATCAAATAAAGAACTACTGATTCTTAATAACAAACAGAAGTGTTTGTTACTGAGAGGAGAAAAAAAAACACTGACACGACTCCTGAAATTATGCACTGAATGCATAATTTTGCATTCAATTAACTTTGCTCAATCCCCTCCAAAACTTGAGTATCTCATAAATCAAATAAATTACTCAATATTCGCGGCATGTATGTTAGGTAGACTTGCATTCTGCCCAACAGCACAAATTATACTGAAGCCGATTATGTTTGCTCAGTTCTCACAGGTATTTTCTGAAGGATAAGGATGAAGGAAGTATAAAAGACTACATGGATTAGTATGTAAGCAACTAATTGTTTCTAGTATAAGATGTACACCTCACAGGCAAAAAAAGACCCGTGGGTCCTTCCTGGTGGACACCAACTTGAACAAGAGCCAACAATGTGCACAGGTTGCCCAGAGAGGTTGTGAAGTCTCCATCCTTGGAGACATTCAAAAGCTATTTGGACACAGTCCTGGGAACTGTGTCTAGGAGGCTTGCTTGAGCAGGGGGCTTAGAACAGATGACCTCAAGAGGCCCTTTGAACCTCATCTGCTCTGTGACATTAAAATATGAATCTAAGCATAAGGAGATTATTAACCGTTTCCAGATTAGCATACATTTAACAGTAGGATTACACAGATAATCCACAGATTGAAGGAGTCAACAATTTAACCACAATAAGGCAAAGCATTGCTACAGCTCAGTCTGCTTTACTCAGTAAGGCAGGGCAATATAACTGTCAATAATAAAGTCATCTGTCTGAAGAGCAAAGAACGTGAAATATATTTACTTGGATGAGAGCAGTTACTACATCACAAAAAAATGATGAGAATTTGTGGCATCAGCGTGGATATTTAGCTGAAGATAAACTTTGTGCTACATTCAGGCAAATTTTCAAGATACAAGAATCAGACTAAGAAGGTAGAAGGGTCATACTATCAATATCTTCTTCACTGAAAAAGACTGTGTAGTGCTGTACCCACTTCTGGCATGTGTCACCATGTATATAAAAGAAAGAACTGGAGATTATTCAGAAAACAACAGAATCATAATTTAAAAGACTGAAAAAATGCAACTTAAGAGTTCCAAAGAAAGCTGTCAAAATGCAACCCAGCCACACCTAGGCATTTTTATAAATAACAAAATGTTGATAGAAGAGTTCTGCCTTCAATTTTGCAGACTAATGTGTAAAATGATGCAAGTGCCAAAAGTTGAAAACTAAACAAGACCTATTTAGATGCAAGGCCATTCATAATATTTTACTTTGTTTAAAGACTGCAAGGAGAGACACCTATAAAAGATCAAGTCTCAGGGTTTTTTGTTTGGGTTGTTTGTTTGGTTTTTTAAAGTAAGTGAAGATCTATTATTCAACTGTGCCCCACCTCTTAAAAACTAAGGGCACAATTTTAGACTTGAAAGAAAAACTTAAGTTCAAGAACTCCTATGATTTAAATAAAGTCTTATTAAGTTCCCTTAAAGATCTCTGAAAACTGGTATCCACAATCTTTATTGAAGTTAAGGTAAGGCTCTGATAAGTACAGTACGATATATGACATTCCACAGTTTTTTTAACATAAGCATAGGAAACTAAAGAATTCCAGTAGGTTTTGGAAAGAAATCCTGAACTTTTTGAAGAAAATGTCATTTTATTTGTTTAAAGGAAACAGCATTGCAATGTCTTTCTTCCTTTAAAAGAAGGCCATTTGCTACATGCTTTCCTGTTGATCTCCAAGAACCTAACTTAAACCTGCTAGACACATTCTTCATCTGCCACAGGTGTACACACAACTGAAATCACCTTATTTAACGAGGAGACAGCAGACTGCTGAAGCTTATTTCAAATAATCTTGAAAATCTTAAGTAAGACAGAAATACCTGGCAGCTGTGGTCCCAAGTTGATATTTTTTGTAAGAACCTGTTTGCTTCCCCAAACTTTCCCCCCAGCATAATCTCTTTTTCTACTTAGGCTTAACAGAAAGACTGTTCTGGAAGAAAGTTGTGCTTCTCATGTTTACTATGGAGAAATTACAGAGCAAAGCTGGTGAAATGGATATGTATGACAAGATGCAAACATTTTTGTAGCAACAGGGCTTTTGCTACCATTAAATTCATGCCATTGTCTATCACACAGACACAATTTCCCTAAAACCATCACTTCAAATCAGTATTTCAGAACTTGAGAAAAAAAAAATTACTGTACAAGACCAAAGTAAAATGGGAAAGCTGAGTTTTCTGAAGCAGTACTTACAGCAAGAGCAGCTTGGTAGGTAACTTCGGAGGGGAAGGTGAAGGAAGGCCCTGTTGTGACTGGGCTGCTGGGGGGTGGAGTCACAATCAGCCCCGTAGTGCCAATATGAACCTGGGAGAGAGAAAAAGCCCAGCAGGGTCAGTTCTGCGTAGCTTAGTAAGAGCTGGTTTTGACACAGCTGTAAGCTCCAGGGTCAAAATCACCACTATTCTACTACTTGTAACCTTAATCCAGAACTAATTTTTAGTTAGATATTCACATAAACAGTGTTGGATCACACTGCTCACTTTTTTTTTTCCACACTGACATTCCTCAGTCTTTGGAGATACATTAAACCAGCTACATGAAACACACTTTTAACCAATGTCAGTTTTCTTCTTTTTCCATAAAAGGCTGTCAGACCCCAAAGACGTGCAAATAAAGCATATTTACTAGCTCATGTAAAACACCACTAGTACCTCTTGAGCTCCATTGATACTTTTTTTCCCAAAGTGTAATTACTATGTGAAACAGCCAGTTTTTCACAAACTACTAAACAAACAAATAAAGTCAGATAAATATTTTGACTTATCATAACCAGATTAATATGCTACATATGTGGAATTCATGTAATCTTCAAGTTGAATATTGTACTTTCATAGCATGCACTTTATTAATATTCATTATTATCTTCAAAGTAGAAAAAAGATTTGAAATATGTAATCTGACAAGATCAGAAGCCTTTATAGCTCAAGCTGATTTCAAGTGAATTACCTGAGAAGGGGCACTACAGGAGAGTCCTGTCAGCTCACTGATGCGGGCTGCTGCCGTTGGGTTGCTGGAGCTGATGAGGACAGGAGGACTGATCTCCATGGAGTGGCGGTTCTGAGAAGACTGGGAAGCCTTGTTGGACATGGTGAGGGAGGTAAAAGAGTGTCGTTTTTTGGTGTTTTTCTTGGTATCTGTGTGCTTTTGGGTTGAATTGTGGGCTGCCCCAGAGGTACCTTCTCCAGAGTCAACAGCAGAACCTGAGGGCTTGTCCAATTCTATCAACTGTTTGGCTGCTGTGTTGAACTACAAAAACCAGTAACATGTTAGTATTTTTATTCATAAAAGTCACCTGAATGTAACAAAATATCTCTTTTCCTTTTATTCATAATATAATTTAAACCATGCAACTTAAAACTGTGGCACACTCTACAGATCAGTCAGTAGAGAGTGACAAATTATTCACTATTAACTCAGCACACTTACTTTTGGGCTGGTCTGGACTACCCATCAGAGGCAAAATTTCAATCAACAAAGGCCATAATGCCATAATACCATAATGGATTAATTCAGCAATAACCACTGCCTGTGTCATCTAGTAGTCAGAATAAAATGTAGTGGTCCTCTTTGACCTTATAACCTAAAAATCTGTGTAACAAAACTTCTTGGATGTTTATTTGATTTTTCAGCCTTTTTTTGTCTCGATTGTATGATATAATCCCACACCTTTGCAGGTGGGCTCTTGAAGATATTCCTCCTAGTGTCCCTTGGTACTTGTGCACATCTTCCCCGCCAGCAGTGAAAACACAGGCTTCTTAAATGCAGGTTTAAGAACATAGTAGGATGGACTAAATATCCAGCTATATCAGTATACTGCCTGGTAATAAGCACCTACACAGGCATAAGATGGCATAAAGAGAAAAGAAACATATATGGGCAATTTTGTGGAAATACCTTCTCAGCTTCTGAAGTTTCTAATGTAAAGGCACCATCTCTGTGCCAATTTTTCTCTTTTTTTAAGCTTAGCTAAAGAATTTTTGTTCACAATAAGATTTTCTATCTAATTTTTAACAACAATACTACATGAAATGCAAACAAATTCTTCCTTTCTAATGAGGAAATGAGGAATCCCACACATTTTCTTCTTACAATGAAATGTAAGCTATATAATGGGGAGGAGGAGAGGAAACCAACAAACAACCCCTCTACATTTTTCAAAAACCCTTTATTTTCAGAAAATCTTAGAGCTATTAGAAAAAATAATGTCAGAACTCTCATTTAATCACGAGCTGAAGCAACACCAGCACCGGCTTTCTGAACATGTACTACTAAATATGAATACTGTTACTTGAAAAGTGTAGATGATTATGAAGAAAGGAAATCTCCTCTCTGAAGAACATTGGGATGAAAGAATGAAATTAGTCACTGTGGAATTACCATTTCAATTCTTCAGCATATTATTTCTTCTATTTATTTTACCATTTTCCTGCAAGTCTTGATATACCTACTATGCTCATGAAGAGTTTTAAAGTAGTATTCTACCCCATCAAAACTTTACTAGACAAACAACAAATCATTAATCATAATAGCATCAATGCTGATTTAAATGCAACTGCCACAAATGACTGGCTTATACTCTGAACACAAGTAGATACCTATAGATATAGATATATAAAGAAGTGTAAAAGAAACAAGATTTTTTTTTAACATAGAAGAGGTTTTCAAGTGCTATTTGCAAGACGTTATCTAGAAGGAAATGTCATGCATATACATAAAAAAGTCAAAGTTCAAAACTGAGACTACTGGAACAATAAGAGTTGACATGAAAACCATCTAGGGAAGAGGAAGAACTACATGGAACATACTGCAGTGGAGGAAGGGCATAATGAGGGATTTGAAACAGGATGTGAAGTTGAGAATATAGAATTTTTCCTAAATATTCTTATTGCTGGTCCTTTAGAATGCAACTGAAGAGAACTGGAATCACAAAATCATAGGATCGTTTGGGTTGGAAGGGGCCTTCAAGATCATCTCATTCCAACCCCCCTGCCATGGGCAGGGACACCTTCTAGACCAGATTGCTCAGAGCCCCATCCAACCTGGCCTTGAACACCTCCAGGGATGGGGCATCCATAATCTCCCTGGGCACCCTGTTTCAGTGCCTCACCACACTCACAGTAAAGAATTTCTTTCTAATATCTAATCACAACCTATCTTCTTTCAGTTTGAGTCCGTTCCCCTTTGTCCTGTCACTACATAGTCTTGTAAAAAGTCCTTCTCCATCCTTCTTGGAAGGATAGGAGAAGACAATGTCACAGCAGCAAACAATCCTATGAGAAAGGTGGATGCTAGATTTTCCTTCCTGCTGGTACTCAAGATGGATCATACAGATCAAAATAATGTTGCATTACTCGTGTATAGCAGAAGATGTAAACAGACTGCTTTCTCCAACAAAGCCCATTATTTAGATGATTATTGAATTTTAAACTTAGACCAAACATACTTTAAACAGACCAGTGAAAACATGATTTCATTACAAAACACTGATATGAGGCTGAAGGACATGAAACAAGTAGAAAATAAGACCAAACAAAGCCTACTCTGCTGTTCAGCTTGTCAGGGTCTTATTTGTCATCACAGAAGAACTTGCAGCTTTTCGAAGTCTAATAATTTTATCTATTTTGCACTTTTTTTTTTTTTCAAGTCAGATTGAAATTCTTCACATCCTTCCTGAGAATCTGGGTATTCTATGCTGTCTGATACAATGGCTGCAACTGTTTCTATGTTTATATAATCTACTTCCTTATTTTTAAAGAACTACCTAACAGAAGAAGTTAAGGGATCACCCAGGGATGAAAAGCAAAACCAAAAGTCACTTTGCTAACACTGCCCCAAGGTACCTGTTACACCTAATTATATTTGTTTGCCTCCAGAAGCTATCCAGGCCTGCAGAATCTGATTACTCTGTACAGTGAACAACCTATTAGGGAAAAGTTAAGCCTTGCCCATGAGGTCAATTCAAGACTGATTCAAATATAAGCAGCATACTGTGCTTTCTCATGCAGAGAAGCAAGCAAAGACAGTTACATCAATCTGAAGACAGAAGTGAACTGATTACTGGCTTCCTCTTTGAAGTAACCTGAGGACAGCAACAGCTGCAGAATATTTGGCAGAGTGCAGTTTACTTCTCTTCTTTGAGAAGAGAAATTAGGAACTTGCAGCATTCTCCAATGAAATGGCTAGCAGACATTCAAGGTCTCCAAGGGAATGCATCCAAGTCATGCTATGAAGTGATTCAATCTAGCATTCCTTTCTGCAGCAAATACCTATGGATCCATCTAGGCCCACATTTCCTACATCAGTTGTTTTCCTGAACAGACATATTTTCATTGAAGCCTCTTTACTTCAACCGTTACATTCACTTTTTTTTTCCCCCCATTCAACAAAATCGTTGCTGTAACAGGAAGCCTGAAACCCAATTCCCTTTCCCAGCAAACCAGGAAACAGAAGAACTTTCCAAAGAGGGCAGGACGGGGGTGGCAGGCTGAGCTGTGTCTCGGTGCTGCGGTGGGGCTGAGCTCCGCGCACGGCTTCTGTCTGCCTGCAGCTGTCTGCAGCAATTACCACTACTGACTGCAACGTCTCGCTGACTTGTGCTTTCCTACACTTCTTTTACAAATTAATTCAGGTGTTCTTCACCCACACAAAGGTAAACAAAAGCTGATGTTATTTTCTACTGACAATTTGACTGAAAAGTTATTCCTTTTCCCTGACTTTTATTCTATTCTGGGCATTTATGTTTGTTTTTTAAGTGTTAAATTAGATCAAAACATCCAATTTCAGGTCTAAGAAACACATATTGTACCCAGAACCGCAATCTATGCAAAAAATTCTAATAATATCTATTTAGTTTGAATAATCTTTCTTTTTGGACCAGATAAATATAAGTGTTATGAACTTAATCATACATTTACCAAACTCACTGCATTTTATCTCATTACTACCAAAGAACTTGGCTGATCTGGTTTTAATGCAAGTACCTTGCAATTCCAACAGCCAGAAGTCTATCAATTTAGATTCATTATTTAGGTCTTACTCTAGTAAAACTAGAGGGTTAGTTTTGGTTTAGCACTTCTTAAAAAGTAGAATTTAATTTTTTTCAATGTTTGCATTATTTATTTTCCATTTGCAGATAGAAGTAATTTTTTCACAATGTTGTGTCAACAGATAAAGAATATTGTGAGTCAGTTAACAAACTGTACTTTTAATAGATTCACTATTAAAATTTCTCTCAAAATGTGTTCAGTCTTACTTTTATTATTACCACAAATTTCATAAGTGAAAGTTAGAAAAGAGCAGAGTAGCAATCATTAAATCATAAAAGGGAAAAATCTGCCCTCAAATACAATCAGAGATTTTCATGGATTTCACCATTATCTAAAATTTTATCCTCATTGTACAACAAATATCAAAATTATTACACTTATACTACAGAATAAGCATCACAGACTACGCCCATTTTATAGTTAATAACTTCATAAAATCTCTAGTAAATGGAGCTACTAATTCACATTTTTAAACAAAAAGATGTGGACTAACACTCACAAGATAAAAGGTATGTTTGTCATTATAACAAAAATAGGCAATGATTACAGGCTTGGGAAATGCAACAAAAGCTACCATATAAAAATCTTCCAAAAATATTAATTACTTCTCATCTTCATTGTCTTTCATAAAATAGGTAAGAATGGTTTGCTATACTTGTTTCTATCAATAGTCTGTGTATTTTCCAGACCAATAGTTATATGCTCTCAGAAACCAGGCATTTCAAAATTTAAACCCATAGTTTACTGCGCATCTCACTGCTCTTCACCACAGCATGCATTTCAATTTAGCATATGCTGAAAAAACCCACCTATCTGATTTGAACCAACTCTTTGGGTATAATTTATCATTCTAGACTTTGCACTCTACTTTAGTGGGCATTTGAGAATGTGTACTTAAGTGTTGGTGCCTGTTCTGAAAGGTTTAATTGAAAAAACATTTTCTTAGTTGATGGAATCAGTCTGAAAACATTAAGACAAATACATTTTGTGACTTTCATTTTTGCATAATATTTTTCGAGGCCATATCTCCTTTTTGCAACTTTTGTAGGGATAGGAATGCAGTTATTAGCTAAACAGTTAGCTCAAGTGGCAGCCCTAGGAAAGGGCTTTTTCTAACAAGGCTAAGTTGAGCAATTTAGTTTGAAAAAACACTACAAAAAGCTTTAGTGGCTGAATTGAAGGGGCAGTTAATTGCAAGAAGCTAGGAAAGAATACCCAAGGGCAAGAAATTGTTAAATTGGCTTTTAAAAAATTCTTAAAGCGAAGCCAAAATTGCACTAAGCAAGTTGAAACTTTTTTGGTCTTGTGTTTTTACAGTCATGTGAAATTTTCTATCCCCAAGTATACAGATCCTTACATCAAGCTATAAACTATATATATTTTTTTTCCCTTTTAAAAATAATAAATTCTATGTCGGTTGAAAGCAGTAGTGTTTTTTGAACTTCCCATATAATTTTCAGCAACTGAATTAATAAAATCTGACTTGATTCTTAGAATGGTTACACATTTCTTCTGCGACCTGAAGTACATATTTCTCATTCCAGAAATAACGTGAAAATACTTTTTTCTTTCATTGTTCTGCCTCATTTTTTTAAATAAAATACCGTCAGTGCAGGGAAGTGTATCTTACCAAGTATCCACAGCATACCTACCAGAAAAGGATAAACACTACTCCAAACCTTTGTATCTTTCTGTAATGCAAATTTGAATAATCATTTGAGTAATCATGTAACAGCTGTGGCTGTACACACTGTTCCTAATCACCGGTGTCTTTCTATATAAAAGATAAAGCTTTCAACTCTTAAAACTGAAAAGGTTGGGGAAATTTTCTCAACTGCTACCTCTTACTGTAAATTGTAACACATATGACAAGTGCAGGAAGATACAGAAGGTTTTATATATGGCTCTGTTGATGACAAAGTCGATCCTGTTTCACAATAACCTGTATTCTTTGACTTCCTAGTTGTGCTAATTTGGTTTTGAGAGGCGGATATTAGGGACAGTGCAAAGCTAACTATTTGTCTGACTTGCTGACTGCTTTCATTACGTGGCTAAGTGTGGTTTGGATTGACTGCATGACTCCAGTATTAACAAGAAAACATAGTGACTGCCTCCAATTACACTCACTTCAATTCTATTCAATGAAAATAGGTGTCAAATAGCTAAGTGAAAATCACTGGTTCAACTGCTGAGGCCATTAACATTCCCAAAGAGTATTTTAGGTCTAAGATTATTTATATCTCAAGTTATTTTAGAATCATCACCAGTACTGATTATTTTTCCTTTCAGAAAATTAAATACACATTGGGCACAGCCTTACTGAGGATCCAGATTTACTCACCTCAACATATGAAATTGGAAATATTCCTATCTTGTCAGCCAGCATTCCTTCTGCCCAGTTCTCATCCACACGGCGAATTACAGTCAGAACATCATCCTGTGTGAACATGCAGTGATTATGTCTCCCAGCTCTAATTTAACTTCTCATTTAATTTTCCTCCATAACACAGGGGCAATCAGAGAAGGCAGGACATGGACAAGAACTGCAGAGAAGGCACTCTGTAAGAGGAACATGCCACTTTTGGGGTTGACGTCAGTTCAAGCTGTTCCTTTTCCTATTTTGTCAGAGGTCAACTAACTGCCCACATCTCAGTGACTGTATTTCATCCTTAGTGCCAGTCTTCCTGTCATGTTCAGTCCATGTTACTCATCAGCCCCCCTTCAATTCCTAGGCAATAATCAACAGAACCACAACCATTTTCCTTCTCAACTGACTCATTGCCTAACCTTCCCTAGATGATGTCTTTCTACTCAAGCACTTAAGAACATTGCTAGTGATATGACTTCTTTCACATCTACAATTTGAGTGGTTCTTTAGAAGATGGAATGTTTTCAATTCACAACATAGGTTATTTCTCATAAATTAAGGACACTGCTACCACAATTATGAAAAATTGCATTCTCAGAAATAAAACCTCGAAGAAATTACATGTAATTCAGAAAGAGAAGGCAAAACTAATCAATATAGGAGAGATGCTTGCAGAATTACTTGTTGTTTTCATATGTGTGCATCTCCAATAATAAATGCAGACAAGGCTACAAAACAGTTGTATTATTTCTTATCCAAGTGAATGAAATTTTAAAAAGAAAATAGTAATTCTATTCTCTTTTTACCTTTGCAAATGGTAAACAGTCTTTATCTGCTTCCTTGTCTTTTACTTCAAAATCATAAAGTGCTTTGCACTGAGGCGGAGGTTGAGGTAAAGGTTTAATAATCTGTACAAAATTGGTAGGAAAAAAGCCATGGATGCCATTGACTTCTCCATGATACCAATTTTCATCCACCTGTCGGCGTAAAATGATGATGTCTCCTTTACTGAATTTAAGATCTCCAGGTTCTTTTCCCTCGTAGTTATACAATGCTTTGGCACACGGTAACTGAGGAACACCCTAAAGAGGAAGAAAAAAACAATAAATCATTAGAATTAGATGGGCATAACTAAACAGAATTTATATTAAATTTTTGGAGAGTATGAACGAAACTGCAAAGTATGAATTTGTGAAGTAAAATTATACACATATTTTATTGCAGTGATTCTATTGATTTTACCACACACATGTAGGAAGAGCTTCAGTTCTATGCAATCGTAAGATCCCTCTAAGTTTCTTTATGATTTTTAATACTGCTACAATGTTGCTAGACACAGAAGAGGCACAGAAACATAATACTTTAACCCTCATGGACTAATTGACGAAGATTAAACATTAAAAAAACCAAAGCAAGCAAACTGGAAACCTGGAACCTGACCGCTTGAAAGATCTGGAGAACAATCCTGCAAGAAAATGCAACACTGGAATAACAAATTTACTGTAAGACTTTTAAGGCATTTTTACTGCCTTATTATCTTCTTTACCTTATTTAATTCATGAGCAGAGAGTAATAAGGATGAGGACATAACAGAGGTGTTTTCCAGCTTGAAAAACAAATCTCAATTTATTAAAAATGAGACATTTCATCCTGGAGCAACTCTTTTAATTCAATTATTTATTTAAAGCCACAGCTAACAAGAATTACTGGAAAAGATCTGTTGAAGGTGTGCATCCTTGGGTTTCCTTCACTTGATTCCTCCATAATATCTAAAAACTATAGATCATTGGTGCTGCTCTTGAATGCATATCAAAGCAATTTAACACTGTCAGCCTCCCTTATATACACTGCAGGTATTACTTTTTAATTGCTCCACCCGTACCTCAGAATTTTGCAAGAGAGAGTCATAAAACTCTACAACTCTGGAGTTAGGGCTACTGCCTTCAAAACTCTCTTTTCTCCAAACTTAAATACCTAGAGGGGTGCTTACCCCCTCAATGTTGCAAACAGCAGTATCCTGCATTACTAATAGAGGCTTTCCAAAGCAAACGTAGCCTTTATAGTCACACAGAGCACAATATTTCACATCTTTGATGCCAGCCCATATGGAAAGGCAATTTTTAATGAAATTCAATGTTGCCGATATTATTTGCCACATCTACTCAATGTTATGTCTCTCAAGTTCTCCACCAGCTCAGACTGTAAACTGGAGTTGTACTTGTAATATCTCAAGAGGTCACACACAATGTAAGGAAATTCTCAGAAGGAATTATCACTTTGATAATTGGTCCACTGGGCAGAAGACAGAGTTTTCATAATGTATTTCACATTCAACAAAATTTTATATTTCAACAAAATCCAATTTATTTGGACAGCTTTAATTTTGTCCATGCATATGTCTCATATGGATAAATAATATCTCAAAGATTAACATGTCTAGTAATCTTTTTTCTATACCAAACAGGAAAAGGAAAACCATATGTATATACACAGGTGCAGAGGAGTATGATTTACATAGGAATACAGGAAAACCAAAGTGCATTCTATTGCATCCAGGATGAATATGAAAAATATTATATTAGCAGGATCCAAGAAATTGTTCACAGTTGGTGATCTCCAGACTGAAGCAAGTAATATTTTTCCTCATGATCACACTTAATTGCATCAGTGCACAATGATGACACACTCTGTACAAACCTGGATATTGAAAAAGACACCAACTAGAGAATTTTGTGGGCCTCAGCTGACTAAGGGAAAAATTAATGGTCAGAATAGAAGAATTTTAAAATTATATATATACATATTTATGCATGTATTTTTTAATTTTATGTGCTCTGCAGAGTAAACAGACAGAATGAAGGAAGCAGTCAGTGTAGATGAGGTAAGAATAAGTGTAAATAGAGAACTGTGGGGGAGAAGAAGCAAAAAGAAACACACTTCTAAACAAGAGAGGAAATACTGCTTGCTTATCCCTTTCCATCACAATAACAAATGAACAAACAAGCAAACAAAAGGATTAGGAGCCAAGAATTACTTGACAGAAAGCAGGCCCCAAGCAATTATGGCTGCTACAGGACATAGGAATCTCTCTTGCACTGGAGCTAATACTTTGACTTCTCCCAGGAATCGCCACATTGGCCTGGGAGAAAGCTTTCTATGTCCCCACACTGAGGAAGAAGTTTTATATCAGCTTTGTGTATAAAATACAGTTGGAAAAAAATCTCTTTAAAAACAAACAAAATCAAAACAAGCCAGGAGTACCAGAGCAGATCATGTCAAAGCGATCAAACTTATTACTCATCATTTAATTGTTAGAACTCTATATTGCATTTATGCAGTTTATCACAAAGTCTCCCACAAACAAATCTGCATACAAAACTACAAACATCTGTTTATGTTTTATAGGAAGTTCCTTTCCCAGGAAAGGAACTCAACATAGGCTGAGTTTCTGCAAAGCTTGTTTCCCACATTAAATAGAAATGGTTCCAGTCCATAATTCCAAATAAAACGAAGTTCAACAAAACACAGTTCCCAGTTGGCCGGCCAGGGATTAAAGAGAAGTAGTTAAACAACTGAGATGAGAAGTGGATGACTTTTCCTTCTGTCCCAGGGGGAGGATGAAGTGAGAAAGTGCAGGTGCAATGGGGAGGGCTGCTTTCAGGGTACAGGATCAAGAGTCCTCAAGCACCATCTTCACATTCCTCCTTCTCTGAGCAACCTGGAGCCACGGCTCATGGCCGGCGCCTCCCAGGCCCTTGTGGTGAGGCAGCAGCAGCCCCCTTTCTGCCCCTCCGGCTGCTCACCAGGAGAGATAGCCATGAGGATATGCTGAGCCAGAGTTTACATTTCACTCCATGTCTCTCACTTGGCTAAACATGAAAGAAAGGCTTTGGAAGAAAAACTTTGCAGCCTAGCTTTAAGTTTACAGCTGCCACTTACCCTGCCAGCTCTTTGAGCAAGCAACAACAATAATAATAACCACAACAACAAAAACCAGACAAAAACTATTTTAGGATATTAAAATATAAAATTCAGAAAGACTCCACACGACAGGTTCTTAGAATTACTTCCTTAGTCCTTATGCAAAATACTTATGCAAAAATATCTGAATTTCTAATGCTACTGCTGATAGACAAACTGTTTAAATTCGTTTTTAGCTAGGGCATGGATAAACATACATTTCACATGCCAGATTCCTTTAAAGAAAATAATACATGACAACATCAAAACAAATAGGTTACAACGAATATGACAAAATGCATATGCATTCATATATATGAGGCTCAGGTCTCTCAGTTTTATTCTCCTAACCCAGATATTTTGTCTTAGAAACCTACAGAATGCACCACTTTGCTCTTTGGATTTATACTTTGTTTTCAGTCACCTTATTTCAAACTTTACTTTTATTTTTTTAATGGACAATATGCAACTGCATGTATTTGTCATAAGCTTAAGCCAAGAGAAACTTACACATGAACAGAAACACGAGAACTGATTTCCTTTAAAAAGGAGTTTCGGTGGCAGAAGCCCAAATGTAAATATTCTTACGCTGGCACAAAACAGTGTTCATTCTGTACTTACTGCACTTGAAGAATCAGCAGAGGCTAAAGTAGCAAAAAATAATAAATCTTCTCTTAAGGAAGTGAATGGAACAGATACTGGATCATCTGCATCTCTCTTTCTTTCGAAGCCTCCCAGACAGAGTGCTGCTGGTTGTCGCTTTTCCAAGCAAGCAAGGCATTCCCTGCTCTCTGGTTGCAAAATTGGGAAGGGTGGGTTTCCCCATGAGCCACTTAAATTTACCCAGAATAATTATGCTGATTTCACCTGTCTGAGCTCCTTAGACACTGAGTGTTTCCAAGAGGCCAGGAAGTAGTACCTTTTATAGAAGTCCTGCTTAGGTTGGTAGCAAGACAGACACAGTTTTCTGAAACTGTCTACATGGACAAACAAAGCTCTATCAGCTTCCAGAAAAATCCAGCCTGCTCAGATACCTCAGCAGCAGTTTTTAGGCCTACCTTTCTTTACAGAAAACCTAAAAACTGGAAGTTGATCCATGTCACAAGAGAATCTTTAAAAAACATCCATCATTTGCAACTTTCTTACAAGGAAAGACAGAAAATTGATTTGTCATCATCGACATTTTTATTTTCTTTCCATGCAGCACCTAAATCAAACCAAGAGTCACATTAGTGACCAGGACAAGATGAGAAACTATCACCAAAAAATCTCAAATTACACAGCAACTGGAAGTTCAATAAGTTACTGATACAGAGGTAGATTTTTCAGTCAACTCTTCACACCACACCCACCCCTCCACCAAAGAACCAGTATTGTAAGACATACTTGATTGCCAGTTAAAGGTACCTTTACATAAGGATAACATAATGCAAATGTTTACAGCCAAAACTTGTTTGCAAGGCAGATTTGGGTCAAGTGAGTTCTTTTTGTGTACATTCTCCAGTAGGTACAGGTATATCTGAGATTTCCTCTTCAGACTCCTAGTCATTCAAACCTTTTGAAGGACAATATTGCTTCTTTTCATCTTCTGGTCTATTCTATTTCCTATTATTCTTTTCTTGATTCAAATCTTTCAAATGCATCCTTCCTATTACTCTTTTTAAAGTGTATTTTTGCTTTCTTGCTTTCTTTGGCTTTACTAAGCTGTCCAGTCCTGCATGTAAGAACATCCCCCTTTGCATCCATATTTTTTCATGTCTCTTTCATCTCACTGGCTCCTATAAGTAGTTTCGAGTTTTAATTTATAGCCACCTGATCTGTGTAATTCAATTTTCTTTGTTTCAGCTTCCTTTGTTCCTTCTCTGCTTGCATTTAATTCTTCATGTATTTTGAGACATAAAGCATATGAAAGTACTTTACCAAAGATCTTTTGAACTACTTATATTAAAAGATGTGTTTTCTTAAGCAGGATTTCCTTCTGAAGGAAGGAAACATGTTCCCCATGTTAGGATCCAGGTATATTGCTTTGGCCTGAACAAATTAAATACTCAGTTTTGTAGGACAGACCAACCTAGAGGCAGTAACATTTGACACTAAATCTCCCTATTTCTTTTTTGAGCTCCAGAACACAAAGTGTTTCCATAATCCAAGAAGAATGTTAAAAGCTGGCTCCCTGCAGTAAATGCATGTCCCTGCATTTACTTTTCTCATCTAGGGAACAATTCAAACAAGGTCAAATTTGTGCAAAGAAAGGCTGACTTGAGTGTTATTCTTTTATACCCAACACTAACTTGTTAGTGTAATCAACTTTACATACCTCTGCCATCACAACTATCTCAGAAGACTGCAGAGGTCTTGCACAAATGAATTTATTTCTAGTTCAAGTGTCTCTGAGGTTCCTGCTATCTGGATGACAAAAAAGTAAGATCTTTTTATGTCAGGAGGCTGTATTAAATTGCCAGTATACTATAATAGCCATAAAAACAAACCTTTGGTAACATCTGATATAAATTACTATTGCTCTACTGTCTACAATAAATTAGGGTTTGGGGTTTTTCTGTATGATAGTTCACTAGATTAAAGAAGTGAGCAATGTTAATATTGGTAAGTATATTCATCTCTACTGGTTTCCTACGATACAGCTGTACTAAATCTCATTTTTCTCCACACACATAAAACAAATAACCAAATATTTGACTTAAAACAGTACAAAATCTGAACTTGTTTTGAAATGCTATATTCAAATATCGTTACTCGCTATACAGCTTTTGATTTTAATAAAAGTAGAAGTTTAGCATCAAGAGGAAACTAGCTAGCCAGGTTACCCTGATCAAAGAGACCAGGCTTGAAACCCAACAGTGTGTAACTTAACCATGACCTACATAACAATCATCACTTTGAAGAAAGATTACCTTAGGAAAAGTACCAGGGTGTACAATAAAAAACATAAGCAAGCCAACATATTTATTATACTTTTGGAAAAGCTGAATAACTGCAATCAGTAAAATTTTAGGATCTTGATAAATGAAGAAACGGGATTATATTTTTACTGTTGCTTAATTCAACTGAAATTAAAAATTCTTTAGTAGACCTGCAAAGCTTCCCTTGTATTAGCTAACTATTACTGAATATGGTAAATTTTCTCTAATGCCTGTACATGATAAGTAACCTCAGCATCAGCTCTAGATGTAACAGCGTATGAAATATCAGAATACTCTTTACTAATTTTCAAGGTTTCAGCCATCTAACACAGGCTGACACATCAAGTTCTCCAAGAGCCCTTTGCCTGACTCTTTTGAGGACTTTAGCAGTTAACTTTGCTCTTGGTAACTTGGAGAATAATTTCACAGCACAGACTCAGTGAAAACTGTATTTTATAGCAGATGGGTAGCTCCTTTATTCATGTAAGCAATTCTTATGTGTTCTTTTGAGGCAAATTGTCAATTACCTACTTAAAGTAGCCATTTTATTAAAGCCCTTTTCGCTTCTAAAAGTTTTAACAACTTTTAGAAGAAAACATTTTGGCATTTTTTCATGTCTGATGTTAAGACATAAATATAAGGTTGTTGAATGTAAGTATGAGCAACTCCTTCCCACAAAGTTGTTTTGAAATTAAAAGCTGGAATACAGGAGAATGAAAGGAATTTAAAAATGTTGCCTTAAGGCCTAAGCAATCACACTAATAATATGGAAGGTTAGGAAGGGACATTTACGAAGCTTTCCAAAGGCATTTCTCCCAGTCCCTCTCTGTGTAACACCTGTCTTTGTAAACACATTTTTCAAATTAAAAAATAAGTGTCTTCAGAATGCCACCAACTTTTCTTTGCCTAGTCAAAATACAAAGTTCTCAGCTACTTCCTTTCCCAAAGCTTGCGAAGAAAAGGAAATTCTGAACACTTTCCACTGAGCTAAACTCCTAAATTAATAAAATAAGTAAGTAAAAAATAGGAGAAAGTGGAGGAGAAAATAATTATATCCTGCACACAGCATATTCCTAAGTATTTTAACTGTATGCACTTGACAGCTTCAAGACTGCTTCTTCCACAAGCAATCAAAATGAATTATGAGAAAACTGCTCTGCACAGGAAAAACTGAGGAAGTAACTTCCAAAATGCAGAAGAGAATGCAGGTCTGTATTGCTGTTGATTTGCATATCAAACAATTCCATTGTGAATCTTTAAAAACCTTCAGATAAATTGTTTACTACAAAACATTTCTTCTTTGAAAACCCCCAGATCCTTGTAAGAATCTAAACAAAACCTCAAATTGCACACTACATAGAGCTAGGACGTTTATGTAAAATAGCTATTTCCAAAAGCAATGGTTTGTTTGAACACTGCTCAAACTGAAAGTGCCACTATCTCCATTGGTTTTCTCTTGGTGTGTTACAACTCATGGGTATTTGATGTCCCCATCAAACCGCTAATTTTTCTTGTCCCAGTGCCACCATACAGCACCAGGGACCTCCTAATCTCTTTTAGCACATCAAGTTAATATGCAGCACAGGTTCACTCTGCACTTAGGTTCTCCTAGCAGTACAATTTCCAATGCATTCTCTTTTCAAGCAACATCACCTATGGCTTCTAAGATAAGAACACTGCATGCTGCAAGAAGAAGGAAAGAGAAATACATCCACCCCTCTTGGCAAAGATATATCTACAGCTCTGAAACTGGGTAGTGGGACTTACTAGTCCTACTCCAAAGTGCCACCAACTTCTGTATGGCCCTGAAGAAATCTCAGTGTAGGATGCTAGAATATATCTAATGTTTCCCAGTCCTATCCAATTTCTCATAATTAAAACCCCCATGAACATCCACAGTTACAAAAACAGTGAACACTGAGTGCTTTGGAAAGTTCTCCTGTTTCAAATTTCTCTACCCTTATAAAACTGAAGAAAATTATCGCCCACTTATTAATTTCATCTTTCTGAAAACCAGTTTGGAAAATGAAAAATAGATGCAGTTGATTACTGGGCCTCTAATAAACTTTTATTTTTTTCTAGCTGACTTGAAAAAACTGTCTTTATAATCGTAAGACAAAGTCTCTTTTTTTGGCAGAGGGAGAAAAGAACAAAATGAAGCAGAAAAATGTAGTGAGAAAAGATGCAAACAAATTTAAAAATATCAGGATAAAGTATATGAAGGTGAAGAGCCTGAAAAAGACCTAGCAAACTACTTTGAAATAGTATGTCTCAAGTACTTGAGATATATATGAGAGACATATATACTCTAAGACATATACATCCCTGAAGCTCAGAGTACAGAACAGAATACAGAACTATTTTACTGTTCAAAACATCTAATTGCAAGATAGTAGTTTTGTGTTTACCAAGAAGCCTCATTTTGCACAGTTACCTAGTAAGTGCCTCTCATAAGTACTCACTCCCATCCAAAATCTGTTACAGAAATGTGAGAACTTTCCAGTGCCAATAAGTTCTTAAGTATCACTTGGGGTTTTTTTTGCTTATTATATGAACATAGAAACACAAAACAAGAGAAAAAAACCCTCTGACCAAAATACAGGCCACATCTCAGTGTTAAACTCTTTGCCTGAATTCCTTTTTACATGGCTAAAACATAACCCTCCCTTTCACTCTTCATTTTAGTTTCCACATAAACTGGAAATTACACATCTTTGTCATTCTTTTGCTGCTGCCTAAATGCATACTTACCCTTCTAATACAGTGATTTAGAGTTTACTTGCACTGTCAAAAGCCACAAATGCAATTGCTTAAAATCTAAATAATTAATTCCCAAACAAGATATGTGCCATTCTGAGCTCCAATTCCAGAAAAAACAGAAATTTTCATGTAAACTTAGAATGCTCTTCTTTCCCATTGGCTTACTGGGAGGCAGCTAGAGAAGCCACAGATCTTCATACACCCTTCCACAAATAAAGCATCAAAAACTGCAACTGTTACAATTCCAAATCTGTCCACTTAACCTTATAACAACTTCCATGAGTCACCAGAAAGGAAAAAAAAATTTAATTCACCAAAGCATCCAAAATACAACATCTTGCTGTAATCTACACAGTCAGTGGGGCAGACATACCATACATGATAGCTGGTGAGATTTCTGTACCATTTGTAGTAGATAAAGATACAGGGATACAGTAAAGAGCAATCTCAGAGAAAGGAATCATCATGCAATGCTTAGAAACATCTCCCTTTGGTTTAATACAGTCTTTTTTAAAAAACACATTAACACAAAACCTCACCACATTAGAAAGAAATAAAAGGGAATCTACATAAACCCATAGGGCATTGCTAACACCTAGAAAAGATTCCATGATTAATGCTGTACTACCAGGCTGTGCTATGCTGGAGTAGTGGTAACAAACCAAACTATGCCATCTGCCAGTCTTTTCATGGATATCTTCTGTCATTTTTTGCATTAAACATAAGTCATCAATATTGGGAAAGTAGATGCATTTTACTGACCATATATCAAATCCTCTCAGAAATTTAACTCTACAACAGCAGTTTACAAATCACTTTACAAAACACATTCTGCTTGCTTACTTTAAAAGAAAAAAAAAAAACCCAAAAAACATATTAATCTGCTTAGTGTAGAAGATTGGAACATTTGGTTTCTCAGCAAATCACTGGGACTCAGAAGGCCTTTGTCCCTACTTCAGGGAGCTGACACTTTAACACAAGCTTCAAAAGTTCCAGAGGGTTTACCAACAATGTAGAAATCTAAGAGTAATGCTTTGTATTGTTCTAAAGGTTTTTACACTTTGAAAATGAACATAAAGAAGCTTCCCTCAATGTGATGTGAAAATGAATGTGTTTACTTCTTGCACCAATAAAAGCTGAGGGAATTCCAGATGAGAAGATGGACTGAAAAAAATCTGAAAAGAATAAATGAGAAATAAGATTGCTATAAGCAAAATCTTACTGAGCTTTGAAGGTGAGGAGTTAGAACATGATACAAGAGGAGCAAAGCGAGCAAATGACTCTGAATAAGGGAGTGACTTGGTGAGATAATGCTTGGTGAGATCAGCATGAAGAAATGTTCCTTTAATCTCTCAAATATTTTGCTGCCAAAACTTGGGCAATGGGAAAACACAGAGCTGCAAATTAAGAGGTTGCTGCATTTTTTTATGAAAACCGATCAAGGCTGACAGGCCTGACTTTTTATCTGAGCATACTTTGCTTTCCACTATGATCAAGTGTTAATTTGTTCCCCACCAAAACAGTACAAGCTCTGAAATTATAACGCCCTGTTAATGGTATTTAAAATGAGAATAACCACAGGCATCTCTCCTGTCTGAATTTGATTTTACAATCTTGAGATAGCATCTGGCATTCCATTACCTTCTGAGAGAGTGTTTTTAGGTTTATTTACCATCACTTCCACTATTTTGTATATGTTCAGGTGCTTATTCAAGCTTCTGAATGAACCCAAAATCACTACCACACATCCTTCTCAGGTATTCCTGGCAAACGTTTGTTGCCAGAAACTGGAGGGACTTTCACTAAGCCTGATTTAGGACTGGTACCATGTCCTCTTTCTCTTAAAACCCCCTCACTCTCTTGAAATTCATTTGGAATGATTTTGATTCTTCAATATCCTGACTTCTAACAGCTTCCTGCCTATTGCAGAAAAGAAAAGGTGCTAATCTTAGCTGTCACTGTAGCACACACAAATATAAATCCACAGCATGCACAGAGTAAATAACAAACTCTATTTGCTATTTATTCTTACTCATCTTTTAAATTTTTCATGCTTCAAAGCAGAGGATTTTTATGGTACTCTACTTGAAGCAGCTGATCAGCATTTTGGAAAGGCAATGAATCCTAGCTAAAATTATGCATCTTTTTTAAAGATAAAGTACCTGTATGCTCTTTACTGTACCAAAAGAGCCAGAAGAATGCTACATTAACATTTACCTCTTGTGCAGTGACAAGCCAGAGTTTGCACTTCCCAGTTGTTTCATCCAGTTTGTCAGAGTAGACAAACAGCAAACAAGCCCTCTGCTCAGTTTAGTACTACTCGAACAGGCTTGAACACATAGTGGCTACAGAAAGGATCATGCTTCACATTTCATACTGCTCAAATGAATCTATTTTAGCATAGATGTATTGTATAAAAACCCAAACTGCATGTCTTGAGTTCTGAGGTCTGAATTTGTAGATAACTTCTCATGACCACACTCTCATGTGCTGCCACTGCACCTTTACAAGCCCTTCCTGAGATCTGGCTTTGTCATCCTGTAATGACATGCTCGGTGTTTCTCAGTTCCTTCAGCATCCTTCACCTTCACTTCCACCTCTGCCATGCTTCCTTTCTGCAGGGGAGCTCACTGAGGAGCTCTGCATTTGCCCCACCAAGCTGTTCTGCAAGCCTATCCAACCACCCCTGCTCTCCCTCCCTGGACATGAACTGGCTCTCCTGGGGCTCGGCATTACCCATTCCCAGCAACATGTGACTACTTCTCTGTAAGCAGTGCAGAAAACCATATTCCATGTGTTTGTCTTACTTAACCCCTTATTCCACTGAAAGTTGCCACTGGTTTTGCATGGCAGCTAGTAATGAAGCAAGATGATGAACTCCAGCACACCATGGCCAAGTTTTCTCCCAAGTTGCTCAAGCCTAGACTGTCCTTCCCTGTACAGGAGTGCCTAATTCTTATAAAAACTATCAGCTCAAATGAAGCAAAATCTCTCAGTACTCTAACTCCACTGTCAGAGGCAGGGAGAGTTGCACAAGCAATACACAAAGTATAACGAGATAAGTCAGGATAGACAGGAAAAGATTTTCCATTTTGCTTTTCAATGCAATTGTTTCTCCAAGAGGTTTGTTGTGGTTTTAAGCACGACAGGTGAGCAAGGGTTAGAAATGCTAGGCAATGGGAAGCTTACATTGCAGGGATAACCTGTTCACCTCTCAGTCTTACTACAGAAAAAGTATCAGAACTCGGGCTCAAGAAGGTCATAGTTAGTCTGACTTTGCTTACACCAGTTCTGCTCCTCTAGTCCACTTGCACTGTTACCATTTTAGAATTAGCTGATTCAAATAAACAGAAGAGATTGCACTGTGACATAGCAACTATAAACAGTTAAACTACTTTAAATGAATGGTCCTGCAGCAACTGTGTCTGCATTCACTGTGGAAAGAAGAGGGAATTTGAAACTAATATGTTGATCATAACACAGATTAAATTTCTATGTTTACATATAATTTCATCAGAAATTCTTACACCATCTTTTTTTTGTATTTGGTAGACACTGGCTATACATTGCAATCTTTGAGTCTTACATGCACAAAGCTGTTTCTTGAAAGCAGTCCTCTATTTCAAAATACATATCCTTTCTACTCCAAGCAACAATTCTAATCTATTGTCAATATGCATTTTACTAAAAGCCCTTCACCTTTCTGAATGTTATGAGAACTTTGTAGTCATTTTGTAAAACAACATCTGAAGTATCTCATGGACTTACACCACAATTTACAGGACTCTGTATCTGTTAAAAAAAAGTTTATACAAGGGTTGTTTTCTTTTTTACTCCCAAGTATTTGTAAAAGTTAAGGAAAGCATTTTTTTCCATTTTTCTATGATACAAACAAAAAAGAAAGAATGCATTCTTTTATCCATTTCATGGATATGACCATTTTATTTCCACAGCAAAGAGGGATTATTTATATTTTATACTATGAACTGTTTCAGATCTGCTCATAGTTTTCATTCATGTGTTCATGCCATAAATGAAAACGTATGCTTCTATATAATGATTTTAATCCAATAGCTATATGAATGAAAATATTTAGTAAGTAGCATATTCTGGTACAATTTTTTTCATTTTGGAGCAGCCTTAATGTAACATATATGAACTACACTGCTTTTTGATGAAATGAAAATGGAAGGTGTGCTCCAACAGTGGACTACTCTTCCAAACATACCCTGGAATCAGAGTAGAATTCACTCAAAGTATTACCTCTGAAGAAATATAGGCTGTGGCCACCAAGTCCTCAGCATCCACTGTTTTCCTTCTATGGATCCACTCCCACTGCAGATTACTTGCTAATATAGATCCAGCCAAAGTTTTCCCAGCCTAAAGAAGTTTTTAGTCCCTTGGTTGTAACATGGGATACATGGCATGATCTCAGTTGTCACTCCAGCCAGGTTAATCTCATTAAAAGTTTATTCCATGGAAGTTAATTCCATTATATTCTTCCACTGTACAAGGGCTTCCTGTCTTTGAGACTCCACAGTACTCAAATTAATAACCATCTACTCACATTAACAGGAAATCCACAGAATAATTATGTTCCATAAATAAATACTCAAGAACAGCTTACAAGCAGTACAACTTTCTCATTTAAATAAGAAGTATTTTAATTAAGCAAGTGCAACCATAATGAATTATTATGGGAAAGCACTGCTCTGGAGCCAAGAGTTAAGAATCAGATAGCATAATGAAAGGCTGACAGCTCTTTAATTCCCTCTCTTAATTCATGCTACTCAACTGGTTGAGATATATTTGGAAGGCAGAATTCAGTCATCCTGCTTCAGAGTTCTCTTACTCAGACTCCACTAAGGCCTGACAGAAGACAACTCCTGGAGCAGGACTCTCAAATAAAGTGAAACTCCACCTCTTTTTGTCACCTTGGTAGGACAGCTTGCACCTTAAGGCCCACCGCTGACGGAGTTGGTTTTGCTCAGCTCTTGTATGAAACTGTGGCTTATTTATACAGACTCAAACAGATCAATGACTCTTTAGAGAAACACAAATAGACAGTAAAAGCCCTACGAAACACAACGACATGAACACAGCCCTCAGCTTTGTAACTGTGCCACTCTGCACAGTTGTGTGAATTGGTGTTGACACAGAAATATGGACCTGAAAAAGGCCCTGAATACTTATTTCTGTAGGTAAAACCTGCATATGGTGAAACAATGCTCATATTAGGTCATTGTACATGCTGCTGTCACACACTTGCAATGATCCAGCAAGGTAAATACTCTTCAACCACTGACTTAAGCTCAAAGTGAAACAAATTATCTTGTAAGCAACACCCCTCCTCCATGTTTCTCCTAACTAACTTTCCTATCAAGTCTTCTTGACATTTCAGTTTTTCTCTATTCACTCAACTCTGTTCTCTCTTTTTCGGAGGGCTGAGGTTCAGGATTTGATGTGATCCTAGACACAGTTTTGGGAAGTATCGTATAGAAATACTAATGTACATCACGACATTCTGTCCAAAATCTGCTGCCTTCAACAGAGCTGACTCGTAAGTCTGTCCCTGCGCTGCCCCAAAGCCAGGATTTAATGTTGTTTTTAAGGAGCCCACTAAGCCAGTGATGCAGAAGAACACTTCTTCCAGAAAGGCACCAAGTCTTTAACTGAAAACACTGACAGACAAACAATCTATCCATTAGTAGATTTTCACTGGCATCCCATGCTGCAAAGATTTAGATGCTTCCTAATGCACTTGTGTACCCACGGTAACTTTAGTCTGTTATTTAGTATCACTCTTCTGGTTACAAAAAGCTGTCACTTGTATTCATTTTGCTATTCCTTCATTCTGCCACTTGCTATATGAAACTATTTCTGCTATTTTTTTTTTTTTTAAGCTTTAGGAAAGTAGCCCTTTTGAATCACCAAACATATATATCAGGGGCTGCTTATATTGAACAAATTGGGAGGTTTTTTATAAGCAACCAATACTTTGTCTTGAACTTTATTATGACAGCCCAAAATTACTGGATTCCTGGACTGAAAAAATATACTTCAATAAAAATTTATAAGTTTCAATCAATTCCATAAAATTAAAATAAAACATCTGTATTTTAGAAACAAATATGATGTTAATACAACCTGCATCAGATCTTCAGAACAAGACTGATTTACTGAAGAATTTCAGTTTGAGACACTTCTTTGATATCACATTAAAAGCTTAAGCAATAAATATTTTTTCCTTTTTAAAAATTTATTTCAAGAGTTGATAACTAATTGCATATAATCTTTCTCTTTGCTCTCTTCTTCTAACATTATTTAAGCTCTTCTTGCCTTTTCCAACAGATTAAGTTTATCCAAATACAAAGTCACACTGATCCTATTTCATCATCTCTATCAGTTATGAATCCTGGACGAAAGCATCCAGACTGTAAGAATATTTATATAAAGTTTATATTTATACAACAAGATATTGTTTACATCTATCTGCAGATACTTTCAGTGAAAAAAATGTATTTCCCATATTCCCTATACGGGAAGCAAACCCCAAGAAGGTATTTGGAAATCTGGGATTTGCCAAATCAGAATAGTTACATTAATGATGCCATTAACGCCTCAGCACCACACAGAGTAAGATCTCAATAGCAAAGAGGAATCAAGTCACATGAACACAAGTTCTGCAGCTCTGCAATATTCACACAGAAACAGCATATGAATTACACTTGTGCCAATTTTCATGGGCTTTCATAATTCAGTCACACAATTCTAGTTTCTGTGACAAGTCTTCTGATTTTGGTATTTATTTCAAAACACTACAGTTACTTAAAAATACTCCCTGATGTATTCACAAATAAATTTTAACTCTTCTAGCTCTAGAAAAAAAAGGGTTTCAAAATGTGGAAATTAAATTAAGGTTACCTCCAATCTTGACATTTTTCTTTTCTTTAAACCTGAGTTTGTAAGGCCTCCCCTCAACATTCTGAATGTTTTGAGTTGCTGGAAACAAAAACTGAGTAATTTTTAACATTATTTATGAGACCTGAAGTGCAAGAAGAAATCAGAAAAACAACCTTTTTTTCCTCTACAGGCAACTCTAATCTTCCCTATTAGTAAGCTTGTCTGAAATCTTCTCTAGATGCCTTAATGGTCTGTATATAACTTAGGAAGGAAAGGCCAAAGGAGTAACTTTCTGTGATAATGATTGTAACAGAAGTCCTTATTTACTAAAACCGTAAGACTTTCCACTTTTTTCAATCTCCTGGATTCAACCTGTACACTTTGCAGACTGAGGAGGAAATCTAAACACAAAAAGAAAGCACCACAGATTCTCTATTTAAACACATCTTAAGATGCAAACACAAGGCTACTACAGCTCTTTTTCCAAAACATTAATTAAAATACAAATAACCAGAAGAAATTTCTTTAATATTAAAGACTATCTATCATAAATTCCTGGCAACGTTAAAAAAGTTAAGAATACATAAGGTCTAGCTAGAAAAAATACCCAAAATAGTGTTTCAAACGGGTCTTCATTTTTTTGTATTTACATTTTTGGGGAACATCAAGTAAAGTCTCTTGTGGCATATATCACGGTACTTTCCTTGTAACACATCTCCATTTTGGTTAGACATGAACATGATCATCCAACAGTACAAACAAAACTCTACCTTTCAGAAAAAATTAGTATGACACCGTGGTGCTCCTAAGTATTTTACTGTGTACAAGCACACACTTCTGCAAACCTCATTTATCATCCACACATCAGGCAAAATACATTGCAAATTTATTACATTGCCTCAAGGAAATAAAACATATTATCTCATTATTCAAGTGTTCAAATTTAATTTCCTTTCAGTTTTTAAGTCTACATTAGCAGCTTATATTTAGTTTAAACTTCCAGATAAACTGTAAATAATCAGTTCTACATAAAAATGGCAAGAGAGTATTTCCTGTGTCCCCATGCATTACACTTTTTTTGTAGTTTTCAAGCTTTCAGCTGGGAGTGCTTAATACATCTTCCTATTTGTTTCTGCAGAGCTATATTGTGCAATAGTTTGGTAACTAAGTTTTGACTGCTGGATGTTCCAATTAAATAATTTAGATGTTATGGAACGTCAGACATTGCCTGTCCTCTCCCTTCCTAAAAAAAAAAAAGAAAAAAAAAAAGACATTTCTAGGAGTGCAAGCAAACAAAGCACTGTCTTAAACTGCCCTTGCAAATACACCCCTAACTAGTTACAAGTTAAAGCTTCTCCAGATTTGTAAAATGTACAGCTCAGTTTCCTAAATTTCCTTTACCTATATCTCTAATATTGCCCCTAAAATTACCCATACTCAAATGTTTTCTTTAAATTCAACTTGAGCCTTTGAACAATGTAGAGAGGAGCTTAGCATAAAAACATATCAGAAAGAGCTGCATTTTAGAAATAAGCATTGTCATCATTACAAAACAGTATGTATTTTAAAAGCATGTAATTGATTTTCTTTTAAAATATTAAAGACAACAATAAAAAAGCCACACAAACTTTGGAATCTTGTTTTCAATGGCAACGGTTATTGTTAACATCTGCTCTAAACATGGGCTAGAATATAAACCTTAATAATGTGGATGAAAATTCCAAGATCCAATATGACTTTAGAGAAAAAAACAATCCGATTTGTATGAAATGTTCCGTGTCTGTTATGGAGCCAAAGGCAATTTTTAGCTTGGTTACATTTGAAAAGGAATCCCTGAGGTCTTGGCCAGCTCCACTCCTCTCTGTATCAAGCTGCATTAAAACAAGCAGGCACAAAAAAAGGCAGAGTGCCACGTTAGTGCCATCATCCGCCTGGTTCTCTGCGGCTGCTGGCTGCTCACTGAGCTCATGGATAATCTGACACCAGCTCCAAGTGTCCCTGTTCCAGATGGCTGCTGGGGGACATAGGAGTGATAAGGGACACTGGCAAACCCCAAACACTATGGGACCAGCTAACACAGAGGACATGAAAAGACATGACAGGTCACTCCAGTCTTGGTACAGGCCGAAATCTTAATCTAATGAAAGTAAGCAACCTTCTTAAAAAGAGGAGACTTAAAGCTGAAATGCCTTTCAAGAAAGGTACACGTGCACAAACTGGAGAAATAAGGTAAGTGGCCTTCTACTCGTCCCCAGGCAAAGGAACAAAGGATCAGGATCAGTCTTTTTCTTTGCTTGGGTTCAGTGATTTGACTGTTGCAGTTTATCACTAGCTAATATTCAATGTGGTGAACAAAGACCAATCAGCCAGTAAAGGGAAAATTGCTAGAAAGCAAACATACAGGCAGGGTACCAAACTAACAATTACAGTATAACCACAGCTTCAGCACCACAAACCTGAGATTATGGGATTCACCTGGTCTTTCTAGGGAAGAAAGTCCTCTACCTGTGCTTCCAGATCAGCCCACATAGACCAACCACTTCACTTACTGACAAATGTCCACATTATTTTTGTTAAATAAAAATACCTACGTTCACAGGGAGTTACAAATCCAGGCTTCCTAATAAAAAAGCTCCTAGCTGAGAGGATGGTAACGGGCAGACCCAGCTGTGCAAGACAGCCATCAAAATCCAGACTGCAGCTACCCTGTGCAGGTCCTTGAGCAGTGACTGCTACGCTTCCCTCCAAAGGGGAAAGCCACACCTAGCCTAGCCTATCCTCTCCTCTCCTCAATAAAGCGAGTCCCAGTTTGTGAAACATATCACTAGGTGACAGTGGAGCATAAGGACTTCTGATAGGCTGCTCAGAGCACCAGGGAGCCTCAACACTTGCAGATCAGAAAAACTAGCAGCAACTCACTATTTAGCTGGCTCTTAGTAAGGACCAGGACTACTCACATACTCCCAAGTAAAAGCTCCCCTTAACAGCTTCTGGTACAAATGACATGATATTGACTTTAGCTTGCTTTGTGTTCTCAAGCTGTAAGCTAAAGACTTCAAATCTGTCAGTCATTCACCTGAAATAATTTACTGCTTCTTCTGAACTGTTACTTTCAATTACATTAGTGTGGCTTCACAGTCAGTGAAGCAGTCTGGCATCCTAAAAATACCAGACAGGCTGTAATGGCTTCTGAAACATTGTGTCTTATCACACCAATGAAATTCAAGAACAAACAGAAAACCAGAAAACCTTACCTACATGACATACTTTCAAGTTCATTGGTTCATCCACAAGACAAATTTCAGATTTTCCAGAAATGAAGCTGATGTTTTGGAACACAGAATGTACTAAGATACTCTTTTTACACAACCACAGAGAGATTATTCGCCCATTACATCACCCCAAAAGGTCATTGTAATGATATTTCTTTATGTTTCATACGGCATTAACAAAGGTTCAACTCAAAGACCTCCTGGAAGTCAGCTTTTTTCTCTTTAGATGAGATTTTGATGGCCAAGTTAGCCCAGTAAGTAACAACTCAAAGTTGAAATATTGAGGCTTTTTTTTCACTGTATACACAAATTAAATTATGCTAATATATAGAATACTAATATCGTTTCTCAAGTTTAGCCCTCTGAGATTGTATCAGTAAAATATAAAGTCAAAAGAAAAATTAGTCAGAACAAATTTTAATATATTCAGACTGTATAAAATAAAACATAACATACTTCTACCTCTATATAAGCAGTTCACCTTGGGGGCTTTTGTTGGGATTTTATGTATTTATGCATACACAGAGGTTATAATATAAAAAAACTGGCTTGAAAATCTGAATGCAGTAATAAAGAAATGAAATTTCACCTTTTAACATTGGAAATTGAAGAAATCTGTACTTTCCCATGAGTTTTAGAACTCCACAAATTATTTCAAGCAACAAGATGCTTCTTGTATGCTTTTTGGTGCTTAGTAGATAAAAAAATTATATTTATCTCTACCTCTATTTAAGTATCTGTACTATCACTGTGACTGCAAGGACTTGCCAAACTTGCTCCCCCCTTCATATCTTTGCTACAACTGGTCACCCCTGGCATAGTTAAATACTTCACAGGTTAAGAGTTTTATGCTTCTCCTGTCTTCAGTTTTATCTTCTGCTCTCCATAAACTTCAACCTGCTCTCTTTCATTCTTTGAGGAAGAACAACACTGGTTTTATATTTAAGAGAAAGAGTATTGATAAGACACTTTCCAACAAAAATTAGGATTGGAATCTAAAGACAACTTCTCTCACTAGCTTCAGGAATTGTTAGCATTTTGCCTTGGTTTCAGATTGAAAAGTCAGGCAAAGGTTTAATAATTTTCATAAACTGGACTGATAAGACCCTCAATTTCTGACGGCCAAGTGACTGGCTCAACAAGTATCATCCCACAGATCATCTCAGTATTTTTCCTCCCCAACTCCCTTTTTACCAAAGGGATAAAAACACACAACAGAAATCTCTAGGATAACACGCTTGACTTCATCTGTTCAGGCAACAAGGGAAAACTAATAATCCAAAAAAAAGCCCTGTCTCTTAAGACAGAGGAAAAACATATAGCATAGGGATTGTATTTTACCTACTGGTGTCATACAGGGATCTGAAGAAGAAAAGCATTTTAGTTGAACAACAAAGCAACCCCTCCAGCAGTACAGAAAAGCTGGTCTCATTACTTCAGTACTGGAACCAGCTTACACTGAGACACGAGGAAGTTCTACTGTCTCTCCCTTTCAATTACAATTTAGATTAAAAGCCCGGAGCATTACATCCTCAAGTCCTCCATGGCAGTAAATTCTGAGAATGCTTGCAGAACTTCACATTGTCCCCCTATCATAACATTGTCTCTAATTATATGGTCACTGTTTTAACTTTCTAGAGAAGAGACTGCCTTACACTGTTTTCTTATCATTAATCAGTGATCATCAGTCTCCATGTCTTACTAATTTGACTAACCCAGAACACTCAATTTTCAATTTTCCTTACTACAGTTTTAATTAAATTAAATAAAAGGAAGTTATTCATAAATATTCAAAATTGCTTCAATGAGATGAGGGAGTGGTGTAACTTCAATTTCACAGCCAGGAAAAAAAAGTTAACAACCTGAAGTCCTCATTCCCTCTAGCAGAGACTTGCTTTGCTCCTTTCTCTCTAGCTTTCCTTTCCAAAATACAGAACACTCAGTTTTGTACTTCAGACACTCCTACAATAGGTACCACTGATGGCAAACATCAACATGTTAAAACACACAAACAAACATGCACTTTTCCATACAGAAAACTCCTGCAGACTTATGACTGGATAACATGTTATGAGTTAATATTGAAATGACTAAGAAATCTGGGGAAAAGAAAGACATCATGCAATCACTAATTTGGATAGAACACCTGAAGTACTCAGCGAGCCAACAAGAGACCAAATGATGCTCCATCTGTATGTAAAAAGAAGGAATACTTCTGCTTTCCAAATACTCACAAGCAAAAACAGAGAAGGAGAGCAAATTTATCGAGAATGCTTGAGACAGTATATTGATGGGGACCACAAAAAGTAGCATTGCCAAATCAAGCTTTGCACTGTTGCTGTCAAATGCAAGCTATTAAACTCAATCTTCTTCGACAGTGGAAAGAGATGAAAGTACTGGCTTTTGCAGGAAAAACAAAGCAGTCCCTTCCTTGCATTTCTAGTTCACAGCACTTTTCTGGCCTGCCTACCTGAGTGGATCAGCTAAACTGCCACTTAAATACCTTGGAGAAGGAGAAAAGAAGGCTTACAAGCAATTGTAGGAATAAAGCAACACAAACACAAGATTTTAGAACAAAGTATCATTTATATCCCATGGGTATATATCAAATGTCCCTTGCTTTAAGACCTAAAACATCTGTTCTCTCCTTAGACTTTTATTTTTAGTTAACTATAGATAATCTCATATAAATACATCTGGCCCCAGAGAAACCAGCTGTAATATGCAAATTTATGGAATGGAAAACATTTTGGGGATTATTTTCTAGCTGTCCCTTCCCAGACAGTCTCATTCATTCCTTCCTCAAGATGGACTGAGCTCCACTTCCTCATGTGAGCAACTGAGACTTGATTCAAGTACTGTGACCAGGCATACATACTAACATTGTACTTTCAACAGTAAAAACTCAGGTACAACCTAAACTTTAAAGTCTAAGCACAAAGACTTTAAGCCTTTAACTGAGGACACTTCCTAGTTGTCAAAAAGAACAATAGCTATGAAAAGTGAATGTGCACATCTCCCCTGTCATCCTCCACATCCCACTCAAAAGCAAATATAATTGAAAAACTACAGTCTGCAAATGCATTTTCCAGTGTTGAATAATCAAAAAACTCCAGAAAACTACTGCAGTTAACATTAGAAAAAAACCTTCCAAACTACTAAATGCACCACTTAAATTCATTGTGCTAAATACTTTCTCATTCTGACAGAGTATTTTGAAGCCTGACTCATAGTTTGGATTACAGGTTGTGAGGCAGGCCACTGGAAATGGAAAAGCTAATGTCTATCAGCCTAGCTATTTTCTATATACAGTTTTTATATTAGCATTTCAAAAGATCTATGAATTAGAAATCAGCTGTCTCCAGATGTGCAGTGGGACTCCAGTTACTCCAAAAACCCTCATGAATTATGTCAGGAAATCCAAGAAAAACTAATCAGTACTTCCAAATTATTTAATGCACTGTTAATGACTATGTTATTATAGCTTGCAAAATGCTTTTTAAAAACACAAGTGATGATTTCAAAATGCTCAAACACTTACACTTATGGAAAGCACACAGACTCCTCTTAGGAACTGCTTATTACATTGATAGTCAGCATCCCTACTATGGCAGATTTTGTGCATTTTATCACACCCATAACAACCACAACAAAAAAAATCTCTCATTCCTCTGTTTTTTAAAACAAATAAGCAATGTAAGGTTAAAGTTTAGTTAGACAGTGTTACCAGAAGCCAGGCAGAATATTCTTTTCTGGGTGAATGAGTGCTATCATCCATTCATATTTTGGCACAAGCTTGACATTAGCAGCTTGACAGTAAAAGCAGAACAGCAGTTTTCCGCAATAATGACCTACTGTGTTATTTAAATATGAAGCATGTTTTGGACACTGGAAAATAAAAAAGTGAATATTTAAACATATTACAAGTTTTCCTTAGGATGCCTCAAAACGTAGTTGAATACATTAAATAAACAAACGTACACAGTCAACATATAACTAATTTCCTTGGGAATAGCCTTCTGTTTTGCAGATGCATTAAAGGCTTTGAGTCTTTGAAGGAAGCACTTTGGAGAATGCTGAAGGTTAGATTTTGTTTTGTTTTCTCTGAATATTTGTTGCAGGGAATACAGGCTCTTGAGAAGAAATATGCTTTTTTGTTGGCCCTCATTTTTCCCAGCAGACAATAGCTGCTACTGTCCAGCGTTTAAATGACCTTTGCCCTGCCCTCCTACACTGTTTCCCTTAGGAATGTCATTCATCCTTTTGTAACACTTTGAAACTCATTATTGCCTCACTTTTTCCTGCCACTTTTGTTCTGGTCTTTAAAAGAGAACATATACACTGTCTCAGTCTAAGAGGGGAAAAAATGAAAAGGAAAACGTTAGGACCTGGGAGAATGTCCAAAGACAAATATTCATGTTGTACTTCAATGTAATCTGAGTTTTTACCCATAAACTTACAAGGAGTAGTTAGTGAACTAGTTGTACACACAATTAAATACCACATTAAATACAAAATTTAAGGATATTTCTATTTTTCCTCATTATCTATTCTCTCTCATTGCTCCCATATCTTCATCAGCATTTCACCATGCATTTGTAATGGAAAAGGGGCTGCTCCCCCACCCACATCAAACCAGCCTATATGTGATCTTCATATACTCACACCTTTCCTTAGAAAACCTGAATGTGTTTAGGAGAGACATAATCCTTATCTATATTAATAGTTTTCACAACATATTCTCACTGTTGCTATTGGCTCTTCTGATACAGACACTGAGGAACAAAGGCAGAACTCCTGCTTTTGTAACACACCTGTGCAGCTGAATATTAGCAGAGACTGAACTTCTTTTAATAATCATTCCTCACGTATATAGAGGTACAGTACATTTCTTCGAAAATTTCTTTGGAAAAGTACCTGAAAAGAGTAATTTCAACTTAAGAGTCTAAAGTACAAAGGACTCGACCTCTTCAACAACTATACAAGAACGTCATTTTCACAGTCAGCAATACAGACTACTAACATTTTCCTTGACTACAGTTATTTGCCTAGGAGTAGTAAAGATATTGTTAAGAAAACACAAAAGTATCCAAAGATATCCAAAGTATTACAGGAAAGTGGCAGCTGCAAAAGTGCAAAATTTTGAACTACTTTAGAACTCATACATATTGAAATATACTTTGGCAATCAAACCTAACGCTCAGAAATACATCAAGAGGGAATACAAAGCTTAAAATAAGTTGTTTGAATAATCCTTCAAAAAAATAAGCATTACATGGAAACAGTTACAAAAACTTAGTGTTACAAAAATGATACAAAATATTAGAAACAACACATTGACAATCTAGTTAACACAGTGAGATAAGCATGATTCAAACCACTGCCAAAACAAAAAAGTTTTCTAGAAGATATGGTCAGGGTGACACTAAACCAATTCAAAATTACAATTATCTACCATGAACTGGCAACCCTGGAGGGAAAAAATATTTCCTCTCCTTTTCTTTTAATTCACCAGATTATTTCTCCCCATGCTGGTGCTACACACTAGCAAGAAAAATGAAGTCTTTGTTTCCACTTTTCCTTTTATTTATAGTTCTGTGCCTCCCAGAGCTCACAGCCTCATGCAATGAAAAGTGCCACTGGAAACATTGCGACATCATGTCAAATCACACAACCAGTTACTTCCATATCACGCCCAACTGTGGAAAACCAGAGATCTCTCCTATAAAAGGATAGCTGACATGTTGCACATGGTATTTCATTCTTTATGTTTTTTCTTTTCTGATTTTTTCAATCCCATTTAATAACACAGCTGCCAGTCACCGTGCCAGTTTCCAGTGAGAGGGTTTCACACAGCTGTGATAGCCGGTTCCTGCCTAACATCAGGATTTAACATGGGCCCTCCTACAATCCATCCCTCAATTCAGAACATCTCAACTTGTGCAAACAAATAAGTGCAAAGATCAGCCCCAATCATTTACAGCTTTGCCAACTGGCTCCTCATTCCTCAGGCCAAAATCCTTGGCGGTTTAGCAGAGCTGCTCTTCTTGTCTGCCTTCCAGCTGCCTGCTGGGATGAGCAATATTTACCATCTTACTCTTCAATCAGAGGGCAACAAATAACAGCGTGAGCTAAATGGGGACCAATTCTCATTCCAGGAGGAGTATTTGAACTACTGTCTTCGGGGAAAAAATTCAAATAGCCTCCCACGTACTCACCAAAACTCAATGTTAAGAGCAGCTTTAATCTTTTAGATGCAACAGTGAAAATCTCCAGCCACTTCAGAGAAGAAGCAGTCAACAGTGAGCATCTTCTCCAGAGCCCAGCTGCTGGCAGCACACAAACCTGCTCTGCCACAAGTTATCTTTCTTTAAAACTGTTCAGCATTTCAGTGCTGGAACACAATAATGCGAGTCACTCTATTTGAGGGCATGGCTTCATTTCAGATTAATAGAGGGGAAAAAACATTTTACAATTACAGTCTTAAATTTTATGCCCATATGTGATCATTCAGGAACAGATATGGACAGGCCTAAGTGCTTCCAAAAGACCGTAAAAGACAGGTAGGATGAAGGGTCAAGGGGTGATGATACCCACTCCTGCAACCAAAGACAACTCTGCCTAGCTAGGAAAGTTTTAGTCCTCTTTTCAGCATGGAGATGAGAGAGGACCAAACTCCTTTTAAAAAACACAGCTTTTACAAGCTGATGGGGCTTACACATTTTGATCACCTCTAGTCAAAAACAATTAAAAAAAAATTATTACAAATTCATCTCTGCACAACTCAAGATGTAAGTTATGCACCACCTATCAGACAAACAGCAATTCCAATCATACTTAGTGTGATTTAAACTCCACTCAATTTTTCAACTGCATGAGCTATGGACAATTTATACAGTTTTCTCATTAAAGTATCCCATCTATTCTAACTACCTATAATAAAAGGTTTTTGGCTAACACCACACAACAAATGTAAACTAAAATCACAAAAACATCTAATTAAGAAGAACTGGAAAATGATGAAATCAATATCAGTTTTCCTTATTCTTCTACTAAAATAGACACTTTTTTAAAGTGAAGGGAAGTAAAACACTGAAAGGAAGTAAAAATTAAATTTGCTGTGTCACAATATCTTAAAATAACTCATAAATTGAAACTTGGAAAAATAATTGAAAAAAATCAATGTATTTTAGACTTTCTCACTACAAGTCCCCGAAAGGTACAAAATAAGCCTGCTTTTAAATGTCAAGATGCTAGCATCACACCCACATGATAGACCATACATTTTTCCCATGTTTCAATTAAACTAAGAATAAATTTTACCAACTCCCCCCAAAAATATTTTAATTTCTTAATTTAAAAGTTATACTTTACCTTAGAAAATGTAGTCAAATGTAGTAGCCATTGAAAAAGTTGTGCATTTTGGTTATTATGGGGCTTTACTTCAAGTAGCAAATCAGCTTTAAAAAACCACCCTCAGTTTTAAACAAAAATATTGGATGTCACAGTTAATGGTTTACATTTGCTGTATTAAAATTTGCCTAAAGGAACCCAAAACATGTTCTTCTATTTCTACTTTAGATAATTGCAGTAACTCATAATAGCATGAGATGTTAACAGTTGGACTTCAAACAAGGAGAGCAAAGCCTCTGAATTTTAACATGTGACTATTACTAGCAGCAGAACATAATGCTACTTTTCTGATCACTTCCTCTGTACACTTGAACAAAATTTGACAGGATGTTTAACATCACACTCTGAAATGATGCATACACACTGAATTTTAAGAAACATTACACTACAGAATTTTTACAACTAATGTGCTAATGTACACAAGTGGTTAATTCAACCCTTTCTATCACACAGGATAAGACTTTCTACGCTTAACCTCCAGATTTCATTAATTAGTCCAAAGTAAAGCATTGAGCTCTGAGGGGATATCATATTTATTAACAATCAATTCAAGGATAGCTGGACTTCAAAAGAAGCACCATGCTAAAGAGAAGGAAGTCCTATTTGTGTGCATGGTAGCAAACCAGTTAGAAGAAACCTATGTATCTACCACATATCTTAGTAAACATTCATTATAAAGTTAAATTCATACAACAAAATTTTTAAAAAATGAAGAAATTAAACAGAAGTTTGATTTTATTCTAATATATATTACAGCATAGAAAACTTGATGTTGAAACTATAGTTACTATACTTAACTCACAGCACATTCTGTAGTGATTTTGTAGGCACTTCTCTAAGCTTTTATCAATCTCAGCAGAGTAAACAAAAACACTCATGTGTCCAAGGTTTTAAAAACGGTATTATGAGAACATACAGTGCAAATAATTAAGGACTGCACATGAGAAAGGCTGAAGGCAAGACTCTATGCTACTTTAATTACAGCTTTCTCTGTATATTACTAAAATTGTATATATACAGCTAGAATAAGCAAAAGACCATTTTTCTGTTCACTGAATGAATAATGGAAATACTTAAACATTAATTTAAAAAAATCACAAACACAGCACACTATACAGGTAATTTATGCTGAAAAAAAAATCTGATTTATATTGCTGTAATCTACAGGGAGTTTGTAATCAACTTTGCCAAGACTTGTCTATGTTCTTTTAACATTCTGTTTGCCATTGGGAAATTTCTATTCATTCCATTTTGCCAGTACAATGATTTCCACTTCAACAAGCGTGTAGATACAATCTTAAAAAACTCATTTAATGAGTAAGCAACCTTAATTTCTTGTATTACAGAGTTCAAGAGCAATATATATAATTTTAAAAATACCACACAATATTCTAGTGTGAATGCCATCACTATGCAGTACTTCCACGTTTGAGATTCCTTATCACACCCACAAAGAACATCTAAATGTGCTGGAAAACAAATGTTTTGTAAGTATAGAAATTATACATGCTCAGTTCATTAAAAAAGAGATATGCAACATTTCTGGAAAGGCAAAAATACAATAGAAAACAGACCTGCTCTACTCATTACTTAATTTTTTTAAAAACCAAATTAGGCCTCAGAATACAATTAGAAATATCATGTCCAAAAACCAGCTCTGTTTGCTACTACTGGCTAACTCATAGCAATGCAAGTCCACTACTGAAATCAGTAATCTGTAATTTCCATAAGAAATCACAGAATGGTTTGGGTTGGAAGAGACCTTCAAGATCATTTAGCTACAATCCCCCTGCCATAACCAGGGATACCTTTCACTAGACAGGTTGCTCAAAGCCCCATCCAACCCGGCCCTGAACACTTCCAGGGATGGGGCATCTACAGCATTTCTGGGCAACCTGTTCCAGTGTCTCACCAGCCTCACAGTAGGGAATTTCTGCCTAATATCTAATGTAAATTGACCCTCTTTCAGTTTGAAGTCATTCCCCCATGTGCTATCAGTCCACATCTTTATAAAAAGTCCCTCTCCAGCTCTTTTGTAGGCTTCCTTCAGGTACTGGAAGGTTGCTCTAAGGCCTCTGTGGAATCATCTCATCTTTAGACTGAACAACTATAATTCTCTCAGCTTGTCTTCACAGGAGAGGTCTTTCAGCCCTCTGATCATAAAAATATAAATACCTGCTTGTGTAAAACAGTACTATTTTCAATCCCTGCTTCAGGTGTCATAATTTTTGATATATTTTAGCATTAAATAAATCATTTACATTAAAAAAATAATTTACTGTGGCAAGCTTTCTGTAAATTACAGCTGAGATATCTAGTTGCACAAGCCAGAGAAATGCATTATTTTTCTTTTAGAGTACATGGATGTTTCCTCATTCTAATACCTAAATGCAGCACAAGATGATTTCTGACTCTCCTTAATCTTAGGTACCAAGTAAATAAGCAGTGGGCAAAGTTTTTTTTAAAAAAAAAACGAAAAATATATTATTATATTAATTTCACAGATCAAGAACTAAAGACTAATTCAAGCTCTCTGGAAGACATTACTACAGCATCTAAAATGTTACTGCTTCTATATTCTACTCCACTTTCCTGCTGAAGATTATAGTCTGTTTGGCAAGGACAATAGGAAAAAACCCCGTGTGCTAGCTCATCAGCAGGCATAGTTCATAACCTGTCCATTAGCCTAAGCTGACTTTATCAGTAACCTTCAGCAGAAGACAGGAGTGATAGCAGTTGAAACTGCCACAGATAAACCTATCAAAGATCATGATTCAGCACACAAAGTGACTTGCCCAGTGTCATATATTCAGCTAAAGTAGCTTATAGTCATAACTACAAGACAGCTTTCATTAATGCACTTTGTTACTGAGGGCAAAAAAATTAATTTTCTGAATTTATCCTGTAAATTTTAGGTTTTTTCTGAGTGCTTCCAGTCCTTTCTTCTTTTCCATAATGTCCAACTCCACCCAAGCCTACAGAGAGTTAGAAAACCTCCACATCTTACTCTCTCTTGCAATATACAAATTTTTCAAATTCATGCACTATTATATTTTCATATGGCTGGGCTGGGGAGCAACCTTGACCACAGGAACCTGAACTGAAAGAATGCTTCTAGATTTGATCAAAAGCACTGATACAAGCTCACCACTTGCAGCAAATTCAGTTGGAACTGATTCTTTGTACCCATCATAGTATGCTTATTTTGCCTTTCTTTTAAAAAGCATTAATCCATCAGCAAAGAAAAGATCCAGCCTAATAAGAAGAAACTAAAATAAAGGGCCTTAGCTGTGGATAAACAGAACTAAGTTACACAACCACCATTAAGGAGTTTGTTGAATATGGCATTGGACAAAGATTGACTTTGCTTAGTGTTTTTCTTTTCATCTGCTCATAAAGCAAGAACAGGCATTTTTTTTTCATTAAAGAAATATCTAATTCCATTGCATCATGATTTGCAAGTACATGATTTTCAGTACATGTATTTGAGCTTACCACAGCAAAGAATACTGGAGATGGTTACCATCTATGTTGGTTTCTCAAATAGTAAAAGAACACAAGAAAACAGCACCATATAAAGATCCCAACCACCATGTGTAGCACTAAAAAGGTGCCTGCACTTACATAAAACCAAACCATGCACAAAAACTCCCAATATCATAGGACACAGAACAGTACAGGATAGATAATGTATTGAGAGGTACCTTGTGTATGTAACACTGGCTGAACAGATAATATAGCAATCAATATTTAGGAATGTATGAATACAATGATTACTAAATGTAATACTATACTGGTGATATTGCTGTGCCTCCATCTTCATGTACAGGCTGAAGTGAAAACAACCTCCTAGTACAACTTATTATTTGTTCCAAAGGAAATGAGTGTCATCCTCCCCCTAAAAACACGTTATTTCCACACTTGCTACACTTACTGCAATGGACAATAGGGTAAACTACTCTGTTAAGAAACTTTAGCAGAGAAGGAAAAAACAAATGAGTGCCATGTAAAATGCATCACAACATACAGGAGACAATCTTGTGAATCAGATTAAATCTAACTCTCTTTGATCCACTCAAATGTACTTGTTGGAAATTACAGGTCTCAACTCCCCATCTACAGGAAACAGGATCCAAATGGTCATCCAGTTCACCGAATACATTTTAGAAAGTATTCTTGTATCATAATATAATCTTTCCACTAAGGGCTCACACTTCAATGGCAAGGAAAAAAACACCCCCAAAAAAAAAAAAAAAAGGTGAAACTAACAAAAGATTATTTATTGTCACTCTTCTCCACAAAATCTTATGAATATTTACATCAACTCTTTTATAAAGAAATATAACTTACCATAAGTCTATCCAACAAGCAAATGACTACTAAAAAAGTAAAAAATTCTTATATGATAACTTATTTGCCTTTTCCACAGTTGTTTAGAGAATGTGTACACTGAAACTAATTTTCAGTATTTTCACTTCACTTATACACTTACAGATAACAAGCAATACTAATTTTGCCACAATAGAAATTAGTACTTAATACTTCACCACTACTACTAAAGTTATACATTTTTAAGAGTCATGCTTAAGTTATATATTAAGACAAATAACAAAGACCTGAAATCTTGAAGGGTCCAGTGGCTTGCTCCGTATTTATACCACTGAAGATGACACTTAAACCTATTTTACAGCCTTCCTAATCTACACATTAATTTATGAATAAGACCAATCAATTCAAGATGAAGGCAGCAATTTGCCTAGTCAATCACTGCCACACCCCAAAATAATTTAGGGGGAGGAACCACAGAATAGGTCTTTGCTCCTCTCCCAGTAATTTCCAAAATAATTTGTGAGCTGGAATTATTACTAAAAGAAGCAATTTCTACAGTAATTTGGAATCCTAAGCTCCCCCTGTCTGACACATCAGGTTTTCATAAAGGAAAGATTTCTCCCCCACATCTGTCAATGAATATTTAATCTCACATTATTTTATAATATATGGTATTAAGTTTTAAAAGGTTTACAGAAAAACAATCTTAAATCAATTTTGACTATAGAAACTACAATTTTTTAAAATAAAAACACAATACTGAAAGCAAATATAAGTTATCTTAAAAAAATATGATGGTACTGGGACTCAAAGTGCCATATGACACTGACTTGTTCACCCAGCCAGCATGCTGACAGCTCTTTCCCGTCCACCTTCTCTTTGAGTTAATGAAATAGATTGAACTTCATCTGAGAAATACAGGCTAATCTTAGTACTTCATGGTCATTCACTAAAATTTGTTTTCTTAAAATTGTGCCCTATAAGGTCACTGACATGCTTTTTAAGAAGCAAGAAAAATAAAAAACTCAAAACTTTAAAACCCCAACAAAAATAATTTTCTTACTGTGAGTTAAGTCCTGCTCAACATACCAGGAATTTTGGAAACATTTAACCTGTACTTACTATTCAGTCTAGAGATGATCCTTAGCTATGGCTAAAGACTTTTGTGCCTGATTAAAAATTTAACTTTTTACTTACTTTATATCTATTTCAACTCTACTATATTATAATTTTATGATATAATAAATACCAGTGGCACTTACAATGCTCACCACATTGAGCATTTAAAGCAATTTGACCTTTGAGAAATTAAGGAGAAAAAAGATCATGCTGATTTGGAGGCATCTGTTGCAAAGTAATACTAAATGTAGCTGATCTTCTTGAATCAGAGAGGCATACTAGCCCTGGTAGTTGTTTTACTCCCTGTTCATTTTCTACTGACCTTTCACAATTGATTCAAATAACTTTTTCTGACACGGCCTGCATGAGAGTAGAGATGACTTACAGCTCTTCAGCCTGTAGCTGGGTGGATAGTGCCCACTTTCCACAAACAAGAACTGAGGAGTCTACAGCCCCACACACTGAGAATAAGAGTTCTAGGTATTTTGGGAAGTGCTCAAGACACTGAAATACTGAGCAGGGGTTTTTGGCTGTTGTTATTTGAAGTGATTGTTCTATTTTAAGGGGAGTTTTTTATTCTTGAAGGAATCCTCGACATAATCATTTCCCTCTAGAGAGGATTTCATACTGTGAATACCAGTGAACTAGTCATCTGCAATTCAGAATTAGTTCACTCAGCTGCAGAGAGGCAGGATTTCAGACACTTGCTAATTTTCAGAGGCACCTATAGGCTACCTGCAGTGGGTCCCTTTGGAATACATCATTGGGAAACCAAAATCACAGCTCATGTATGATCAAAGCTGCACTATCTAGTACCTTATCAGCTAAGTCTTTGTCAGTCTAGCAAAAGACCATGAGAACATAAACACAACTGGATCAGAAAGAAAAAATTTAATGTTGGCCAGCCAACAGCAAAAACGGGTTCTTGCAGAAGAGTGGGATACACACTCTTCCTCCTGCAAAAAATATGCCTAAAATTAGTTTAATAAACTAGCATTTAAATTAAGATCTCTCACCAATAATTGTCATGGAAAGCACACTGAATTTCAAGAAGAGCAAGTGTGAGGCAAAGATTCCATTAATAAACCTTATCACTAAATCTACTATGATTAAGTCTACATTCACAAAGGCTACTGTTTATTAACAGATCTTTCTCATCTCAGCAACATATTAGCTTAAGAGATAGATGAACAGCTTACTTTTACTGTTCATATGCTGGAGGTTACAATTAGTTTTTGACAGTGACAGCAGTTCTGATGTGCCTTGGTGGCACATTCCATTGCCATGCTATAGTTACAAACTGGAAAATCCAAACTCCAAAAGCACACATGGGAAAATGCTGGTGGATATGCTTAGCATTTAACAGTCTTGTCTATTCAAGGATGATTCACTTCAGAGAAGTTTCCAGCATAATGTCACTTAGAGTAAGAATTTCTCCTAATTTTGTCAACATTGGACTAAGCAACATCCAAAGCAGAGCAGTGATGTAAGCTAGACTTCAGTGTTTTGGGTTCCATTTCCAGCCAAGAACAGGCTGGGTCATACACTGATAATAACCCTGGCAGCACTCTCCCTCTGCCTCGAGCACTGCCAATACTAATGAAACAAAACTAGACTCAAGAGGTTTCTTAGAAACTTTGTGTTAATACTGCCTGGCTGGAACTATCTCTAAAGCTTGTACTAATTATCCCTGAGTAGATTAGACCGGAGAGTGCCAAGCCAGTCCAGCAGTCCTTTCTGTGCACACTCTGCTGGGTAACTGCATTTCCAAACTCAAAATTATATTAAATGGTTCACACCAACAGAAATTGCAACAAAGCCATGAGTTTAAAAATCATTACAGCTGCAATAAGACAATCATCAATGATGCACCCTGATTAAAAGAGATTAAAAATACATAAACTCAAGCAATACATAGAAGTAATTCACATAAATAAAAAATAACCAAGTGATAAATAAAAAAGTAGTTTTCTTTTTGAAAAGGTAAGCAGTAAAATACACACATGAAACCCTAGTTTTCCATTTCATTTGAAATACTGCACAGAGTAAATGAAGAATGTGCAGAGAACAAAGGGATGGTTTCTACACACCAGTAATTCAGCTTCCTAGTGCCAACATTTTATATGGCCCATTATAGGCCCTTTTATTCCCTCATCTGCATGCATCAAGTAGAACAGTTATTCTTCATCTAGAGCCATGATCAGTATGCACTTGTACTTCTCAATAATACATTTGTAGAGCCTCAGTTGTTCTCTCTCCTTGGAGGTAGAAGATTGAGGTTCTATTTTACTTTTTTAAAAAAGAAAGTAACATTACACTGCTCAGTGATTCTTCTCAAATACAGATTTACTACCTAAACTTCCAAACACTTTGTGCTGTAACATAAAGCACAAAAAAAAAATCTCTGTTTTTCTTTTTCTACCACCTAGAAAGAACATACTCAAATAGGAAAAAGGCTGGATACAATGTGCAAGGTCATATGAAAAACTGAAGTCTGCATACATCTCAATGTACTTTGACATTAGTATTTTTAAGGGAATAACAGTAAAGTAGAATTACTGCTTTTGTTATTTTTTTCCTTCAAATTCAATAGCAGACATATAATCTACACAGGATCACAGAGATACAGTGTACCTGAAATGTAATATTCAAAATTATGTATGCTTCTAAAGCTGTCATTTTAAAAGCAATTTAACTTGTGAAATAAAACGCCTTAATTTATGATTCACCAAATATTAGTTTCTTTCAAAACAATAATGCTCCAACATCTGAAAGCATATCCCAAGAGATACTATTTTCTCATTAAACACAGAAGTCAGAAACAAACAATTTTCTCCTATATTAATCTCATCTTTACATGAGGAAAATGAGAAGAGAAATATCACAGCTAAGCCAACACAAACAACAAATGTTATGTTCCCCATCTGACAGTCAAAAAGTAGAGGAAAACCACACTTCGAGCCATGGTTAATTAAGTACTTTCTAGACAAAACATGCAATCAGAATTATTTTATCTCATCAAATTATTCACTGTGGATACAACCAAGGAGATTAAGGGAAAAAAAAAAAAAGAAAAAAGGTTCTATTTCCATAAAAAGCAACATTCATACCTGCAATACATGATTCAACATGGCATGAGTTCTAACCACCAAACCACAGACGTCTTGGCGTGGATTTCCCCTAACCTCTATTAGAGCACTGAAAGCAATGACAAAACAATTCTCTGGCTAAATGACCCAAGCACTTGCCTGGGATGTGAACAGTTGGGTTTTAAACCTTTTTCCAGTGAGTATTTTATTTTCACAGAGTGGAACAACTTCAGTTTTTCCCCTTTAGAAAGCGGGCCAAAAGTCTACATGATTAAGCCACTACAATCACTGGTACCAATCTTCACAGTACATTAAATACTGAACCAAAGGCTGACTTACCTTAATTAAGGTGATTCACTTAAGGCAGATTTAATGCATACTGACAAAATGACAAACCAGAAAAAACATGGGACTTCTGTATCCAGCACAATTTTTTTCAAAGCCTTTTGAAAACATTGCATGCAAAGACAAAGAAGAATCAGAGAGATGAAGTACAAAATACTTGCTAGCTCTCAATCTAAACAGCTAGACAACATTCCTAGGTCCTTGCTGACGCAGCTTCATTAGAAAGACAAAATGAAATTCAAAATAGTATTTACCAAAAATATGATTTTATCCAAAACTAACATGACCAAGAAACAGCGCCCATACACACTCTGCAATTTGTTGGTGCTATCAGAAATTGCTGTGCTCCCTAGAGTGCTGTCTGTTGACTTGATGGTTCATGGAAAGCTCTGATGCATTTCTCCCCTCTTGTTAACCCTCTCAAAAAATTCCGTTTTCCTTCAGGCACGCACCAATGACCCAGCTCTGGTATTTATGGTCAGTTTTATCAGTCTTCATAGAGTAGTCTTCCCTGTTCCAGACTCATTCTGCTCACTGGTGCCTTTAGAAGCAGCTTTATTGCTTCAGCTACCAAAGGAACACTAAGACCAATGTTCCTCTAATGAAGGATATCTACTGCACTTACTGATTTTTACCAGATCTGTTTTTATGGAAGCCATTAACACTCCCCTGTATTCCAACAGAATATTTTCCAATGTATATTTCAATAGCCCAGTTCAAAACTGCAATTTTATTTCTATAGCTACAAAATCCTGAAAAATATAAACACAGTGACTGTTTACGTAAGACCACTTTGGACAGACTTCATCCATTAAATTTTATATGCTGAGCAGACGAAAGAAATCTGCAAGAAGTATTCTTGTTTCAAAACACAGCACAAATCAATTGCTATTTCATCCACCGAGTACCACCACCTTCTCCAGAAACAAAGCACAGTTTGGCATCTAATGGTATGTTCAGCCTAAATTTCAGTAATTGGAATCCACACCCAAAACCAGAGCTCTGTGGTACTGACAAAGCCCCAAAAATCTGGTACCAAGTTTGGCCGTCTTTTACAAAAGCAAAGGATTTTTCTTAAGTTAAAAAAGCCACACTGAGAAAAATTTCATTGCCTCTACCTCTTTCCCAAAAACAAAACATGCGGAAAGAAAATGAATCCCAGTTTTTAAATATAATAATGCATTCAAGTCTAGAAAACTAGTGCATAACTTGGTTTTGGTTTATATGAAATCTTAAAAATTCTTACTAATGTTCTAGCTTTGAGCACCAGAGTATTTGACTTCCCAAGAACTAGATGCTGTTCCCAGAAGATGTGGGGTGCTAACCTGACACGGCAAATAGCAGTAGTTAGAAGAGAGAGCATGATAATTTCCTAAACAAAACCGCAGCCAGTGAAGGTGGCTGAGGGTGAAGTTTTCTGCTTAAGCACAAAGAGGATTTCTCCAACATCACAAGGTATCTTATGCAAACAAAACTTACTAACTCCTGAAAGTAACTACTTTAACATTTGCTTGAAACACACAATGTGGAGTACGGGAATACTCTGTATTCCATTTACCACAGGCGAGACTATGCTGTGGTTACTGCATACTGGGCTAAAAGGCTTTTTGAGCTCTAAGATATGTCTAACTAAAACGACCAAGTTAATGCATGGTTTGATTCAGATAAATTACCTTGAACTTCAATCTGGCTATCTGCAAACGGGCTCCAATCTGACTTAGAGCTTCACTTGGATACTAAGTGAAGCAGCACTGAAATCCCTCGTAAGAAGACAAAAAATTTCATATATGCTGAGGTTTCCTCCAAAAACTGTATCTCTGAATATTTTAGAGTCCATATCCTTCCATGACTGCAAGTACAAAACTGTCTCTAAAATAACTTTAATTCTTTTAAATAATTTCTAATATAAGCTCTTACTTGTGAACTGAGCAGCACACAACAGACAAAAATATACACCCACCTAGGCAACCCCAGCCTACAAATCCCAAGAAAACAGGCACAAACTTCATGAACCAATCTATCTCAGTAACTCCCAACAACATCAAAAAATAAGGAACTGTGTGGTAGAACCTATCTGCAGAGATTTCAAAATCTCTTAAAGGAAGAAGGATGCCACATTACATAAAATTTTACTCAGAGAATATTTTAAAAGTGGCACTTTTTACGTAAATTTCTGATTGCTGTAGGGAAAAAAAGGAACAAACACTTCCTGGCAGCTGAGCTGGTTTAACTCACAGCCCCTTCTTCCTTGGATTCCACTAGTGCAAACTCAGAAAATCTAAAACAAGTATTACACTTAAAAAAGTCTCCCTATCAATCACTACACATGCAATTATGAATATTCCTTATTTAACTGTGTAAGACACAGTATTTAATATTATATTTTTAATAAAAAACTCCACACCACCTTTGTACAGACTGCAGAAGAAAATCAGTTTCTCTTCTATGCCATTTAAAATAATTGTTGACGTCTTTCATGCTGTTCCATTAAATGGTAGTGTGATAAAAAAAAAGAAAGCGTAAATGACATCAGTTCCCTGTTGCAAGCAACACAATTCTGAATTGAATATATGAAAAAGTATGATTTCCTGAGAAAAGAGCATAAACCCCCAACAGGAGCTGAAGTCAGAAATAAGTTTTCCTTGACACATATGTTTCTTTCTGGGTTCAGAGGTTTCAGTACAAGAAGACAAACATTTATTGAAATTGTAAATTACTATGGGAACCCTTTTCCAGAAACAGCCCACTAGATATTCTATTTCTGCACTGAAAAAACCATTCCCTTATTAGTTAAAGAAAAAGTAAACACAAATCCCCCTTACAGAACAAAAGTAATTTAATTTGAAAAGATAGTTCTGGAAAGATAGTTCTCCTTTTAATGGTATTACACAAAGATGAGCTGCTCCAACAGACTGAAAACATACTGAATATATTCCTATGTTTTGCTTGGAGAACATGTACCACAAAATCCATTCTTCTTATCATCATGACTGAATGCAAAAGAATATATTGTGACCATGCTCTGTAAGGCTAGCATGATGTTTAAATCCTTATTTTTAGTTATTACTAACTGAAGGAATAGACAGAAGACTGAGGAAACATGGAAGCAAGATGAAAGAAAATGCCACCAAATCAAAATAGTCACAGATTATTTTTCTTCCTTCTTTGATAACCTTTTTCAATTTTCCAGCAATTCCAAGGATACTAGCCCCCCTTCTCCTATATTCTTTTTTGAGTTCATCAAACAAAATATTAGAATTTGGGGCTTTATTGGTTCTGTAAGAACAATGAGAATATATTATTAGTAATAAAACAGATATTTTCAGAATCCTGTGAAGAATCTCAAAGTGCTTGAGAGATATGCCAGAAGTAATCCTCAAAATCCTGAATGGAAGATCTTTAATCATTTTGGAACAGTACTAGTCTAAATGTCATATAATACACGATACACTATTACAAAATAAAAAATGAAAATTAAAATACACAGTATTCAAATACACACATACTGAAGGAAAGGAGATAGCGTGAGTCAAGATACTTAAATTTCTTTCTCACCTCTTGTCTAGCCAACACCTCCATAGCAACTTTTCTATTTAGATGCTCTCCAAAACCTTCCTCAAACATCAAGCTACCTCTTCAACTTGCTCCTGCAGCACTTCACCCTCAACAAATCTCCAGTTCCAGTGGGCCAAGAGTCATTTGCTTGATCCCATTTCCTCTGTAACATTTTAGCTAATTGGTCTATTGCAATGTTCCAAGCCTACTACCCGTTTGGTTTTTTTCAACACCACTATCCCTCTTACTTATTACTTGATCATGTGGGTCTTTGTCACCCATCAGTACTGAAATTTCTCTGCTTTTCAGCCATCTCCTCTCCGAGGCCATCTCCCACCCTTTCTGTGAGATGAAGTGATTGCTTTCATGCCTCAGGCTAGCTGGGTGCTCAGCTCTTCTGCCACCCTCTCCAAACGCAGGGTCACATTTTCCATCTCCTGGACCTGGTTTGAATCTTACATTGGAACAAGTTCCCCAGGGAAGTGGTAGAATCACCATCCCTGGAAGCATTCAGAAAACAAGTATATGTGGCACTTCATGATATGGTTTAGTGGTCATAGTGATATTCAGTCAAAAGTTTGACTTGATGACCTTGGAGGATTTCTCCAATATTAATGATTCTATGATGCACTTCCTCTGTTCCTCCTCTGGTGCTGTGTGAACGTCTGGCAGGAATTCTCTTGTTAAGCTGAATTCCTCCACTACATACGGCCTTTTTTAAATTCCTCCAACTCCACTACCTCAGGAGCTCCACTATGCTCAGAAAACAGACACAGCTTAGGTTCAGTAATGTTAGAAGAGCCAAAACAGAACAGAAGCAATATGCAGACTGCAGTGGTGGCTAAGGCCACATTATTGGCATAATTTTCTTTGTGTTTTTTAAATTCTGATCCAGAGACTCCTGATTGCCTGAAAGATTTTCAAAAATAGCTTGTGAAACAACCACAAGGAGATTCTAATCTGCATATGCACAATTGCAAGGAAACAAACTCTTATTTTTATCTACCTCATTCTATATTTAAAATTTAACCTAATTTTATTGAGTTGCAAACCAGGAATTAATGTATTTTTAAAGAAATCCTTTATTCACTCTTCCTCCTACCAAACAAAGCGATAGTCATTTCAACTTTTTCCTCAAGTTGTAAGTTTTGTGGTAGTGTATATAGTGAATGAAAATTCAGATCAGCATTTCTCATTTAAGATCTGTCTTCTGAAAGATTATCTATTCATCTACTTATTGACTATCCCTGCCCTGCTTAGTCCCAAGACCTAAGAGGATTACAGAACCTGGTGGCAAGGCTGAAGGCTTGTTAACTTAATAAGGCTGTGGATTTAAAACTGTGTTAAATTAAACAGGTTTTGAAAATGGCTTAAGTCTGCTAGTGTGGATAAGATTTAAGAGTCTCCTCTCTTTATCTAGCTCATGGGAAAGACCATGTGAGAGAGAAGGGCACTGGCACATGTGAACAAGTGAAGGTCCATGAGGCACTGATTTTCTTTCAGCAAGCTCAGCTTCAGAATAAAAGCTTCTTCGATACTCAGGGGCACATTACCACACTGCAGTGAACTCAACTCCACTGGATTTGTTCAAAATAAGCTTCTAGAACAGCTATGCCCTATATACGCCGACTCAGATCATCATCGGATTATCTTTGACTATTTTTCATTTTAACATTTTTTTGAAGTCAGAAGTGCTTCATATTTACACTTTTTTTTTTAATATAAATAAAATAGAGACTATAACCCAAAGGGCTAAGGTAGCATACCAATAAAGAATAATTGAACATACATGTTTCAAATTATTCAGTATTGATGTTCTGCCACCTCTGTGCAAGTAAGACTACATTCCTTCTCTTGAGTTCAGCAGCTAGAAAGTCTGGTGGAAATGAGTACTTTTGTCTTTAAACAGCTTTTCAAAAGCTTGTCTTGTAGAACTGTGGTTCACACAAGGTAAAACAGTGGTTCAGTTCTTTAAAAAGCTCTCAGTGCACATGTATATTTTGAAAGCTTAGACGCTGAGAGGAGGAAGTCAAGAGAGGCGATATGTACATATTTCCTTTACAAAAAGAGGAAAGCTGAGTTATCTCATCTTCCTGCAACACTAATGTCATGAAATAAAATCAGTTTTATTAACAAAGAAATGCTAAAGACCGAGGAGCACTTGAAGAGTTACGAAGTCCAACAGGACACTTGATGCCAGGCTTATCTTCTGAGTAGCACTGGCAGCAGTCCTTCATTTAGAGAGAAGGAGAATGATAACTATATTAATATTTAAACAACACTGAAATGCTTACCTTTGATCAAAATGCATTTATGATTAATAGCATACTTCCCAGCTAGAAACTATAAAACTATACTTTGCACATCTACAGAATATAAAAATGGACTATCTATATTTGACTCTGAAAAATCAAGGAAGATAGAAAGAACAGATATACACCAGAACAGAGGTTTTAGTTCAGTTAAAAACAAAAAAAACAACAACCAACCAAACAAACAAAAGCAACAGAAATTTACACCATATTCAAAAATTAGGTGTGGAAGGCCAAGCATATCAGCAATATTTCAAACAGAATTACTGTGTGAGAGGGACGGCGCACAAGAGAATCTTGTCCTCGTTTGTCGGAGATCAAACACACTCTTGCAGGTTCTGGCTTTTTAATACTTGAAAATTTAAGTGCTTATGCTTGCTGGGGTGGTGGGGGGAGGATTGCTGAGGGGATTAATCAAGAGCCGAATAAGATAGGAAAGACCTAGACAAGAAATTACTACAAATTCTGAAGTGTTTATACTCTTACACTACAAAAACTTACCTTTGGATAATGAATCACACACTTGAGTGCCACAAGTGCAAAATGAGAGTTACAGCCCTAGGCTTCCAAGGGTACAGTGGATTGCTCATATGCACCACAGTTGACTTTCATGTACACAGCAGCCTCAGATTCTGAGACACTTTGGCAACAGTATCTGTAAATGAAACATTGACTTCTGCGTTTCACTCTTCCTACAACTGGAGAATCCAAACCTGTAGCTTTCCAGGAAACACTGAATGACATTTTAAAGATATGTACATAAGCATCACATGCCTGAAGAATTTTTCTCTTTGGAGTGATTTCCCTTATCTCCAGAGGATCTTTTCGAGTCCCAAAGATCTCCTGACGTTTTAGAGGATGCAAATGTGCAAACAGACGTAACCAAAGCCTCTGGGCTGACCAGCTTGGGTTCTGCACCCAAACTGCATGGCAACTCCAGCAATATCCACGAGAAAGGGATAAGTGACATGCTCAGTACAGCATGGCTCTAACCAGGATATGAGTCCCAGTGTTCAGTCTGACAGTGAGAGGACAGTGCTGTCATCTTCCCCTCTATACCTAAGAAAGATTAGGAGAAAGATTTGGATCTTTCTATTCATCTATCCATCTATCTTTCTATTCCAATCTAGAAAGATCTGGATGTGTGACTCTCCCACTCAGGGCCACTTGCTTTCTAAAATCAATCCAGCTCATCTCAAAGCAACAATTCTCAGTCCAAAAAAAAAGACTCTGCTCTCCAAAAAGACTCTGATTTGGTGATGTGAAAAGAAAAGCAAAGAATTTGATCTAGTTCAACTGACCCAAGAATTCACTGCTGATTTTCCAAGATGAGATTTTCTGTCTAACACAGAGGGATCTGACAGGAAATGAGCTTTAACAGATGCATGCTTTTCCTCTGTGAAGGCAGTAACGAGGTGTATGCATGAACAGGGCTGACCAGATGATATTTCAGCTTTAATTACTGAGACACATTCTTGCCTGCACTAGGATGAGGACATAGTAAATGATTTAAAGGATAAGAAGAAAAATAAAAAGAAAAAAATGAAGAAAAAGCTTAGGAGGCTAGGCAATACAGTAATATTAACTTATACTTTATGCTCTTCATGTATTTGGCAGATCTTAGTCATATATACTACCAGACTGTACATGGTCCACATACTTAAATAGAAAATTTTCTTTCTTATTGGTTATATTTTGTTCCTCATGTCTGACACAGTCACAGACAAAAGGAACACAAGCGGTAAGAAAACTATATGTTTTCTTCTTCTCGGAGGTAGTACAGTAAGATCAGAGGCAGGAGAATGTTTGAATAAAGGACCACAATGGAGCCAAAGAAAAGACCAAGGAAGGTGTTAGGCCCATCATAAGGAGAAGGCCAAATGCACTACAAGGGGAAGTTCACTGAAAGAAAGACAAACAACTGATAACAAGTTTCCAGTTCTATTATCACAGCTGCAGTTTAAGGCTGTTTTCTGCAGTTCCTACCCATGCACTAAACATTGAAGTTCCATTAAAAACCACTTCACTCAGTTAAGGGAGAGGGGAGAAGAAGGATTTCTAGAAGCTGACCCCATCCCAACCAGCCCCTTCAGCTCTCCATACCATACCCAATGCCTGTTAAGCCACCGAATGCATTGCAGAAAGCCAGACACTATGCACAGAGAAACACAGCAACAGCACTCCTGACTGACTTCTCTAACCAGACCCCAGATCACCTATGTAAAGCAATTTTATTAGTATTTGATTTTTGTGGTAATATGAGACAAAATTCAAGGACTTTTATTCTCTCTAAAAAAAACTGCTTCACTTCACAAGCCCATTAAAAGTAAGGGCTTGAGACTTACTTTTTATGCAGAAGTATAAATTTTCTGAATGATCAAAGCTTTTTGAGTAGAGCAATAACCTGCAACTCACTGGCCACATTAAAGTGAAGGAAAAAAAGACACCATTTTATTTCATGTAGGTGGTTTTAGACAAATCTACATAAATGGAGGAATATTAAATTGGAAAATGAAGGGAAATAAACACAGCCCTCTCTTCCACATGAATACAAAGCAACTATACAACAGTATCTTCCACTAATACACCAAAAAACAACAACAAAAAGAGCTTGTAAACAAATTTAAAAGGGATTTCAGATTTCAGTATCATATGTAAATAATGTAGACTCCTTTTTTAGTTGATAGATCAGTTTACTTCAAAACCTAATTGTTTTCTAAAAAAAGGGATTACACTAGTTTGGCAGCTATTTTATCAAGCAGATTAATGTTATTTGGCAGGTTCAAGATAGCTATGCAGGTTCAAAGTATGGAATTAAACATTTCTGTACTACCAACACAATTCACATTAGATATTCGCTTCTTATTCTTTTCAAAATTCAATTAAATCTACACACCAGTGTGCCAATGACATGCAGATTTCCCTAGCTGAAGGGTGAACTACCACTTCCACAGATGTTTCAAGTGTCTGGCTTTTCCTGACTGAGGCATTCATGTGATTTCCTATTAAACATCCAAACAAAATTAAATCCTCTTAACAACGTGACACTAAGCATTGCACCGTCTTTGGGACAGGAAATGGATTATGAACAGTTCTCCAGTAATGTGGAAGTCAATGATTTAGAGTTAACAGCAGGATATATTGACCTCAACTGAGACTGTGGAACCATTGTAAAACACCCATGGATACATCCAAAATTTTAAAAAAGTCAATGTCTGCCCTGGAGAGTATACAGTCTAAATAGTGAATCAAACAAAGAAAGTACTATCAGTCATATCTGCAGATGGGAAACAGAGGCACAAAGAGCTTTAAGTGACTCTGTGCAAGGTCATAAAGGATGTCTGTAGCAAAGCCAGGAACTGAGCCCGGAAGCTCTCAATCCTAGCCCAACGTCTTTGGATACAGAGACAGTTCTTCCTTTCGCTTATCCTCCTTCTCTGTCTAATTATTTATGTCTGAAAGGGAACACATTAACATCAAGAGAGTCAGTCTACTTTCCTTTTATATTTATGATCTCCATTAAATTTTCTCTAGTTTCACATAAGAGTGTTACACAGAAGAAATTAAAATTGTACAAGCAATTGTAAACATAAAAGCAGAATCTGGTATCTCCGCAAGCATGAAATGAAACAAAAGCATGCACATATGATTTACAAAGACTCACCAAATATTTTCTAATGATCACTCCAGAACATGAAGAGATGTCTATCTCCAGATTCTCAAATGTTACTTGGGAACTTCCCCCCCATTCCTTCTCATTTCCCCAGATTCATATGCTGAGCAGGATTCCATTTGTATGGAAAATCCTTTTGGTCAGGGGGTCAGCTCAAAATCAGGTACCATCAAGTAATGATTCTCCAGCCTACCATCACAAATAATAATCATGGAACTAACTGCATTACCCACTGTTTTTTGCATATTTCTACAACTACTTTTTCCCTTAAATGGGTATACTTTACAGTCTGATCTATTATGACAATAGGAGCCTCCTCTAAGAACACCCCTCCAGCAGACCTTTACTGATACGTTTCTATGTATTATCCACTAACTCTTGTTTCAAGATGATTTAAACATCTGTTCCAACCTACACCTGTTGCTATGCTTGGCAATCCCCATATTTATTTACAATAATGTAATAAAGTTATTGATCTGTGAATGCACATTTTCAGTCATATTGTTATTTTCTAGTCTAAGCAGTTTCTTTTGATATCTAAGTTCTGCCAGGATCTCCATAGGCCAGCAAGTGCCATGACTACAAAAGCAGCAGTTGTTTTGGCTCCTGTCAGTTTTTTGCAACCTGCTCAACAGTGAAACAGTGAGAGCTGCACTCTGAGCTCTCTTCTTTGGGGTGGTTAGCATGAAAGAAAATTGATTGCTTGCACCACCCACTGAGTCTGACAGAGAAGCCCAACCTGCTCAAGTCCACACAGATCAGAAGGTGGCCCACTGTCCCTACTGCCCCAAGATATGTGGCAAGGTCAAGCACCATGGCTACAGGAAAACCTGTCTTCATTTTTTTTCCTTTCTGGCATCACAACTGCTTCAGCAGTCCCCAGGCAAGCCTACTGGATCACAACCAACCACTGCTGCAGCAGTACGGATATGGGAATTTAAAACTTTACTATTGCTTTCCTTGTTAAACAAACATGAAAATGGAGGCATGGGTTTACACGACACAGCACCACTGCTAAGCATTAGCAGAAACTGAGGGAACAATCTCCTGTTAGTGGGTTTTTTTTTCCTCCTTGGTGTAAAAGAATTTATCACAAACAACTCAGATGCTCAGCTACTAGTGGCTCTAGCCCTCTTTAACACCTAAAGGAGCATTTTCCCATAGCCTGTAACGATTATTTACCCTTTCAAGTCGACTTCACCAAGAATGGTATCTCCAGAGGTTTCTAGGGGCTTTCCAGAACCAAAAAAACAACAAAAAAGGGAAAAGCTTTAGGACTTTCACATTGGACTGCAACATCTCTTGATAAGATTTTCCATGGACATACAGTATAATATATTTAAATTACACCATCAATTCTTATTCACCAAAAGCATTAACTCTATTAGGAATGGCCAACTTTTCATGCTTTTCTTTTATTAATGGAAATCATTTGAATTCTTCTCTTAGCTCTTCCTGCCTGCATTTGGTCTAGAAAACATCTGAAAATCTTATTACAAAATATTTTCAACAATTATAAGATTTAGACAATTCTCTTCTAGGTTCTGTGGAAAAGATAGCCTTAACTTCAGAAATTTGAACTATAAACAAACTAGACAGAGAATCAGTATGTCTTAGGCAAATACAAAATCAAAGGAAAAGTTAAAAGTGGATAATCTTACATCTGTTTAGGAGAGAACAGCTCTCCAACATCTAGCAACTTAGGCACACAGATACATTTAAGACTCCTGCAATAAGCATACCCTTGTAAAACTGCCATAAGCTTGCTTGACATACTCAGGGAAAATGAAAAATTAGTAACATGAGCATAAACATAAAAGGATGGACCCTAACAATTTTGAATGCTCTTTTGAAGGAAACAAGGCTCATGTGATCATGCAGTCCCTCAACAGCCCTCACTAACTTACTCCTGATGACCAGTCCCAAGCAGATTTGACAGTAGGCTGTGGCTCTTATTGCTCTTCCAAGCTGTCAACCTAGCTGAAGGTTTTCACTTCAAAAAAAAAAAAA
>VXAC01001333.1:444365-513368 GCA_013399225.1 Rhipidura dahli
TTTTTTTTTGAAGATTTGTGTCACTTTCACTCCCACACATCTGGCAAGAGAACTCTGCACTGGCTTAGGTGAAAAATCTTATCTCATAGATCATTACTAGCAATAAATTCCAGCCTTTGTGCTTACTTATATTGTCCCACAGCCTGGAGTCACTGATTTTGTAGAAGTAGGAATGTGGGCTGTAAAATATTTACTCAATAGCATGCCCCCACCACCAAAAAAACCCGCAACCCCCAAAAAACCATGCCATGCCTCAAAACCAAGCCTCAATCTCTTTCATTGTGAAGTCAGCTTTGAAAATGTAAATCACATAAAACGGGCTCTCAGGGCCAAAGAAAACAGGCAGCTGGATTCCATCCCCCAGCTAAGAATCAGCCCTTAAATACTTCTCAAATAGAAACTTTATATGAGCTTTAGTCAAACTCATTTTCAAGTAATGTTTTCCCACGTGTACCAGAAAATGCGAACATCAACTCTGTGTCTGGATGGACTGGGGCACTGACAATAGGTAAGTGTGCCAAAAACCTGCAAACTGCTAATGCAATTCTACCACAATTCCTCTCTAAGGTCACACCTGTGCTAAAAAACTGATGTATTTTTAATCCACGTCATAGTCCTTATATATAGCTAAGGCAGCTGTGCTCTAAAGAACTGTCAGCAACTGGCCTGTGCTAGGTCTTTTCCTGCATGCTAGTTCACATTGGTGAGCATTTTTTTCTGGTATTATCTTCTGGAAGCATTCTTATTTATGGGCTTTATTGTGCTGATCCTTTTCTATATGACAGGCATGGGGAACATGAAGGCAGGGTTACCTCATACATGGAAGGCTTGGCAGCTTGTGGCAAAAAGGACTGGAAAGATCAGAGAAGGTAAGACAAATGGACAAGGACTGGCACAGATGCATTTGTCTCTACAGGTTAAATTAAATAATATGGGGAGGAAGCAAAGGAACAATTCCTAGTACTAAACTACAGCTCTCCAGTTTAGCAACCTGTCTCCTGGAGTAGAATTCATCCTACTATTAATCCTACAATTAACAAGCAGGATCAGGGTTAGTAATGACCAGCAAGTGTTGCTCTGTAGCAAATGTGTTCTCTGGGTGTGGGGGAATATGGTATGGAGATACTTGAGGTGCAACATACTCTCACATCTCTGTATTCCTCATGATCAGATTTCAGAGGAAAAATTGGCAGCTGGCATATAATAAAGACAGAATATTTTCCAAGAGTCACAACAATCATTCTTGAGTAGCTTACCCCAGCAAAAACATGGCAGAATAACCAATGAGGTTATAATGAATATGAAATGCCTTCTCCTTTGTTTTCATAGGACAAATTAATGTTTTAACTCTAAGTAGTGTTGTACAATGTGAAACATAGTAGTTTTAAACAATATAACAGCACAATTTAGGAACAAGCTGTAACCTTATTTTTGGCATTTTTATTTTCAGTTTCCCCAGTGGCTGTTAGTGAGGGCATGGAAGTGTTTTTTAATCAGTCCTGATACACATTCACACACCCAGCCATCAAGATTGAGGTTAGTGCATTAGAGCCGCTGCAGGAACCTTAACTTACTTGCATTGACTTTAGGGGGATTAAGTCAGAAACAATACTATTTTAATGCCATTTTTTTGTATTTACTTGGCAAATACTCCTGTCAATTTAAAGTTTCCCATGGGAGGTGTCAAGAGGTAACTGAAATTTTCCTGGGCAAGGGAGGGAGAGTGGTTGAAACCATGGCCTCCCTGCTGCTTCCTTCAGTATTTTTCTTCATGTCATTACTGCTGTGCTCAGCCCAGCTTCCATTAGAAGAGGCGGGGAGCAAATGTAAAAATGTTAGTGAGAAATGGAGGCAAAAAACATAGAAAAGGCTTCCCTGCTGTTTTGTTTGGCTACTTCTAGGCTTCAGTAACAGTAAACTTAGTACAGAAAATGACTATAGAATATATTGTCTAGTATGCACAAAAACTCCCAGATGCTTTTAGTGCATTTTTTTTCCCCAGCTCATTCTATTATTCCACACAGTCTTCTGGCCAACAATCACAAAGCCATCTGACCTCTCTGTTATCCTATGGCAAGAAAGTACAAAGTACTTTTCCCTAAGGCTGCAAAAGCATCAAGAGCTGGATTTCCAGAAACGAGGTACCTGCAATTTCCATGGCCATCAGTGTAGCTGTGAGCAGCATATTCTTCGTATACCACTGAGACAGAAATGCAGAATGGAGGGATAGGGGACACCCCACATCTTACAGGCTTGCCAGTCTTCTGAATTTCATCTGAAAATACCCGAGTTGAGGTATCATAGATAGCATTGTTAAAGCTAGTGACTGTAGGAAGTGATCTGACTTGTCATACTACGGATTAGTGTGCTCCCTCTAACAAGCCCCCATGGTTTATTATATGATAAGCCAGGCAATTTCACAATCAGTAAATTATTTCAATTACACATTTCTCACATTTTTAACTACTGAAAAGCAGAATAAAACATCTGTGGGGATTTTGTCAGCAAGTGAAAACAAAAATAGTGCTAAGTAAATACATTACAACTTGATTAATGCAAGATAAATATTATAGGCTACACAGCTTTTGCTCCTCAGCAGGCCTATTTCACAATGTATGTTCATACATAAATTTCTCTTACTAACACTGCACAAGCAGTCTGGCACCATCCTTGACAGATGAGCTTTAGGAACTGTTACAAAGTGCTTTAAGTTACGGCTCCATCTGTTATATCCCATCCTGCTAATGGAGATTGTGTTCACTGTGGCAGAATAAGCAGAATGGAGGACGTGTTCATATCCTCACCAAGTACAGCTCAGAGTCTGGTGCCTTGGCTCACACCCATCTTCTCAGCAGTCTAATCAATGATGCTCTGCTTCGTGCCCAGGCTTGGGGGTGGGCGAACATTTCCTTCTGCTGGTCCTGATCATCATCAGCAGAGGGAAAGAACAGACAGACTGTGGTGAACAGGAGAAGCTTAACAAATCACAATAGGATCTGACTCAAGCTTTCTTTAATTTTACTGGGAGGAAGGAGGCCTATGCTCATCCATGCTCCACTATTGTATGTATGGCTGCATACTGGGGGTGGTGGTGGAAAGTCTGCCCATTATGGATCTGAGCAAAGAAGTTACTACAGCATCACTGCATGGTTAACAAAGGCTGTGGGCCAGGACTGAACTGTGCTTCCTTTCCCACCTGGCAGTGTTTGACCTCATGGTCTGTGGAGTCAAAATTTGCTGAAGTTTCTGGACAAACAGGATTGTCCAATGTAGAGGAAGCAACAGTGGTGTGAGGAAAGGTGACAAAGAACTATTAAGTGAATACAGTGAGTTAAGTTTTTCAGGGCATTGTGATCATTAACGGATGTACTGAAGTCCATCGTGGAACTGGATATAGAGGTCAGTGCAATCAGGGTTTTCCACAGCTGGGAAAGAAGTACTATATTACTAAGCTAAAAATCACATCAGGGATGTTTTAGTGCTGTTGAAATAATTCTCATATATGTAACAATAAATACAGGTCTACTAAATAAGGCTTCAAAACTACTGAGTATAAAAAAAAATAAACATACTCATATTTCCTATAATTAAAAGACATAGAAGTATGTCCAGTGTTATGTCCAAATATACTCTATTGAGAAGCTCAACTGTCACAGACTTCATCTTTTAGTGATTGGTCTTACAATGTTCAAAGTAAGATTGTCTTACAATGTTTAAAGAAAAGGATTAAAATACTCTAAATGCTTATCTAAGTTATCAAAATTAACATCAGTGGGAAAGGATCAACTAGCTATAATAATGGCAAATTAGTTGCATTTTATTTCTATTTTTCAGACATCTTTATCAAGAATTTTTACAGATTTCCAGAATAAATGGGGTTGGAAAAGGCCTTTTGAGATCAAGTTCAGCCTTTGACTGAGTGTCACCATGTCAGCTAGGCCATTGCTGTAAGTACCATATCCAGTCTTTTCTTAAACACTTCTATACAAAGGAAGAAACAGAATGTAGAGGAAATACAACAGCTACAGGAGTTTATAAAAAGCAGGCTCATGTTGGTAGAGATCCACAATAGACAGTTCTGGCTCATCATTCATGGCACCTCAGGTTTTCTGTCCTTTTTGTATCCCTATCAAATCAATCACTTCAGAGAAAGGCTACATACCTGAGTTTTGCAAAACTTCTCTAACAGCATTCAGAATGCAATCAGAACTCAGAAATTCTAGCAGCAATAAAGCAAACAACAATAAGAACTTTTGAGTGCTGATGGGGAAGCCAATAGGAGGGAAGTATGGCATCCCTGAAGTATTGTCTGAGATTTAAAATTTTTAAGAGAGGTAGAACCACAGTCTTTTAGCCTAAAATTTTAATTTAGGGAAGTTTTATTCTATATCAAGGATACAGCCAAAATGCATACTTCATCCCTTCCCCTAGGGAAGAGATTACTGTCAGGACTGTGTGCAGGATACAGCAAAAATTAGGGTATGTCAAAGACCTGATTGGTTCTCTTCTCCTCAGAGCATGTCAGCATCAGCTCAAGCCAGTCCTATTTAAATCTGAACTGTATTTTTTCCTGGCTGACTACAGTCCCTAGGGGAACAGCCAAACAGAAGTGAATCATGCAACGCCCCAGCCTCACACTTGATACAGTCAACCTCAGGGATGACTTGTGAAAGAACTGTCACAGCCATCCTGAAACTAAGCAAATGCTACCTCACTGGAGTTTTCCCACTGTGCAACCCACCCTCGGCTTTGGCTTTTGTTGTGCAGCTCATGTGAAAAAACTCTCCAAGTCTTTGGCTCTGTGAGTTCCCTAAAGTGTATTGTTAAAAAAAGAGTGAATGGAATTGGCTAAATCCCATCTTAGTTTAAAAATGTCTTGGAAATAAAATCTGGAAGAGTGTACCGGATCAGAGATGCTCAAGGCAAGCAATTTAGGAGCAGCAGCTGAACTCATATATATATATATATACATGTATCACAAGTAACTGCAAATTAATATATCTTTGTGGAAGCAGCTCAATTAAAGCTTTAGTTGATGAAGAAGTGTTTTTAAGACTCTTGCACGAGCCAGCCATTCTAAGCACTACAATTTGAATTGATGAACTCATCAGCTCAGCTGGAAAACGTATCAACTTGGAAATGCATCTGAAGCACAAATTGCATTAACACACAAATTTAATTTAAAAGAAGCTCTTTATGGGTTTTAAAACTACTATTTAAACTCTACGAATTACTCCATTTAAACTGCTGTAAAAATGGCAAAAAATATAGTTTAGGAATGGTAATCATTGATTTCTATTTTATGCTAAATTTGAGTCTACCTGGTTCATGAATCAACAATGGCAAAATAAGACTTGAGAAAGCACACAGTGATTTGAAAAGAAAAACATTTAAAAGGACTGAAAAGTTAAATTTCTATATTTGCCCATGGTTTATCACAGCTAGTAAAATTGCGTAGAGTGTAGCTTTATTTGAGCTTTGATGTGGTGCTTTTAGTGGAGACACAAGTCAAATCAGTAATTTAGTCAGGGGCATGCTTCTACTACCCCAGCTTCTGGCAGAGGGGAAGATTATACAGAGCCCAACCATACATTTCAACCGTGCTAAAAGTGTTGTAATAAATTCGCATCTATTCATTTGGGGGAACTGGATATACCATGCCATAAAGCTACTAGAGAGCATCCAAAGGAAGACTACAAAGATGGTGGAGGACCGTGAAGGGGAATTGTATGAGGAGTAGCTGAGGTCATTTGGTGTGTTCAGCCTGGAGAAAAGGAGATTGAGGGGAGACCTCATTGCAGTTACAGCTTCCTTTTGAGGGGAAGAGGAGGGGCAGGCACTGATCTCTTCTCTGTGGTAATCAGTGGTAGGATCCAAGGCAATGGCCTTAAATTGTGTCAGGAGAAGTTTAGGTTGGGTATCAGGAAAAGGTTTTTCACCCAGAGGGTGGGTGGGCACTGGAACAGGCTCCCCAGGGAAGTGGTTACATAGTGACTGCCAGAGTTCAGGGCGTGTTTGGACAAGGTTCTCAGGCACACGCAGGTGTGATTGTTCAGGAGTTGGACTCTGTCATCTTTGTAGGTTCCTTCCAAGTGGGGCTATTCTATGGTTCTGATCCTCCAGGAAAAGGAATGTAAAGATTTGTAAACAGACAAACTTACGGGTAATTTCAGAACATGGCCTCGTACAAGGAAATACCCATGAAGTGCAGGCCTTAGGAGCTCCTGCTCTGGCTCAGCGTTGCCGGTCCCCCCGCAGCCCGATCGGCGCCGGCGGCCGCCCCTTTGCAGCCGCACGGGGCTCGGACGCCGCGGCCGCCCGCGTGCTGCCACCTGGCGGCTGCAGGCGGCGGCTCACAACACCCGCGGCCCGGCTTCCCAACGGGCTCGGGCCAAGCTGCAAAGCTTCAGAGCCATGAGGAGAGGGGAGAACGCGTGCTCGAGTCAACTTACAGCATTTATGATCAAATGGGAGCAACAGGGACAGAGAAGAAGTAAAAGCTGAAGTAAGAATTACTGATAAATAATGCAGATTTCTAAAGAGCACAAAGAGCCTTGTCAGGAATGGGGCAGATTGGAACCTGTTTTCAATCAGCCATTCACTTATCAGACCAGAGGAAAAAAACCTGTGCTCTGCTTTGGTTCATGTTGCCCAACCAGATAGCACAAATTCCTTCTAGTAGTAACTTAAAATATGCACTCATCGGAGTTCAGCAAATTAAAGAGCAAAAGTCTCTTCAGGCTGTGTTCTTCAAAAAAAGGTTTTAGGCATCAATGCTCAGCATAGAGTGCTGTACCTGTTCAGCTCAAACCAGGTCACTGCAGGGGGTCTCACTCCTTTCTGCTAATCGTTTTTTGGTTGTTTGGTTTTTTTTGCAACATTCCTCAACTGAACTTAGAGCTGGCTTCAAGGGTCAAGAAGCAAGTCTGAGGACACAGACATCAGTGCTAAACAGTTCACAGAATATGTTTTGTGTGAAAAATACCATTCCATATCTCAACTTGCTACTGGAATTACAACAGAAAATTCAAGGTGAATTTAATATGCACACAAGCCAAATGCTCAACTGATTTCAATAAATTACATACAGATCAATTCATTATCTTGCAGCCACACTGTCATTGATGTCATAGCATACATTAAATATGGATTTAACAGTTCACATGAAAGTATTTCTTTAGCAGACAAACTTATATACTCTGTCAGTTTTAAGTTAGCTTTTGAGGCATTTCAAGGATACTCAGTCTTGGGTGGCAGGTTTGAAGATTATTCTTGAAAAGCTGTCCACAACCTACATGTATTTTTCAAATCATTATTTGGTAAAAAGCTGTTTGTAAATCTTGCAGTCTGCAGATTATGTCCATTTTTCTTACCAGAAGCAAGCCAGTGCACTGCATAGGAAATGAACACTGTCAATAATAATGTGATTCCAATTTAAAAGAAGTGAACGCAGCCCAATCCTTAACTTCAATTGTGACTGCATCACCTTAAGGGGATTCAAAACCATAGAGGATAGAATTGTTGTTCCCATATAGTTATTCAATATTATTTTAAATCTAGAGGTTCTGAATCCTCCCTTCCTCCAAAAGCTGGGCAAGGTATGATTTGAAAAATCAAACCCGAAAAAGGAAAGCAATTCAGATTCATTTTTTAATAAAGTCTTTAGGGTGTGTTTGCTAAATGTCATGGATGACGTAGCTCATGAGGATCATCTCTCTGAATAGATTATGCAGCAGTGAAAAGTGGAATGGAAGAGAAGCCTGGTGAAAAGTTTACCATGGGAAGTTAAAAAAAGAGAAACAGAGAAGGAAAGGGAATGAGAAGCAGCATAGGACAGAACCAGCACTGTTTCCAACAATGATCACAGTTTCTCATCAGATTAAGTAAGAGGTGTTTATCACAGAAATAAGGATATAAAAATAATCTATTAGAGGGAATTAATTATTATTATTATTAATGTTATTCTCACCGCAGATTCCCAGGATACTGCTGAACTAGGGTAAGTTTGGTATCTGTTTAAAAGAATTAACGCTCTTCAGTGGGCAAAATTTTAATAATGACACCATAAAACAATTATACAAAAACCATATACATATTTTGACAGTTTAAATAATATATACATATATATCTATATATACTTGCTTTTACTTTGTGGAAAAGCAACTTTTGACGGTTTTAGATTGTGATTGGTTGTAGCTGAAAAAAAAACAAAAAACCAAACCTATTTGTCTCTAATAGGGCACTTGGAAGTTTGACAGTCCATCGAATTCATAACAAGAGATTTACTGTTATGGGTAAACCAGTAAAGCTGATGCAGAAACAAAGACTGGAAAACAACAGAATCCATAATGTCTGCCCTGTGTTACTGCTTTGACACAAGGAATGAGGAAATGTGTGTCAGAAGAAACATGCTTTTGCTTGTAGGGTGGTGGAAATCAAGCTCTCCAATACAGGAGCCAAAAGATGTGAAGTATTACACAGCACTTGTGGCTGCAAGATTTCATTTTCCCTAGTGGCTGCTGGAGCAATGGCTGGAACAGCCAGCTTTTAAAGCCAAACAGGAAACCTCCCCCTCTTTCAGTTCGACAGTGTAGTACATCATCACTGACCAGATTACAAAATTCAAGAGAGGTAAACAACTGGGATTCTTGGGAAGGGGATGGGGAAGGGGAAGAAGAAGAAAAATATTGAGATTATAAAATCCATTTAGAGCTAGAATACTCTTTTTTCCAACCCTCCCTGCTATCCCCAACATTTCAATGATAATTTATGTACCAGTTTGCCCTGATTTAGAAACACCATTAAGATATTTCAGATGTGACAGAAGCTTTCAGCTTCAAAATACAATAAAAGTGAAATACTTGAACTGGACCACTAGATTAAGATACTATTAAAATACAACCATGAGGCTAAATAAAAACAAAATAATTTCTTTGTGTAGGTGAAAAGAAAAGCTATTTAAAGTATGTAAGTGAATAGCCAGATCTATTTCCACAACACAGTAATGCTTCCAACTGCTCAACCTTACCAGCTAACTGTTCATATGGCAGAAATTCTGTTTTAATTATAGGTCTCAGTTTTGTATCAGAATATAAACAGGTATTTCTTTCCCTATTTCTTTTAAAATTTGAGAGGTTACAGGTTTGAGGTTTTTTGTTTGGTTTGTTGAGGTTTTTGGGTTTTATTGATTTCTTGTCGGTGGTGGTGGTGGTTGATTGGTGTGGGTTTTTTGAAATTTTGGGCATCTAATATTTCAGGAACACATATGCAAATCCACACAAGAGAAGTTTAAAGGTATCTCAGTTTAAAAGGCATGTTTTTCTCTTTTTCATACAATCAACATTCTTTTTTAAAGTCTTGCCTGTCCTGCTCCATATCACATTCTCCACTACAGTTTGTTACTCAGCTGTGCAGACTTCAGACACTGATATGTAGTAAGCACTAAGGAATTTCCTGAGTCAGGTTTATTCATCATTACCTGTAAAAAGTAGAAGAGGGGGAGAAACAGTGTGAAAAAGAGAGACACACATAGACACAAGTCAAGCTAGGGTTACAAAGCAATCTAAAAACCACAATTTAGTGAGCAATAACACAAGAATCCACTAAGTCTGTCACCAATGAGGTGACCATTACCCAAGCTGCCTTAAAGCACTATGCCCCAATACTGAACATCATGTCATCTTGGATTAGTGAATTTAAGATAGCTGCACCTCTCAAGTGGCCTGCTTCAGTGAGAGCAATCCTCTTAGGAAAGAGCAATAGCAATTTTTTCCCAACATTTCTCATTTGAAGAGTATAAGGCTTTTGAGAGAGAAGCTCATGAAGATCCTTCTGTCACTTGTCCTCTATTCACCCCTATTAGCATAGGATTTTTAATTTAAGTGTCTGAAATGTAAAGAATTACTTTTTCTTATCATTTTTCGGATGCTACCACAGATTTGTAAAATACAGAATTAGAACTGAATCTAACAAAAATAGCCACTTGTTAATCAGCATTTTTCAAGATTAAAGTCAGCTCATTTTAATAGGATTCATTCAGACAACAGCTTATAATTTATATGCCAACATTTCAGCAAATTTTCATTTAAACCTTTTGGTACTAGTTTTAAAATATCCTTAAGGCAGAGTAGCGAGCAAAAGAAAATGGTGACACTCTAGTAACCATTTTCTTATTATTCTACATTGCCAGTCTTTTGGCAATGTAGAATAACAAGAAAATGGTTACTAGAGTAGTAACTACTTTGTAGTAACTACTTTTGTAGTAACTACTACAGTGTATCTTTCCAAGTCTGTCATTAAATCAATAAATTGTGGCTGAAAAAAATATTTTTCAGACATTTCTCTGTCATACTTCTCTAACACAGCATGAAAACAACAAGGAACTGATAGTTCTTACCTAGCAGTTCTGTATCAGTAGGAAAAAATTGGGAAAATGTAATTTGTATTAGAATTTTTAAAAAATTATTATGTTTTTGTAACTAGTTTTAAAACTTTCTCAAGTATTTATGTATAAAAGTCATAGAAAGCTGTACACTTACTTGACCTTGTAATGCTATTGCAACACATTTGTAAAATAATTTAAAATATGCAGAAAGTATGAGTTGGTTAACATGCATTTGAGTATTTTTTCAAAATTGAAATACATTAAATGATGATCAATATACACATTTCTAAAGCCAATATATGATGCTTCTGATTTCTTTAAAACTAATTAAAATTTTAGCTTTCTTTTTTTTTCCCCTCTCCAGTGAAGAATTTCATCATTAGAAATCTTAAAATACATAACTGCAGTTTAATTTTTGACATGAAAGAAATGAAAAAACCCAAACCCATTCCCTCATTGATGGTGGTCTGTGTGGTTTTTCGTAAGAGTGACTCTGAAAGATGAAGGAACCATCCATCTGCCTCATAACCTGTGCTAAGCTGGGCAGGGCTCCAGAGCAAAATAAATTCTCTTCATGTATTATTGAGTCACCAACTAAGATGGATGGTATGTACACATCAAGGTCTTCTGAAAAAATGCTATTTATAGGATAAAGAGCTCCATTAAATATTCAGAAAAGGAGCAATGGTGCAACATATTAAAAGTAATATTACAGAAAGCATAATACTATTTTAGCTAAAAGTTCATTAATTCTTAAGATAAAATTGGTTTTGATTCTGAAAGTTTTGTTCTGGATTTCCACTCTCCCCATCTGTGTAACTGTTTTACAGAAATTAAATAATTACACTGTACCTTTTGCAAGCAAATTATTGCTACAGTTGTCTGTACAGGTACAGAGTGGTCAGCAAAGTCTGCCACATTTTGTTGCAGGAATAAAATACACTTTGTGGAAGCTTTTAACTAATTTAGCGGAAAATTTAATTTAATTTAACCAATCAATATAACAGAGCACAGATATGTTCTATATTCTGTGATACTATGATGCTTTAGAAATATATTAGAACCTACATTGTATATGACCAAGACAGAACATAAGATGAGCCATAACTGGCAGGATGCATTGGGATTACCTTCTTGGTAGGCTCCATCTGCCATTACCAGGTGAAGGATTTTGGCATACAGGTGTTTGTGCTCATTTCCAAGAACGGTCTGAACAACGGTTGAACAAACATCAATATTTTCATCTTCATCTTCAAGTATAGCCTGGGGGAAAAAACAAACCATGTTGCCAAAATTAAAATGAGTATAAAATTAAATATCTCAAATTTATTAAATACAACTCATGGTTAAACCCAAAGTTTTTCTCTTTAACCCACTGGTAGGGCATTTTCTTTGTTAATAATTTAGTGTGCCAAAACAGAATAAAAGACTATACAAAAAAACCTTTTACTCTAGTCACACAAAGCAACTAGTTAACTGGCAAAGAAAACAGTCCTAGGTGCTTGTTTCTTAAAATATTTCCACTTGAGCTTATTCCACAAACCTTTATTTTCTCATAAACTTCAATTAATTTATCAAAGCCTATTTCCTGCTCCAGGTTATATCTCAGCTCTTCTAAATGGCTGAAGATACTATCACATTCTTCACATTCACTGGCAATCTCTCCATCACTGTTATCTAGAAAGAAAGAAAACAACAGTAAAACCCCCTCAGTTTTCCTACATTCTTAATGGTGTTTCTAAGTCTCTAAAATAGATAACCTTTGAAAGCAACCAAACAGGTAAGCTCAGGAGCACTGGATGATGTTGGCAGATGTTCTGACAATGTGCAAGAAAACAGGAATAGTCCATTTCTTCAAAAAAATCCCGCATGGGAAGTGTCCATCTATCCCCTCTAAACCCCACTCTGACAAATAGCCATAAGGGTATTCAGCCTGAAGGGATACAAAGTATGGTCTTAGGGCAGAAGTTTAGTTAGCAAAGTAGTTTAAGTTCCATACCACCACTCTATAAATTTCTGAGGTGAAACTCATGAAGGGTTTGGCGGCTGTCCCACGCAAGGGAAAGGAGCTCGTTAATGAAGCAGCTGTCTTCTAGCACAAAAATAAGGACACGTATGTTACCCATCCATTACTTTATGCCCTGAGATGCATCTTGTTCCATGGAGCAAGTCTAAAAAAACCTCAGTATTAATTTAGTTACAGAGTTCCTCATTCTTTTATAAGTGCATCTCTGCTGCGTAGCAAATTAAGTATGCTGAGTGGTGCAGTAAGATACAGGAGAGAAATCAAGATAGTTTTGCTTATAGGCTACAGAAACCTTAAAAATAGGTTTGTAACAGTAAAACATTAGGTAAATCTAACAAAAAAGAGGATGTTTTTAAAAATACAAGACAGAATCCCTACATAAAATCCCATTATAAAATGCAAGAAAAAATACTTTCTTAAATAAGCTTTGAAATTCAGAGAGAACTTGTCTACCAAGAAAAAACATGCAACTTCTTACATTTCAGAGCATATACTATCTAACCTTTAAATAGTATTACCTGGTAGATCACAGACTTTGTGAGTTAGCATTAGAACTCTGCTACTTACAATTCTTATTTATGACTAGTATAAGGTATAGTCCTGACCAAATCACGTCCTTCATTCAAGTATCAACAGTCAAATCAACAAGAAATTATCATTAAAATAAAAAGAAAAGTTAGGTGGGTTAGGTTAAAAACCCATTAGGTTATTTCTAGTCCTACAGTTAATACCTAGGTCTTAAGCAGATTTTGTCTCAAGTTCTATCTGTTACCCTTTTGAAGGCTGGCCTGCCTTCCTCCCTGCCCCAACAATGAAACCTGCAATTCTTATGGAATATCTAGAAGGTAGGACACTGGCATTAAACACTAGCACTTGCAGTAACAGCAGAATCACAGAAACAGATAGTATTGCATGTTACCAGTGTATAACATCAGCACTGTCACAAAATTGAAGACATGAAATAAGTTTATTTTACCTTAAAATAATCATTGGAATGCATTATACAGATTATATATTACAGGTATATTCACAGATGTTGAATTTGTTGAGAATTATCTTCAATAAAAAATACACAAAAGCTATGTTTCAGATGAGTGACTGATTCTCCACATCTTTTTATAACTGTATTTCTAAATGCACTTAATTTTACAGCAAGAGTAAAATACTCCTATTTCCACCAGAATTTAAAAAACAGAACTGAGACTTCAGGACGTTGAGCATATTTAGTGTAAAATGCTGAAAGTCGTAATTAATTTATTGGTCTCATTTTTATTCTGACTGCATTGATGCCTAATTTTGGCTAAGGACAAGGTGAGTAATTTCATGTTCCTTCTGATTGCCTGTTAAATTACTTAACTGTAATTTAAGCTGGCACTCCAGCCATGTCAACTGCTTTTTCTTTTTCATGATTACAGCCATGAATTATTCAAGACACACAATGCACTCTCTTTGATCTTCCTTGAAGCCAAGTTTTAGATAACTTAGAGAAAAAGGCATTTACCATCACTGCCCAACAAACAGCCAAGCTTTAATTTGCAACATGAAAGGTTGCAGCATGAAAGGTTGACCTAAACATTCAGAAAGTCTGAATATTATCTGATTTTTTTAAACTTATATAGACAAACTAATAATTAGTCATTATAAGTTAACAAAGCTAAAACATTCTTCTCTGTTTGAATTTATAACATGATTAAATAACTTATAAAACAGGTGTAACAGAAATTATACCTGACTGCCATTCTTCATTAAGAACACTTTCACTGCTGGGGTTATTTTCATCTCCTTCATCCAGCTCAGTACCATTTGTTATGCATTCCATGGCATTAGCCTTTAAAGTAGACTCCTCTTCTTCACTCAATTCCTCACCAGGCTGCTCCCTAAGCAATTGTTCCATTGAATCCCGGAGATCCTGCAAATCTGTATCTGTCTCTCCAAACATACTAAAGGAATGTGATAAAAAGTTTATATAATCAATACTTTACAAGGCAATCCCTGTAACAAGAGCTCATTTGTTTTGTTAAGCAGCAAACTGAAAAGCCAATCTAGCTGGAGGGGGGGAAAATAAAGAGACACCCTCCACCAATCCTCCCCCAGCTATTTGTGACCTCAGTCCAACATGACTATAGCATCAATTGTATCATGCAACCACAGGGAATAAACAGATACCTGACAGTCTCATGAAAAGACAGTAAGTCCCTAATTCAACTAAATTAGTAAGATAATTTCAAAATCCTTGTAATTGTGCTCTATTATAGGACTCTGGCAAATACAACATTTTCAATCCAGATAAAAATGTGTCTGGAGCAAAAAAGAGATCTAGATCTAATCAGAATAGACACAGCAGACTACCCAAGCTGCGGGGAATAGTCAATTCCTTGGTCAGATTTTGAAGCCCCTGAATGAACTCTGGGGACTTGAAGAACATTCTAATATAACAGCAGAGGAGATAAATCAGCAAGATTCCCAGAACACAGAAAGGAAATAGTCAAGAAATCTTTATTTCTAGAAGACCAATAGCAATCAACTTTGAGTTGCTTGAGCAAAATGCAAGTTGCAGACACCAGACAGAATAGCACCTTGGATGGATTTTGGGAAGGAAATTGACAGCTATTATATGCAGTATACCCCATTGACATCTCAATTGTCTGGAACAAGATTTAAAGTAAATGGTGATTCAATATAAAATTTTTAAAATCTGGGTAAAAACCCCATGCTGATATTAGTGTGTATAACAGTATCTAGCCAAAAACATTCATGATTTAAGATGCCTGTTAAAATACTTGATAAATTTGATACACTCACATATCCTCAGAATCAGAGGGTCCTTCTTTGGCTTGCTCATCTTCTGTATCATCTATTTCAAGGTTATGTTGATGCCGCACATCTGCTACACTGGGAACGTCAACTAAAGTTCTGTACAATTTGTAAAGATCTGGAAGTGAACATGTTCTCAACATCTACAAAGGCAATAGAAAGCCTGCTTGGTAACATTATTAAAGACAGTTTGAGTTTACAGAATACTTCAGAATGACATTTATTTTTTTGTTCTTTTTCATTTGAAGGTCAATTTAAAAATAATGATGTATCCAGCTCAGATACTCTAATTGTTGAAAATCTGACATATTGACTTTTACCTCTCAGTTATAAGGAAAGTAGTCCTCCTGCTTTTATGGGTTACAGTGACTGAAAAGCTAAGAACTTTAACTGAAATACAGCTCCTGGTTTTGTGCTGATTTGTTCACCACCTCGACAGCTAACTAAAGGAACCCTATAGTAGATAAATAATATACATGCAATTTTTTACAATGTATTTGTGTCAATCACTTCTAGTTAGGACCATTTTAAGTAGCTGACAAAGGAATAATTTTTAAAATGACACTTTATTATTTTTGTATGTTGGTCACTGAAAACAGTAACTTTTGTTTATGCTATATTTCAATGCAGTTTCATAGCATGGCAATGAAAGGAACAATTTCAAGGCCCATTTTAACCTCTACTATAAAAGTGAAGGAAGAATTAGAAAACTGACCTTATCCTGTATTTGAAAGTTTCCAAGTATTTTGAAAAATGCTTCTATTCCTATTAGCTTACTTCTGTTGGCCTACAGACAGGGCATGAACTCTGTCTAGCCTGCTCCCTGCTAAAGGTTTCCATAGTTTCTGGGTGAGCTGCAGCAGAAGTGTATTTAGGAAATTCCTGAAAGTTATATTTGCAGGTACTGCCCAGAAGTACTGAATATCCTCTTGCTGCAACCAAATGAGGAAAGGGAATGCGTTGCTCTCTGTCATCAGTAACAACACACCTGCTGCTATTCTCCAAGCTCTCTGTCCATCCAGTCTGTGTTAATGAAGCTGTGACAAACAATTCTGGCCAAAACACATGCCAAATAAGTAGTAAAAAGTGACATACTGAAGCACTTCATATAGGTACACCAAAGAACTCCATCATAAAGCATATCCACTACTTTCTCAATCAGATAAGGTGCAAAGAATGCTCATCTTCCCCCCACTCACAAATTACATTTTCTGTAATCCTTGTCCAACTGCCAGATTAACAGCTTCTTAAACTAGGTGAGTTGATAATAGACTAACTCTTGAGAAATGAAAATGAGAGCCAAAAATCCATTTCTGTGAATATATGGATCTGTGAATTTTTTATCACAGATGCAAACAGCACTATCCTTGATATTATGCTTCCTAGCAATGCATCAACCAATAGCCACTACTCAATATCCAATTAATCATCAATAGTGCAACCTCCTTCATGCACTCACAAAAAAAAAAGACTGGGAGTCAAAGGAAGAAACATTCTTTCTTATGTGGCATTCCACCACCTAGGAAATCCTTTTCTACATAACAGCTAAATGCAATGCAAGTGTGACAGTTTCCAGAGACCTTGGCACTGTTGTTTCTCCAAAAAGCAGTAGCTCTTTCACGCACTTTCTACTTTACAATCCAGGCAAGTATTGCATGCAATTCAAAGAGTCTGTTTCATTTACTAGTTTCATAACTCCTCTTAACATATTTTAAACCCATATCAAAACCACATTCCACCACCTTATGCTCATTTCAGAGTGTGAGCTGCAACTCAACCCTACGTAGCTGTCAGGAAATGTCTTCAAGAAACCAGTTACTTCCATTCACTGTTCTTCAGGCTTTCTGCTTCACAACAAAAAGCTGTCATAGTAGGTTAAATCCTACAGGAAAAAAATCACTTGGTTTGCAGAAACTACAAGATATCTTTGCTGCCCTGCTCAGTGATTATGTTTATGGTGGCAAGGTAGTGATTAATTCTAAAAAAACTTCACAAAATGGAGAAAGCAGATAGGACAAATTAGGAATATCTTCATGAACTCCCCCAATTATGTCTCAGAGAAAGGGTGGAATTCCTTCACAAACACCTGGAACACAGAATGCTGAATGGTGAAAACAGAGACTTTCACTGCTGCATGAGACTTGCTGATACCATGAGCACAGTGCAGTTGAACTACAGGGCAGACATGGCTAGACACATACAAACACCCCTTGAAAGAGTTGTGCCATCTGTTCTGGCCTCATTCAACTTCAATAAGAAAGTAAGAATAATACTATAGAAAAAAAAAGTATTTATTTTTTAGCTTTTTTAACTTGCCTTTGGGTCATTTGCATCAAAAAGTCCTGTAGAAAGTCCAATCAACAATGAACTTTTGCCTTTTTTTTTTGCTGGTGATATGGAACGTGAATGAGGTACAAAAGACTCTTCCTGGGAAGACTGAGCTGACAGAACTGGTGAGGTTGTTGGTACAGCTGTGGGCTGTATTACCCTCTGGAATAAGGGTTCAGCTTGCTGAGAGTCACTGGAACAAGTTTCTGATGTGGTAAAAGAAAGTCTGTTAAAAATCTAACTAGATTAAAACCCCAAGACACTTAAGGCAATGGTAACTAATGTGAATAAAACTAACTAATTTCTGTTATACAATTAGAGGGAAAAGTAGATAGCACTTTAAAAGTCTTAAAATATTTTTTATTATTTTAGTAAATACAATTATAATGTGAAATTTTCCCATTTTACATTTTGGAGAATATACAACCCTCAGCTATAGCCTGTTCTGTTCTCATGCCTTCTGTTTTCTTGTTACCTAGCCCATGACTGATACTATGTCATCCATTTTCACCTTGTTACCTTATACTACATTTCTTTGAAATTATCTCAGTATAATTCACCCAAACACTGGAAAAAACCCCATCCACTTTGCTTAAGCCACCCATAATTAGATGCAAGAGTATCACCAATTATACTTGACAGTATTGCCAATGTATTTCCTGAAGTTACTTCCCAGACCTCCAAGAATAAGCAATTCTTCTGTATAATAAAGATAAAAGATTGTCATTAGCAACTGTTTAAAACACTGAGCTGCAGCTCAATATTAATTTGAGATATGTAAAACCAAAACAACATTTCTATAAGTAATAATCAGATCTCATAACATCTTAAATAGTCAATTGAAAAAGCTGCAACATTCAGAAAGTTGATACCCACTTTCAAGTATCAGTATGGGCGACTGTCTTATTCATCTATACAGAGCGTAGCTTTGTTTGTAACATGTTTTCTTCCCAAGTGGCAAACATAATACCCACAATTTGTCTTCCTAATCCATCAGAAAATTCATTTTTCGAAGTAAGAACTGAAGAAGCAAATAAAAACTCACTCTTTGGGGGTTAAGGAAGTGAGAAGGGCCGGCTCAAGCACCCCATACTGCCAAGCCATGGAACACAAGACTTGCACTGACCTGCTGGAGCTCCCTCTTGTGGCTGCACCTTGTCGAGCACTATTTTCTCCGAAGCTGCCTCATTCATTCCATCATGGTGTGCCCTGTTAGAACACATCACATCAAGGGGAAACACCATGTAAAAAATGGTCATTAGTCTACTGAAGTCACCAACTGCAGTAAAATCAACACAGCAGCAAGCAATGAAGCTTTAGCTAAGTGTAACATTTTAACTGACATGTACAAATAAAACTCAGTTAAAGCTCAGTTGTTTGAACTGGAGAGAGAGAGGCCAGAAGAGAGTACTTACGTATCCTCTTTCTCTTTTACCCACACTTCATTAACAGTGACAGGAAACTCCTTATTCTCCTTACTCTGGTGCATTTTATCTTCCATTTCTTCCAACATCTCTGCTTCCAAATCATCAGGCTCTAAAATTAATAGTCATTTACCATATTAAAAATGAATCCCAACCAAACGAAAAGATGGGGGAGTATACATTTTGAGATTACACTTAAATCCTTCAGCTTTAACAATTTTCTGCATTTTAAAGAAACAGCAGAAGTTTTGTAATCCCAGAGCTAAAAGTTTTGGGTTTTTTTCTTCTTTTACCAGAAGAGTATCTTAAAGTTCCAATGAACTGTGTCTTCTACAAACCTCAGTATCATGCCCCCAGAGATCAAAAGGATGCTGGTATCATATAGGAGAAAAGATTCCAGCACAGTTGATGGGAAGAAGCAAACCAAAACCCCACCAAATTAACAACAAAAAATTTGAAGCACTTTAGAATTCCACTTGTACTTTCAAGTTTTCTACAACTACACAAAAAAATGTTTCTGGAAATTTACCAAATACAAGACTGAATCAGATTACAACACAGGCATAGAAAGTACCTGGCCCTACCCAAAATGTGTTAACAAAAAGCTGCACATTACTTATGGGATGATACAGAAGTATACAGGATCACTATTTCCTTTATTGCATTCAATAAACAGATTGTAGTTAGAATTATTGATGAAATGAGTTACCATCCAGCATAATAGGTTTGCTCTGCAGCAGGGTGGGTCCAGTTCTTTGAGATTCTTCTGGTGCAGTCACAACAGAGTTTGTAACATCAACTGGTACTGAAGACTGAGCTCCAACAGGAGAAAAAGCCTTCTCTCCCTTCTCCTCTGATGAAGACTGATGATCTCCTTCAAAAAGTTCTGCAGTACCTAACAGAAAACGATTCAATTATTTAAACAGTGCTTTGCCATGTTTGGATAACAGACCACGGTGTGGCTACTAAGGTAAGTTGGGAATTTTTGTTTCTTTAAAGGAAAACAGAAAAAAAATGTTTGCATGCTTTTAGTACAACTATTATAAGGAAGAAAGCTAGAAATACAAAAATTTGAATTTCATATGTTATATTATCATTAGTACAAGTTTATGTTTGGAATAAACATCAAGTCCTTTTGTCTTTAGAAACAATAAAGGGCAGGAGTTGACCAGAAAAAAAAATTTGATTGATTTGGTAAGTCACATGCTGACAACAAGGCTAAAGGACACATTTAATACAATATTCAGATGATGAAATCCTTTCAAAAAATAAGATTGTTTCTATTAAAAGGCAAAGTTTAAGACTTTTCAGCAAAATGAAGATCCTTTCCTTTCAGCACATCCCGGGTAATTTCTTACCACTTCACTGAGTTTGAAATATTTTGGTGTACTCCAGTACTAGCTTGTGCTTACATTCAGAACTGAGGCAACACCCAGCAGTAGAAAGCAAGAGAGAATATAAGAATATGCCTTTATTACTTCCAAATTTTTCTCAGTAGATAAACTGTCACTGCACTTGCAGTACAGATAATTACCCACTATGCTTACCATTTATTTCATCTTGTTCCTCAAGTATGTCAGTTTGCAGCTGCAGCTCTGCTTCTCCTAGAATCCTCAGAACTGAATCAGTAGGGCTTTTGCCCCAGACTTTCCTGTGAGGTTCACCAATATCTAACTTTATTACTTCCCCCTGAGTGTGACCTGTTGGGACACAAACACAAACATAAAAACTTTTCTAAATTAGAAATTTTTATTAATTTTCTATATAAGAAACAATCAAACACACAACCTCCACAAAACTAAAACCTACAAAGGCTACAAAGCCGGAACTCATGTCACCTCACCCCAAGTCAGCCAGCCTAAAGACTGTGCACATCTAGAGTTTTTCTTCTGCCAATTCCAATCAGTAACAGGAGTTATTCAATACCAGTTGACATATGCAGCTTAATAGCAGCAGTAGCTCTTTTCAGAAATTCAGGCACTCCAAAAGAAAGCAGTGTGAGAAATGTTTAAAACTGGCATGGAATGGTCTTGAAATTTACCTGAAATGGTAAACTAGAAAATCTCTTGTCTTGCTATCCCCTTTGACATTTATTTCTGTTATTTCTTCCTCCAAGGAAAACAGGATATAAAGGGACAAAGAAAAACAGACCAAAAGAAGTTTCTTGATCTTCTAAAATTCTAGCCCTATAAAACTACTATGCAAAAATGCAAGTCTGTCACATTCTCAATGAGTATTTATTTCTACAGTGTGAAACAGACTTTTAGTGAGACATACTGAAACCAGGAAAAAGGGCTTCCAAACAAAAGCCCAGAGAAGGCAAATAAAAAATTTGGAATGACAGTCTTGATTTAAGGAAGAAAAAAGCTAAGAAAGGCTCAATAGAAGTAACAGATATAAACTGAGAAAAAACTTTTTTTTTTTGTTCTACTGATACATAACAGGATTTTCAAGTTAAATAAGAAACTTCCATAGATTTTAAATGTTTTTAATTCTTTTTGTTAAATCAGTGCCTATTTAAAAGACACCTACAAAGAAAGTAACCATGCATTTAATTTGGCAACTGCTTGTTGTTGAAATTATGAAATTATTTACTGAATCTCCTGCAGGCCATTTAACTACCCAGCCTGTGCCTTATTCAAGGCAATACATAACCACCTGCTTTTTAGAAGCGGATGACACATCACTGATAGCAAGATGATAACAATAAAGATTATTTGCTTTATGAAAACAAACACCACACATGGCAAACTGATTTACCAATACCATGGTGATAAAAAAAAAAAATACTTACACTCTGTTCCAGAGAGAGAATCTTCCATTGTTAACTCAGCTAGAGGAACGACCAACTCAGATGCCCCAGATTCCCATTTTTTGCGATCACCCAGAGGTGGCTGGTCACCCTGTTGTTCCTTATGATCTTCAGCTGATTCAGAGATATTTTTACACTCCTGTTTTTCTTTCTCATCTTCTTGAGCTTTAAGGTTTTGATTTAATCTTCTCAGAATGTCTCTCTTATTCTGAAAGAAGGACCAACATATGTCACTTAAAATAGTGCCTTTCTTAAAAGGATACCTAAATGGAACTGTATATAAATTTGACATACTTGTATTGCAAAATCTGACTTTTTTATTTCTTCCTCAGATTCCTGTAGAGCAGTTACATGTTCATCCTTTAAGTCCAAGAAGCATGAAATAGAAAGTAGAAGAACATGTCAGAAAAAAATTATCTTGAGAATAGTAATAGACATTACAGTCTAAAACCTTTCCAATGACAACTGCAGGTAGACTGAAACAGAATGCTTGATTATTCTGTTTTATTCTGTCCCAAAGACAGAATTTTAAGGGCATCTGCCATCTTTGAACCATTCACTGTCTGAAAGTGATAAGCAAATGAATCATTCCATTTGGATAGACAAATGATATTTCAGAGCATGAAACATGTAGAGATAAAGTCAGATATGGCCTCCACAGCAAGATGCTACCAAATTTCTACAGTACAAATGAGTAATTCTATAAGAGAACCAAAAAAGTGGCAAGCACAGAGTCAAGGATAATCTGTGAAGAAAAAATAAAAGGGAAAAGAGTCAATTTAAGTAATATGTAAATAAGCAAACTTCATATTGAAGGCAAAAATGCAGAATTTATAATCTGTGTACAAGGCTTGTATTCTCCATTTCCAACTGCTCTGTGTGCTCTTTTTCAGTCTATTATAGACATTGTCCTGCATTACTGTGAGATAAACTGTCCATGTGGAAAAAAAATGCTAATGATTTAACTATTTGTTCAAACATTATTTATTTTTCCAGATATCAACTGGCATCTTTCAGTGTATTACATTTTATATATACTCTTAAAGTTTCATTATATTCCCATACTTACAGCCTTCAGGGCTGAATACAGTGTTAAGTACCACCGTACACTGAAATCTAGAAGCAGTTTAGGTAAAAGTACAAAGGCTAGCATTCAAACTAACACAGATCATGTTGAAAATTTAAATTGTACAAGGCTACACTCATCTGCTCAGTTTCACAATTGTAACATAAAGCAATTGAGGTAAACATGTAAGTGTTTACAATATCAGGACCAACAGTGTGGAAAATAGAAATCAGGATTCTCTTTTAGACAACAAGAAGAGACAGCACTAACAGATTCAAGAATCTTAAGCTTTGTCTTCTCTGTAATATTCAGCACATTCAAGCTCACTGAAAACAATCTATCATTAATATAACTTTGTCCTATCATTCAAAATTTATTTGCCCACTTCCACCAAGTAACCAACCCATTAACTCCCCTCTTCAAGAGGCTGACGAAAATTCTGGAAGTTGATGTCTTCCACTCAACATGACTGCTCTGATCAAAATGGAAACTGCAGCCTGGGGTTCATCACAAGCTATTTTGTTCAAAACATGAGTTTCAGTTTTAGCATACCGATGTGTTTCAACAGCTTCCAAGCTTTGGTTTCTTTTTACATTTTTTTTCTTTTTTAAAAATTTCTTTTCCCTAATTAGAGGCAACAAATGTCCTTAACAATGTTTTTCCACCTAGCCTATACATTTTTTCTAAACATTCTCTTTCCAATCAGCATTTATGTCCTTTCCATTCTTTTTAGGCTCTTAGCAAAAGTACCTACCACACCCACTTCCTTCAAAGCAGAAGTCATGGAGATGACAGGTACACCAGGCTTCACTGGAAGTTGTGGCTTAGGAAGAGCTGCTCCAAGCTCTTGTAGTCCATTCATAGGACTGTGTTCTGTAGCTTCCCCATGAAAAGGCACATTAGGATTCTTTATCCCTTTTGCAATCAGCTGTATAGATTCAATTAAAAAAAAATTTAATCAAAAATCAACTTCAAGACTTTGCACATTAAACACAGTATGATGAATTAGGCTCATGTAATCCTTAAAAAAGGACAACAATGCCACACATTCATACAAAAGACAACTGCCCACTGCACATCAGTTTGTCAGCTTCACATCCTGCTTTTTCTAGTCACAATATTACTAGTTGGACTTGTTGTTCCATAGCACACAAAACTAAAGGAAGATAAAATATATTTTGGTCATTAACAGACCACTAATATATAGTTGGGGTGATCCTAAGGATTCTTAGATTTGATATTCTGAAGTCTTCCTGCAAGCATATCTAAGATTAGGCTTCTAATTAGAGAATTCTGACTGATACAAGATACTCTCTTCAATTTCAGAACTACTTGTCTTGAAAATTCACAGTATAGGATTTTTGTTATACTAACATATGGCCCTACATAGTTCGACTGCATGTAACAGATTTATTTCCTTACGTGTTCTTCCCAGGCTCTTTTCTCTCTTTCATACGCTTCCTTTCTCTTTCGCTCCAACTGTTCCTTCAGAACTGCAGCACGAGCATTTGCTTGGGCCTACAGTAAACAAGTAAAAAAAGGACCAATTTAAAATCATCAGCCACCTATTTCATGGGACATTTTAAAGAAGGAGTATTCTTGGATTACTCATTTCCCTTTCTCACTACTGTACAGACTGTGAAAGGAGGACTCTGCTGACAAAATCACCACACAAGTATAATAACTGATCTTCTATGTTGAAATAATGGCAACTCCTCAAAATTTAATTGCAGTTCTTGATTTGCATGGTTGTAATTTTAGTGTACAGAGTAATCTTCAACAAAGTAATGTAGAATTAGAATCTCTACTTAAAATTAGCTTTGAAGCCAAATGCATTAATCAAAAAATATTAAACATTCAGTTTAAAATTTTCCAACTAACTCAAACAGAAAAAGCTTCACTTGCTGTTTCACCTCTAGTTTTCTGGTTAGGCATATGGTTAGCATGTTTTTACCTTGTACTTTGCAGATGATTATGGATACTAAAAAAGCTTCAGCAGGGAATTTCTTCAACCCTCTGCAGCATTTTGTGAGAGCTCTGTCTTTCCCATGCAAGTTATTTAAAACAATGTTACAGTTTTGTAAACTCCTTTCACTCACGGTTGTTTTGCAGGATTGTTATGGTTCTAACTCGCAAAATCTTTAGGAACGGGTGTCTTAGAATTTGGCCAATCCCCTCAAGGGGTGGATGGCCAGAGGACCAATTACCTTATGCCATTTAACACACTTTTTGTGACCTAACATATAAAAGCCTCTGGAAAAACCATTAAATTGCTTGCTTCCATTTATCCCTGAGCCTGGACTCTGTGTTGTTTCTCTACCCGTCTGCGGTGTGACTGATGATGGGGGAAAAATCATAGAATAGGTAAGAGCAACATTTGCTATGTATAGTATTGTAGAAACAGTTATTGATATAAAACCACCACATGGAATAAAGTTGTAATCAAACATTGGATTTCTGTGAAATGCACCTGTTTTATACATGACTTATCACAGGGTTATATAGCTCACATTCCAATCCACAAGCAGCTCGTGTCAGCCCATGTAAGGAGTTTTGCCTTCCTTTATGCTTTAACTAAAATAAAGATGTGGTATAAGATATATCTTCCTTACCTTTTCAGTCTCAAAATGCTGTTCTAGTTTTACCAATTTGCCATAAGGACTGCAGCTACCCTAGAGATAAATCTCAAAGTCTGGAATAGGGAAAATCCTTGACTTGCAAGAATATACTACACGATGCCTCAGTGTGTTTTAAAATCACCACGATAAAGCAGCTGAACAGAGTTGTTTACTCAATAGAGTAAACCCCCGCCCCTTGTAGTGGATACATGAACAAACTATAGACAACAAAACGAAATGTAAGAAAATTCATGAGATATAAAACACATTTGACAACAGTAACTTCCATCTCCTCCCACTCCACGCTTACCTTCTGCGCTTCTATCTTTTTGCGTTTCAGTTCTGCTTCCTCACTAGAGTCTTGCCCACCAGAACTGGCAGCTTCATTCTGCAAAGTAAAAGTCTTCAGGGAATTATCATCAGTTCATGTATTTGAAAGCTGAGTGATACAAGTGCCTACTCAGAACATTTTTATTGACTGTATGACTAACATGGGTCAGTTTCACTAAGTAACTCCTTGCTTAAATGCAATGTCTACTGGGACAGTGCTTAATCTCTGAGATTTGGTGGGGTTTTTGTTTATTTGTTGGGTTTTTTAAGAAGGAGTGGTTTTAAAAAATATGAAACTTTGACAGGTCAGGAAAAAACCTCTTGTTGCAGGGAAAGAGGCCTAACAATGCTGGGCTCTCACCTGTATCACTGCTGCATGCTCTGCAGGTGAGGTACACAAGAAAGGTTTGACACTCTAGAATTCCAGTTCTTTTCCCAATATGTGCTGTCTAAAATACATGTCTCTATGTATAAAACCGCCTAGAACAAAAGTCTCACCAGGGGTAAAAAAATACACCAACCAATTTCCATAAATATTAAGGATTATTTTTCAACCAACCTTATCTCCACGAAGTTTTGCTCTAATCTGTTGACGTTCATTAAAGTTTTGTAGCCGGATCTGTCTCAATCTTGCCAAATATTCCTAGTGCAAAGAAATGAAACCAGTTTCAGCTCTATGGAAACTCTTTCCAGTATGGTTAACTTAAAACACATCAGATTCCACAAAAATATAAGATGGGTGAACCACTCCCCAAAACTACTGTTATCACATTACCAGCATTTACTAACCTCCAGAAAAATACTCATGTAATGAAAATAAAGAAAATAGGAATGTACATTTTCCAGTACTAATTATAACTACAGTTTACATTGCTGAAAGCTCAGAAAGGTTTTATTTATCACAACAGGATTAGGATATAGTGACACCTATATGTATCAAATTCAAGAACCTCTTTGAGACAGACTGATGTACAGAACTATAATTTTGATTATTTAAAAAAACAAAACAATTAAACACACCCAAACTTTTGTACACTAACAGTAAATTCTTTCCTAGAAATTTAGAATTTAGTCCTTTAATTTTGTTACACAGATGGAACCATGCAGGGAAACTGGGCACAGTCAGGGTCAAAACAGTGCTATTTTTGTGATGAGCAAAGTGGCAAACATGCGGCAAGCATACCTCTTCCTCCTTGTTTCTGGATTTCCTTCCTCTTGCAGAAATGGACCTGCCTCCATAGGTATCTGCCACGTTTTGCAGTGTACCCTGTTTGCCATTTAATGGTATCAAATTTAAGGTGGCTTGGGCAGTAAAATTATCTGCTTTAACCAATAACTGTTCACTTATAAGAAACCAAATCCATCAAAGATCTGCATATGTTCTGAAGTTAACCAATAAGCCTTTTTCACTTACATGAAACATATGACAGCAGTAACTGAAAATCCTGAGTATCCAAAGAGAGAGATAAGAGCTCTAAGAATATAGTTGCCTTCTCCCTTCAACTTCTGATTTTTATGTTAGAAAACCTAAATTGTGATGGGCATGAGTTTTCTACATCTGGATTATATAAAAATGGTGTCACAGGGTTGGGATTTCTGCCGTTTCTGAGTCAAGCCTAAAATAAAAAGTGGATTCTTTTTACGTTCTTAGATTAGGCTTTTTTAACAATGGTGAGTCAAAAATCTAATAAAGAACTTAAATATATGCATTACACCAAACAAGCTGTGCTAAATGTCTTATACACGTGCAGTGTATAGACTTGGTTCATGTGATGTCCTCTGTGACCTGTCACCAAAAGGATTTCAACCATAAATAAAGTTCTGTGCAGAACAGTATGAGAATCCTTTAACTCCATGTTTTCTGCTTGGATTAAAATAAAAAATACTTAAATTATTCTCTTAATGATATACCACAAACCTTTGCTGAACAGGTTCAAAATTCCTTGATTTGTTAGTGCAATATACAATAAAGACAGCAAGCATACATACATGTGATAGACCTGCCTTATAAAATGCCAGGGGCTTTAGCTTTCGCATGCTTGTGTGTAGAGAACCATCAGTAAGTAAATACTCCAGTGAGGTTATTGACTGAATCCAAATATTCTGGTTAAATAATCACTCAGACTGAGAAAAATGAATAGCTCAGGGAAATAGCACATTACTGCACTTCCGTGGCTTAGTGATGAGGGGATCAGAGAAGAAATTAAAGGAACCATTTTGTGGAAGAGTAGTTCCTATACATTCATGAGAGCTCCATGAATGCTGGTTTCAGCTTCGGCATTAAGTCATATAAAATAGAAAGGAATATTTTCCATATCCATCTTTTCAGAAAATACTTGTTTTTATTTTTAACTTTTTAATACACATTCCTGAGCTTTATAAAAGCTTACTGGCACTATTCAAGTAATGTCATTGTTCCTTGTTCTAGCATTGAAGTTATTTTAGGTATTTCCATCACTGATGGCAATTTCTATAACTGCTCTTAAGAAAGAAACTGGAAGCAAGATTTTTCAGAACTGATTTTCTTTCTTGTAGATTGGTAATTTTACTCATCTGCCTACACTGAAATTTTCAAAGACCAGGACTCATGTTTTGCAATGCCATGCAGATACAGTGAAGTAGCAAATTAGGTCAGCAGCTGTCTTAAAAACAGATGTCTGAAAGTACCATTGACTCAACTACTGAGTCAAATTTAGACTGTCAGCTGAAAATTAAAATTGACAGCAATTATATTTAGTAGAAGCTGGGTAAATGAGTGCCAGTCATCAGACAAAAAGCTGACTATTAGCTGATGATTTTTCCTTTCCCATCAACCTTGTCCAAACAACAGTCCCATCCCTATATGAGAACAACAGCCAGCTAGTCAAATTATTGTCCTGCACAAGTAGAAGGAAGCTGCTGATAACTTCTGCTTTTAATGGTAAATCCAATAATGGATTACGTACCCTGGCTTCAAGTTATAAGTTTGAAACATCAGGAAGTTACTTTTTTAGCCGTTCAGTAACCTCCCTGTTTTATTACGGGAGCCATCTAAGAACAAAACATTTAGGCACATTGAACACATAAGAGAAAACTGAGAAGCATTAACTTGAATAGTTGGGTATCTTGAATTAACTGATCTCATACATTGATATCAATGCCAATGAAGTCAAGAACAAAATGGAAGCAGGTACTACTAACGACTTTTCCAAGAAGAGGCACTCTTAATAAGAATTGCTCATTTATTTCAAAATTATTTATTGGTCTTGAAGATTTTAAAAAACAGAAGCATAGTTCTAGAGAGGAAGACTCATATTTTAAAACATATCTACTAATCTAAGGATACTTCACCACCAAAGCAGTGAATTGAAGTACCTAAGAATTACCTACTGTAAGTGAAATAATCCCTGACACTAAAACCTGACTGTAAACCATAATCTATCAGGTAAAACTCAGGAGATGCTTCTATAGATCTGCAGTTGGTCTCATCCCACTGCTACTCCAGCACAGTCAGGTTAATTTCAGCAGCTGACAAAGATACTGTCACTCAACTGCATATGAATAGTTTGGAGAAGCACTCAAAAATTAAAACCCTCCATGTAATCAAAACACATAGTCATTTCTAATATATTTTAAACAAACTTCCTAAAAGAATATTGAATTTAGAACCATAAGCATAAAGAACATTTTATGAAACTATCTTCTACTTAATTTCTAAAGAACAAAGGTTTTATAAAGGTCAACACTGACAAATACAGATGACTTTGTAATACCTTTTCAATAAGCAGAATGTGTTTTCCTAGAATACACTATTATGTGTGATCATTAGCTGTATCAGTTTAATCAAAACTCGTTCTAGGTTCAAGCTACTGTATAACACAACATGTGATTTTAACCAAGACTCAAAAGTATAAACAGAAAAAAATGTAAATGAATGTTCTAAAATTCCCAACAGCAAGTTAGACACATGCAAAAAAAGATTTCCTATGTTAATAAGTTTAAAGTAATAAGAAATGTACTGCACAATTCTGTTACGTTTTATTAAAATTAGCAACAAAATGCAGAAAACTTGTATCCCATGCTCACTTTTTTAACACTTAAGGAAAATATTTAGTCAGCATTTTACTTACAATGCTACTTCAAAGACTCATAAAGCATGCTGAAACAGTAACATACACAGGAACACCAGATTTCATACCATGTGTCCCTGAGCTCGAGCTTTGTTTTCCATGGCTTCTCTCTTTCGTTGCCAGAATTCTTCAACTTGCTTTGCTCTATCTGCAGCTATCCATCCTTTTTGCCTGAGTAATTTCAACAGAGCAAGATGAAAGTCTCTGAAGTATGACATTCTAAACACCACCACACCCACTGCCCTCCCCCCCCCCCACTAATTCTATGTAAAACACACGGGAAAAAAAAGAAACTTTATATGAGTAAGGCATCTTCAAAAAATGCCTTTTATCAGACAAAATACAAGTCAAGACTTCCACAAAATGGAGGAAAATAGGCTCAGAAAAGTGAAAAGAACTATTAAAAAAATAAGTCCAATACACTGTATTGTCATCCCTCCAGATCCTTGTCCTCAAAACAAAAATGAATGTCAAAACACACTCTTGGTATGATTGTTTCTGAAAATGTCTCAGCTTGCTTCATTAATGTTATAATTTGTGAAAAAGAAGATTCCTTCAAGATTTCCCTTCAGAGGTGTGCGAGAACTCATCACACGAGCCAATCAGTAAGGTCAACATTATGACAGCCTTTCAAGACTGCCCTACATTTGCACTAAGAGCTTCTACCACTTAGGGAATTAGTACAGTGCCACTATTCTCAGAGTGTTCTGGCAATTCCTTTTAGGGAATCTTGGGGGAGTTTTTTTGTTTGTTGTCAAAGGGTCTGTGAAGGAATTTTCCTACCCTAGAATTAGCCATAACCAGATAATTGTTTTTTGACAAGTTTCATCCAAGGTCAGGGACCTGCTTGGGAAGACAAGAAGGCTGCATTCAGGTTACCATAACTGAGCATCCTGCAACTGTATATTTAAAAGATCATAGAGGAATTAGATTCTGACAAATTTGTTAGAAGCAGACTCAGAAAAGTTTTGTATTAAAAAAAACCCAAAACACTGAGAAATGGTGTAAGATATTCTACTAATGGTAAAATGATGAGGCCTCTCCAAGGTTCCCTGAGCCTCCTTTACCTGCACTGGGGGTTTGGCAACAGGCAGAAACTGGAATACGCTGATATCAGTAATCTATTAGGCTGAGGCAGTTAAAGAAAGAATCATTTTGCAATACAGTGAGCTCTAGTAATTTATAAATAATTAGCACACTAACTAAAATCCTTGCATTTTATTTTTTTGCCCCTCCTTCCCCAAAGCAATAAGAAAATGAAAATATTTCCATACGCTACAATTCATTGAAAGGAAGACAGAGATAAAACCACTTTGATACAATAAAACAAACACTGCTCTGAAATGGCAACCCAATCCACACAGGTGTTACTGGCAAAGAAACAAACACTCGCTAATCTTTGTACACACATATCTGACTCACTACAAGATTTTTACTCTACCTTTTAATTACATATGTGTACATATAAGCTCAATTGGTGGACAGTGAAATCTGTGCAAAGCCCAATCATGCAGCTGAAGTTTGTCACTCACCATGAACCTTACAGCATTGGAGGAGAGGTGCTTTCCAAAAAAACCCAAACCAAGACAGCCCTATTTGTCTCAAATCAAATTCACAGGAACATCTTGTTTTAACATTTAATGAAAATGTTTTTTCTTACTCTAAAGATTCATTTTGCTAAAACATTTCAACCAGATTTCTTCTGGGCTGCACTTCTGCTCAAGACAATTTTTAAAGATTGTTTATGCTGAATATATTTAGCTTTACATTAGTGGTAGTACAATCAGAAAGACTTCAGCTTGAAGATTTCTCAGCTTCTTCAATATACGCTCTAAACTGACTATCTTTAACAAAGGTCTTGTTATTCAAATTATTTCTTTGAGTGAAACATCATGAACACTAATTTTGCCTCCAGCTGAAAGAATAAAGTACAGGACCGAAATACTGCTAGGCTGGCTATATAATAAAATTGCTTCTAGGTAACATACAAATTCTTAACATGTTTAAGATGCTAAGAAGCAGCACCTCAATTTAAGGCTAACAGTAATCCAGTTTATAAACAGAAAAAAAACCAACCTCTCCCTATTTTGAAACTTCTGCACAGTGTTTTCATTGAATGTTTCTGAATTCACGTACTTGAGAAATACTGAATAGGTTTCTCTTTCCGATCTCCATGTTACAATTTGCAGCAGTCTGCTACAGTTTCTCTCAATTTTAATACATTTAAAACAGTTTATCCAGGTATCGACAAGTATCATCTAATATTTTCAAATGTACGAGTCAAACTATTTGCTAATCTAGGCAAGATTGTGTGCTTTGTGTGAAGCATTGAGAACAAACAGAGGAGGAAATACATTAAAATACAGCTGGCAAAAGATACCTCCAAGTACTGGGTTGTACCAGGAAGAATTTTAATTATCTCACAACAGCCCAACACACCATGAAGAATATAAAATACACTTCGGAGGTTTCACAATTGTAATATCAGTGTTAAGCATGATGTATGTTATTGCTGCAAATTTTAAAGTAGTAAAAAAATCTATAATTGCAAGTACATATTGTATTAGAACATAAACCGGAATTAATTTAGTTTGCAAGAACAAATGGTTTCTTTGGCCACTTCCTTTTCCTCATATTAACTCAGTTTATTTCTTCTTCCATGGAACAGATCAATGGCTCTGAAGTAGTTTAAATAATGAAGGAAAAAAATTGTCCCTCTAGGGAAGTCAGTTAGTAATGTTCACAGTACTAAACTTCCAGAAAAATGGTATTTTCCCATTTACTAGTCACAACTGTGAATGCAGTTCTTTGGGCAATATTACCAGATCTAAAGGAGAGCAAAGAAGTTTTGAAGAAGCTATCTGAAAGAGTGAAAATGTAAAAAAAAATTCAGTGCTTATTTACAATCCTTTTTTATATAAAAATACTCTGTTTACAGTAATTAGATCTTCTAATTCACTATTTGAATACTGAATTAGAAGTTGCACACCGTTATATCACCTGGCATTCACATCTCAGTGAAGAAAGCTCCTAGAAATTTTCCACTGATCAATAAAGAGGAGCCAGCAATTCTGGAATCATTCTAGACACTTTCCAATACTACAGAGTTGAACATGTAGGTGCAGAGAAGGCAGGAAGAGTAATATGATGGGAGAAGGAAGCATCTTGTCAGGTAACCCAAAAACTGGAACAATGAACAAAGCAAAGGAGGAGGCTTATGTTGTTATCTGCAACCACATTAAGCCAAGAATTTTGTCTGAAATCTACATTAGGCACCCTTTGCTTAGTAAACTATTTTTTTTGTTATTGGAGAAGCCAAGGCTTCCACTGGCTCTAAAAGAATTGTGGTCTGTGAGGGACTAACACACAAACAGACAGCACAATACCAATGGATAGAAGTGATTTTGAGACATGCCCAACCACTGAATGGAACCAGACACAGAACAAGAATCTAACATGGAGGGACAGATTTATGGATTGTCACAGTCGAACCTGTTTGCACTGGCCTGTTTAGACACCTCCTTCAATCTTTTCACTTTTTTCCTAACTGCACCAACATCAGGTAAATGGTGATGACCTGCAGGTCCCTTAGGAACTCCTGGACGTGTTCCAGGTGGAATTCCTCTGTAGATAAACACGTACAGTAACTTTCATTACTTTATCTAAAGCAGAACACAAGTAACTTCTAACGGAAGAGAGCCATACCTTTCCCCAGCTCCTCGGTCTGGTAGTCTTGCCCTCAGTTTGGCTTCCCTCTCATCAGCTAATCTCACGCTTTCCTTTCGCTGGTGCATCTGGTCAAAAATAGCGTGATAGTGTTCGTAGCGTCCTCTAGAAGACACAGGAAAAGGACCAACACCACCTCCACCAACATAATATGGGGCCTGGAAACCAAAAGGGGTAGGGTGGAAATCTCAAATACTGGTTTTAATAGGCTCTTCCAATTCTTACCTCTTCAGCAGAGCAATAATATTAACATATTCTGCAACAATTCTAAATTGGTCCTAGTTTTATCCCTGGCATGTCCCTATTTTAACAAATTACAAGATAGATAATTTTTTTTTTCTGTTAGCAGTCCAGAATAGAACACCATTTTAGTTTTCTCTAAAAATAGTCTAGTTATACATGAGCCATCTGTCACACATTTTGGAAGTCATTGATAAAAACTCCATTGAAGTGTAAACACTCAATATTACATGGCAAAAATCAAAGTTTTAGCAAAAAAAGTGATATAATTCCAACTGAAGTACTAACAAGTGACTTGTAGCCAAACACCTTTTTTTCATGAAGCTGGAAACAGTTGAGCACAGCTCAATTCCAGCTGAATGGCACTAAGTGCAGATTTATCTGAGAACCCCCATTGCCACCAACCTATAACTTGATTTTCATCATTAGAATTGAGATGCTTCTCTACTTAAGCTCAGGTCAGGGGAACACCTACTACAAGCTATTGCTTTATGCAAATTATCTCTGTCATTCTCAAAGCATTAGAATTCCTGCAGAATTTTCATGTGAAAATAATGAAAAAAATAATATTTCAAGCAGCTGTGTACAGTAGTAGCCAAGGATGGATGCAGAAAATGTGAAACTGGCAAAACAAGGTTAAGGTTGTCAGCACATGCATAAAAATGTTCTCTTTATGCCTGGGGGAAGCAGTCAAATAGCCCATGGTAGTAAATCTATGGAATTTGTTTCAATAACAGTGTCAATCCTCCTTCCAGAGTGGTCTGAAGTATTTAATATAAATTCACACAGGTGAGTACAGATGTGACAGGTTTAAGATAGCCTATTTAGAAGGTCTTGAAGACACTACCTCTGACAATGGAATTTATTTCACATTCTGAGTTTCAGTTGTTCAATGCCAATGGCACCCCATAAGCCAGATGAGAGTACTTAATCCAGGCATTCAAACAAATATGCAGGTATACTGTTGGTCTGAATAAAAATAACTATACAAGACTATAGTTTCTACAAATAGAAGGAAAAGTCTTACTTTGGACACTATTCAAGGTTTCACCTATCATTATTAGAGTTCAGTTTCCAAAATCTAAAGAAGTACTATGATCAGTCTCTAGACAAATGATATGAAGCAGGTGCTTATCAACAGTCTGGAGAACAGTTACAACCCCTGCTAGAACTACAAACCCAAAGCCAAACCCTTGCCAACTCTTTCCCTACTTTTCCTCAGAAACAGGTGCCAGAATAAACCCCAAAAGAATGCAGGAGGACAGAATCATGCAGTGCACAACCCTGCTGTGCCTTTGTAAGAGGCTGTATGGCTTGTGTTATTCGAAAGCTTGAACAATGTTATTCAACAGTACTGTCCAGGAGTTGCTGGATATGCTGCTTTCATTATGGAGAAAGGAAAAAGATAATTAAATCAAGAATACTACAATAGTATATGGAAACCTGGAATGATGGCAAACTAGCAGCCTGCAGTAAGATTGTACTCAACTATCCAACTTGAAGAAGATATCTCAATGATTTTTTCCACATGTCTGTCATGATGTTTTACATCAGTGACACTTGGTGAAAACACACACATTCACTGGACTTCAAATTCCCTAGCTAACTGAGAATACAGATAACAATGGAGTTGTAGCTCTAACAGAATACTTCATATCTTCACAGTAAAATTCTCTAAGTTAATCAGAAACACTGGGTTCAGGAATATATGCATCTCTCATCCAAATGTGAGGATGCATGAATACTATGTTGTGTGGGAGCCTGTTATTGGTGCCTGCCAGTTTGACCTTGAGAGAGAGGAGGACAACATAGGAGGCAAATTATATTTTTTTATTTTTTTCATTAATTCATCACTTTGTAGTTTTTAAAGTCTGGTATGCTTAAGTTTGCATTTATATTTAAGCTTTACTAATATGATGTGTGGCACACATCCAAAGATGGTATCTATTGAAATGAAGCATTTAATAAGCAGCTACTGAACCATGGTCAGCATTTCTGTATTCCTCATTTTTGTACAAGGAACAGTAATAAAATGTCTATCCATTTTGACTTTATTGCTTGGTCAAAGTTTGCTTACAAAAACCTTACTAAACATTTTTATGTGCAGTATTTTTGTAAGACTCATTACCACCACAACAAATCCCTGTCTTTTGATCTACTTTCTATTGTCATATAGGTTTATGCCATAGCACTACTTAAATTCCTGCACTGGCACTGCCTGATGAAACTATCCAGACCTTTATATTCAACTATCTTGATAAGACTACTTTCCAGGACAGCTATGTTTCCATGAAACTATGACATGCACAAATAGGGAAAAAGAAACTGTCAAAAGAATCAGACTAAATTATGCATAAAGTAAATGGCTAAACAGCACACTGCATTAAAAAAAAATTAGATTTACTCAGAATTTTTTACTCCCCCTCCTGAACATCTTATCAATATATAGAAACACTTATGTTGCTAAATAACAAGGAAAGTTTAGAAGCAAGTGTTTAATACTGGGAAAGAGGTCCATTACTATAATATGAAAACCTGGAAACAAAAAATTTCAAGAACAAACTTGAATGTAAAAGAAGATGTTCATGCATACACTCAGCACAGGAAAAGTAGCAAAAGCAGGTGTGGAAATAAGGAAGTGGTGCATGAAAACCATTACTGGCAGAAAGAGAAGAGATTCAGAAATTTAGGAAACATTAAAAATCAAAATTGCACATTATCTCCAATATGCCAGGGAGGACCTGTTACAGTTTCTCTCAAATTATCCATAGATTAGTAACAGGCAGCCCCAAGAGTTGACCTCCAAGAGCAGATCTTTCTGAAAAGAGAAGACCTTTCCATAAAATCAAAGAGGGGGAGGAACAAACTGCACCACATTTCTGCATCTGCTGCCAACCTTAACACCACTTCCACCTGAACCAAGCACATTCCTCCATCCTTGTTCCCTGGCTCTGTTTATTCGTTCCATCTGAAGGAGAAAACAATACAGGAAAACAAAATTCAAGAAACCACTAAGTAAAAATTGAACTTCACTCTTAACACATTTTAAACATATTTTACCCTTTCTTTTTCCAGTCTTCTCATTTCATCTGCCTTCGGTAAACTGATCTGCAATGTGTAAGGATTGAACACAATAAGGAACTGGAAAACAGAACTACTGCACATTCTCACACACCACAGCACAAGATACTTCATTACAATTACTATGGGGGAATAAAAAAAAAAATCTGAACATTCTTGTCTACCTGCTCTCTCTGGCGTTTTTCTTTTTCAGGCAATTCTAACCTTTTCTTTTTCGAAGGTTCCTGAAAAAGAAGCATATAATTTGGTATTCATTAGCGAGACATTGTCAAGTCTCTGTCAAGACAGGTTATTGCTCCAACTGCTGGTGTATGTCCATGAAGATTAAAAAAAAAAAATCACTGCTATATAATGTTTGGGAAAAAAAGATAAGGAGGAAAGGTTTGAAGGTTGTATTTTGTCATTCTTGCTGTGGACTTGGCTTTTGCTCAGTTTGAAAACAGATGATTTCATGACACCTCAAACATTTTCCTCCTTTCTTCCATTGGAAAAATTTTCTTCACTGGAGTTGGAAATGCCTGCATAAAAGGTGAAACTTCAAATTAGACAACATGATGCCAGAATGGGAAAAAAATTCTACCAGAAAATATATTCCTTAAGTCACAACTGACTGTGCACTATATTGGGTTTTAAATACTTGATTATTCAGGAGGTTTGAAGTGAAAAGCACTGCTAGGATCTAGGGGTACTTGTTCATTCTGTTCTAAAAGTTCTGTCTCAAAAGCTGAAAGCAGTGATTTTTAAATCTGTTTTGTCTTAATTTTTCTTCTCTGGTAGTATCACTCTTCATTACAACCTTTTCTTTATAGTAACTCTTTGAGGGGGCCTAGATATTAAGATTCTCTTGTTTGGAGAAAAGATTTGGTAGGTTTTCCAAGGGTCTTTTGCTTGGTTCTTCGCTTGGTTCTGACTCTAACTAAGGTTCTTGTTCCCTATGACAACACAGTCACCACAGTATACCTGCTAAAGAAGCAGCTATAGTACATAAAATGTGCACTTTACTCTTCTCAAAAAAGCTGTCGTTACTTTTAAAGCTTTTTTTTCTGACCATACTAGAACGCACTGAGCTTCATAGTATTTTCTTTTGACAACACACAATCCTGTCAAATGGGATTTTAAAATCAAGTATTTCAGAAGTTGGCAACCTTTAGAGACTTGTAATAATAAAATGTTAATACAATAATTACTAAATAAAGGAGATGATTGTTACATGCTTCTCTGATAAGGCAGCAGAGAGCTGCAAGTTCAGATGCAGAGAAGAAAATTTATATTAAATTGTAGCCATTGTTTCTATCCTGTATCTAATCACTAGGTACAATTCACACAAACTGTCTTAAAACAGCAGCATCACTGACTCCTTTCATTACTGACTTCTTTTATCCTTCCCAGTGGATATTTCCTCAGTCTCTCCCTTGCCACCTTAAGTCTCTGGGCAAGTTCAATCAGTTTTGGCTGGTGAAACCCATGACAAAGACCAATAGATGGCTGTGCAACCAAGCCTTAAAACACATAAACTTTGTGATCTCATAAGGACACACAAGAAGTCTGCACTCTCCCTTCTTGCTTTTTCAAACTGTTTCACAAACCAACAAGGTGAAACAATGAGCTTTTCTCTAAACTGTTCTCTGATAACTATTGAACCTCGTGGATAATTTGTATCTAAAGGATAATTTTCTATCCACCTGCAACTTTGACAGATGAATAAGAGTTCTTAGTATTACGTTTCCTGAAGTGCAATGGGAGAAGGAAAAAAAACCCCAAAACAAGCCAAACAACAACAACAATATTACTTATTCAGAAGAAAATTTGAATTAGTTCTCTTGCTGAAGCAGCAGCCTCTTGGTTGCTAGCTGCATGTGCATATAGCTCAAAACTAGATGTAGCATAAACAACTCCTGACCACGCAGTAATTAATGGAATAAAGAGAGAGAATAAAAGTTTTATATAATAAGGAATACAGAGAAGACAACAGGAAGAAAGATAAGAAGTACTCTGTGATATACAGAAAACTTTCTCATTAACTCATGGAATTAAATCTGGGAAACTCCTCTTCCAATTACCCAGTTTCTGTGGTTGACAACACTTTGCAAAATGGCTAGAAAAAGCTTGCATATTTTGAAAATTTTAAATTATTTTGGAACAAAGAAAAAAGATGCAAATGTTCTTATCCAGTGTCAATGATCTTGGTGTATCTGACAGGCTTCCAATGTTTATAAGAGTGGTTAACATCAACAGAGCAAATAAAAACACAAATGTAAGTCAGCCTCGGAATTAAAACCCAAACTTAAAGAAGAAGTTTATAAAAATTACACCAAAACCAACTGAACAAGCGATCAATAAAGCACCAGGGCACACATTAAATTACTAGTTCTACTTTCTTTGCAGGTGCATGAGGCATGTCCACACACCAAGAGATATTTAAAAGGAAAGCATAGTATTTTTATAGCATTTAAATAAGGTATGAACAAACCAGTTCAATTTAACTAACTTATCTCCTTACCTGTCTAGTTTTAGTCAATGGCTTCTTCTCACTAGGCTTTTTAGATGCACCACAAGACTTCCTGATAGTTAAAGGCACTCCGTATTTTGCAGCAGGTTTGGTAATTTTCTGAGCTGGTGCAACAGAAGTCAGTGTTTGTTCTTGAACTGGTCTTTTAGCTGAGAAGAAAAAAACCCACAATAAAAAACCCATGGGTTTGAGCTATCCAGGCTGACCAGTGTATTGTATTTCCCTTTCCCAAAGTCTTAGAACAGCAAAACTGGAGACAAATAGATGACATGTGTGTCAGGGACCAAAGCTGTCTCTAAGGCCCTGCCACGTATGGTCTGCTGCTGTGCACATCAAAAAGACAATGAAGAAAACTTTATTATTTAACTGGTGGGAACTTGACCACAGAAAGAGAAGCAATGTATTGGTGGGAACATAACCTGTGAAAGAGGCACAACGCACCGTGCTGTTAGCGTGGAGGTGGTATCACAAGCTGTGGTGGCCTCATCTCATGTGCTGGCCAGGCGTGAGATGATGTCGTAACTGGAAAAATTCCACTCCTGAGGAGGAGCTATGAGGTGTGGTTCTGGGGTGGAGGGGTGAGAAGGACAGGATGGACACCATGTTGATCTAGGGGACGCCCTGAAGGTGCACTGCCTGCCTGCCCCTCCTGCATGAGCACCATGCTCCATCTCCTTCTCCAGCCCAGCAGCTTTGTGGGAATCCAGGGATCAGTATGTATTATTTGCTACTGCCAGTAAGAAAAGTAAATTTGCTTTGCAATCACATTTGGGTTTCAGGTTTTTTGTGCATGAGCATCCTCTTGAACCCATAACAAACTGCTAACATTTCATTCACATAAGCTGATGTATGATAACCAGTTGCCCAAAATAGCTTGTCTAAATTCAACGTCTGGTAAGAAATAGAAGAAAACTATTCCTGTGCTTTTACATCTTAAGCCTTCAAGCTGGAGAACTGACACTTATTTCAGCTGCCTTGCTTTACTGTACAGTGGTCATGCACACAGGGAAAAGGTTTCCTAATGGAAAGGCCTGTCTCCACTAACAACACTGGACTAAACCCTGCAGTGCTAATGTCAGCAAAAGATGAGTTCTGGAACAGCTTCAGTGGCCTTCAGGGATATTGTTTTCCCCATAGAGCTCCTGAATATACAATAATATTGTGGGTTTGATTCTGTGTTAGCAGGGCTCTCTTACTACAGAATAGGAGGACAGCAACCCTGTCAAAAGATAGCAAAACACTTGCTAGAACATCAAGTGATTACAGGGAAATAAAATAATTGGGAAGGAAATCTAGGGAGGAAAAAAAGGCAAACTAATGCAGTAAAATGAAGTAAGACCATCTTGATAAAATTAATCTATTTTGTTACCACTAGCAGAAATTTTACTGAATTAGACTGAAGCCAGGGCTTTGTCTTGGAATCTCTAATGAAACTTCTCACACCTTTTTTGGAAGAAATCATACTTCTCATTAGCCATTTGTCATTACTAAGCGGTAAAAATAAGTCATACCACCACAGCATATGAATTAGTCCCATTATTTGCAGTCTCCACTGTCTCCTTAAATTTTGGAAGTGTAACATACTGCAAGAGGGAAAAGTATACTTAATATACTGCAGGCCAATAGCTCGTATTTGCCTTATTTGTACCCAACATACATTCAGCTCCCCAGGTGAGGGGAGGAAATTGTTTCTTCTTTTTTCCTGAAAATTCTACAGTCAGGTAAACACCATAAAAAAGAACAAAGACACCCAGAAAAAGAACAAAGCTACATACACAATCTTGACAGAGCTGAAAGCAAAAGCCGTGTAGACACTAACTTACCTGGTGAGGCATGTGGTCCAAACTTGTGGAAAATTTTGTGACTGAATTCTTCTGCAATAAGCTAAACAAGTTGAACAGTTAGTCAACAGTACTTGTGACCAAAGCTAGGAAGAACTCCTTTTCAGACAATTAGCAGTAAGCTAACTAATGCCACTAATAGCATTTATTGTAAATTAAATTTAAATGAGTACTCAAGTTTATGCATTCAATCTAATATTACTAACACAAATATGAAGCTGGCATATTTTCAAATATTTTTGGCATAATTACTCAAATGATTTTAAAAAGCAATTTAGTCTGACTTCCGGGTGGCATGTTATCTCATTTATGAACTAGCTAAGAATCTACAAGATTGCATCTAGAAGATGCAATTATTTTGCATAATTCATTTTAGATTTCTGAGTAGTTGTCAAAGTTCACCTCAATTTCTCATACAGCTTGTGTCAAATAAAATAGTCCTTTAAATATGTTTGCTGTTTTAAAGTGCTGCTATCCTTTTGTAGATGGGAAGATGACCACATATGTGGATATCTAGAAAAAACATATATGGTGTGCTGTCAGGCATATCAAATTAGCATAATAAAATATGGGGTGAAAAATTTGAGACTCGACAAAGAATATTTAAATATTAATAAGCCATCATCTTAAATACTGTAGCTATTTCTGACCCAAACACCTCAAAACCTACATAGTAGAAATGAAAAATATTTAAGGAAGAGAAGCAAGGATAAATGAAAAGTGTCAGCTCAGTAAAAGTCTTTACAGAATCTTGAGCTACCCAGATTCCTTTGATTTGTTTAAGAATCTATCAGTCAGTTACAATGGATGCTGAGGAGTTAAACCTGAAGAAAAATGAACATGAGAACCAAAGTGCAGAACTTAGGACTCTGCATATATATAATGATAGAACAGTTTCCTACTAATGGTATTTCAGTTATCTTGAAGCCTTTATTTGAGTGGTAAGCTGTAGCAACTGATGTTTCCATGATAGCACCTTTACTGACAGAAAAGAAACCTGACTCTTCACTACCTATCAAAAAGCCCCCTCTTCTTTTTAAAAACTGATGCTAATTTAGATCCACTCCTTAATGCAACTTAGTAAATATGAAGATTAAGAAAGAATTTACATAAAACTGTAAGACTGATTTCCTGACATTTAAGAACATATTTCAGCAACAGTTGCAACATCTTGAAGATGTCAACTATGAAATAATTTTTAAGCTTAGCCAAGGAAAATGGAGGACAACAGCACTAGCCATGAATGATACTGAGCAAAACCAACCATTACAGCTGTGTCACAGAATGATCATCTCCAGTTGAATATGCACATACCACTGATTGATGCATTTAGTAAAAGGAGCTTTCTGTGTGGGGTTTTGGTTGTTGTTTTTAAGATTAGATAACACCTCTAAGTCAAACATGCAAGCTAAGTATTCATACTCAGTCTAGAACAAATTAGTATCACCGTCTGGTGATAGAGACAGTCTATCACTAATTATACTTTGACTGACTAACTCCAAATAAAAATTTCATATCCATTCCAGCCACTGGAAATAAAATCAAACTACTACTATTGCAAATGTTAGAATAAATTTATCTGTAAAGATTTCTGAATTTTACCTTTCTTTGGGACTTCAATCTGAAGTAAGTTGAAAGTCTATTTCAACATAACAGAAATTCCAATTATTTATGGCATTTTCATGGCATTTCTTTAGTTGTGAGTTAGAATCTATTAGAATTCTTTACACTGCACTTCCTCTGTGTCCTTTCTCTTCTGTATTTATTTACCTCCTATCAGTACTATTATTCACTTGTTAATCTTGATCTCTTTTGACTAGATTTATATTAAAAGGACATTATTAGATATCAGATGATATGAATAGACTCTAAATGGAACAGGAAGCAACTTCTCTGATGGTATATTCATATGAGATGTTTAAACCTCAAGAAATTTAAAGATTATTTCACTTAGCACTGTTTTCCAGAACAGGCTCTCAGGCCATTCCAAATTACAAACAAAAAACAGATTGAAGAAATTCTCTACAGCAACAACACTGAAATCTTTGACAGCAGCATTTTATGAAAAGATGCACATCTAAACAAATCAACATCTCAGTCATGATTCCTCAGAGTATAGAAAAACACACAAAACAATGCACTTCAGAAAATGTCAGTTTAGATTTACTTATGGAAACTACCAAACACTTAATTTGAGACTTTTGTTTACAGTTCATGGTAAAACAATTTTTTCTTCAACTGACACTGTCTATAAAAGCTCTAGGAAATACCATTACTCCTGTTTTCCATGTAATATATGAACACTAGAATAAAGAAAAAGGAAAGGTCTATGATGTTTTAAGCAAAGTTAGAAATAAAACTAACTCCATACCTCTGGTGTGAGAAATTTTTCAACCCGTTTGGCTATAAAGTTTTTCTCCAATATGGAGTTTACTGATGGTCTATTCCTAGGATTCCTTTTAAATAACTGTGACAGAAGATTACGTAGGTCATAGGAGTAATGCATAGAAACAGGAGGGAAAGGTCCAGAGATTATCTTCAGGACCAAGTTCTTCATGTTACCAGCTTCAAACTGTGTCACACAAAGGAGAAAACAGTTATTACATATTTCTTATTGTCTGTTCACATGTGAAATTGCACAAACAGATGGGTGAGGAACACAAATTGACAATGCACCTTCCTTTGCCTCAACATACACATTTTCAAGGTCAACAACAGCAGTTCAAAATAATCTGTTGCCAAGTATTCCAATTAAAACTAATTAAAAATACATAGTATTTCACAATACATAGTATTTCATACCATGGAGACATAAATGTTGCTAACAAGTAATTATTTCTCTCCAGACCTAGACTGACAATGATATATAACTGAGGAAAAAAATAATTATCTGCCTGATCTCCTCTTCCAAAGACTTTGAACCACCACCTGGCTTCTGCCTTTTAAGAAGGCTTCTGCCTTTTTTAGCAAACTCCCATTTGAAATGAAAGAATGTAAAGTATTCACACTCATTCAGGGTAAAATCGAAGGGAATGCTCAGACTTTAGGTTAAGCTCAGGAAACAGAGGGCACCATTTCAATTCCTTTGTACAATAAAAAGAAAACAATTTATATCACCCAGCTTACGGAAAAAAATTTGCTGCAATCAGATTGCAGAAATTGAACATTGTCAGCATTGTTGCCACATAAAAGACCAAGCAAGAAGAAATTACAAAAGCTTGAAAAGAAATGAAATACTTATTCCTTGAAAATATTTCTTTCCATTTGCACGTTGTTATAATCCTTTTCTTTTAAAAAAAGTAGCTACTAAGTAGTCCCAAACAAAACAAAATCCACAAAAAAAAAATCAAAAACAGTACAGAAAAAAAATTTTCTTCCCTTCCTAACTGAAAAATGAGTGATGAAAGCATACTCTTCAAACTACACATACAGAGGAGAAAAAAATGGAAAAAGGCAAGTCTTCCACCTTGGGAGTTTTTTCTAAGCAGTATTACTGTTCTAAACAGAAATACATTATTCCATCTGCAAAAAAGCTGAATCCAAATTCAGACTTTCAATGAAGTTTTCAATAAATTCAAGTTTTTTTGGGAAAAAACGCAAACCCAAACAAACAAACAAAAACCCAAACAAAAAATACAACAAAAACAACAAAACACCCAAACCAATCAAACAAAAAAAAAAACCCCACAAAAACCCCCCACTATTCCTAGTGTGCTTTATTACAACACCTAACAATTTTTTCAGGTATTATAATCCATTAAAAACAAAAGTGTTAAGATATCTGACAGATTGGCATGAAACAAAGCACCAATGAAAAATGATGGCTGGCACAGGAAGCGCAGACAAAAATGCTGAAGGTAATTTTCAAACAGCTACCATGAAAGCCTTTCATCCACTAAAACATACCTGTGTAACTTTAGAAACAAATTATGTGTGAAATCACTATTCCTTTATAGACACACAAAGTTGCTACTCACCGCATGTTTAAGTGTGCACATTTCATAGAGAACACAACCAAGGGCCCAGATATCACTAAATCAAAGAGAACATACTTTAAAACTTAGTTCTAACATAACATTGCCAAGTAACTGATATCTGTGAAATCTGTTTTTTAAGAGGAAAAGGGTGGATTTTGTGTGTCTACAAGCTCCCCCATATGGACTTCTTTGACCCTGCAAAACCCCAAGGGAAAAAAACCCCAAAACCAATTCATCAGCCAAAATAAGGCCACTCTGAAAACTAGATAATGCTATTTTGGCTTCCAATTTAAAACTTTTCATCTGAACCACCTCAGCCACAGAAATTAGACAAAATATAGACAAAGGCTTCTTTTGTTTAAATCGATACATTTGCCTGAGGTCTTTGAATTAAACAAACAAAACTCATCACCTAATTCAGCAAATACAATTCTCAAAGTCAATTTACTCTGTTTAGCAGTGACTAACCTTACCCTCACTCCTTACAGAATGTAGTTGGAACACCACTGCACAATAAATCCCATATAGAAGAAATTAAAGGGGAAGGAATTGTAACAATTTTTATCTTTTAGCCATTCACAGCAGTGAATGCAACAGCTTAGCACTGTGGAAGGGTAACTCACTAACAACTATTTAATTACACTGGGGACACTGTTACCAGGTACAGGCTGCTGCCAGGGCAGCAAAGGTGTGAGCAAGGTATCTGTAGGACTTCGTTATCTAGAGCAAGCTGAGCCACCCATCTGTGTACATCATGTGCTCAGATAATCAAATTACTGTGTTTCATCATTAATAGAGTTTCACATTGGTAGTGCATAAATGAAGGCACTACAGCCACTGTGCAGATAAGTGAAAGCAGAGCCACAATTAAGAACACAACTGGATTTAGAACTTGGAGCATTAAGCATTAAGTCATCTCTCCATGACATTGTTTTCTACTGGCGACCTACTAAGGTCTCCCTTCTACAGTGAAGCTCAGTACCTACTTGGGTAAGAAACAAACTAACAGATGTTCACCATTATTTGAGTAGAAGAACTTTAGGTTCCTAAAAGATCTAATTTTCTTCTTTTTACCAAAAATGTTTAATAAAATCCTTATTAGTACCTTTTATTGTTGTAAGGCTTGTTCTGACATATTTCAGGCGACAAATAGTATGGTGTCCCTATGCAAGTGCGTGCCAACTCTGCAGTACTAAGGAAAAAACAAGGATGGATATTAACTGGTTAACTCACAAGAAGTGCACAGATTGTGTTTTCCTTGACCAAAGCAATTTAAATTAAGTCAGAGGAAAAAAGGAGTTACCTGTTCAGAACTCTGGCAATTCCAAAATCTCCCAGCTGTATTGTTCCATCTTTGGTTAAAAATATATTCTTGACATAAAAATGTTAAGAAGTCTGTTAATTAAAATATTCATACAATTGCACACTTTTTGTTCTCTACATGTTTTGAGAAGAAAATCCCCCATTCAATCCCCCTGAAAGTCATTGTCATTGACTACTGTGGAACACCAGTTAACCAAGCCCTGCTTCATTGAAATGAGAAAACACTACTATACATTGTCAAACATACCCTTTTCTGTCCCCACACAGAAATACATGAGTAACACCTGTAGTTTCATCAAATAGCCTCATCCGTTTGTACAAATGTATAAATCTGCTGCAGACTGAAGAAGTGTTTCCAGTTTTAGAAATGTTTCCACAAAAAAACTAGCAAGATATGACTGCAGTCACTTGGAAAGACAATTCAGTTGAAAAACAGCCACCTACATACCTGTGACTTTATGTCTCGATGCAAGATCTTTCTGTCATGTATGTGCTTTAGTGCTAAACAGATTTGTACAAACCAATCCAGAATCTATTCATAAAAGAAAACAAAATATCAGCTTCATCATTTATCTGAAAACCTCCCCACTTATAAGATATTATCAAATCAGATTTTTCATTATAACTTCCTCCCCCCTTACCCTCTTCATTTATCCCATAGAATAATTAAAAACTTAATAGTATTGTCACTATAATGCAAATCTTTGAATGAAAGATGCTTATAACCCAAATTTGACATTAAGCTTGAGAATACTATTTTCATTATATGTTACAAACCTAGCAGAAGATGGATTTGATTGGCCAAAATGCCTAAGACGTGGAACTTGCAAATTAAAAGATTGTACTTTTGCTGCAATCAATACAACAACTCTTCTTGCACCAATTTAATCGACCAAGAGCCCTAGAAAGCCCTACTGATGCTCACAGAAACACTTACTTTATATAGTAACTTTGTTTATCTTATCTTAGAAAGTAGCTTTTGCTGAGAAAAGCAACAAACATCTAACTAGAAGTTTATGAACAAGCCAACAACGCCCTCTTTTTGGCAAATTTGCCCAGATCACAGTTTAAGAAGTGACTAATGACAAGAACTTTGCCATGTGAACGATAGTTTTACATTCACTACTTAGAAGTATGTACATGACAAAATTACAGCATAATGCAAGGCATAATTTTCACTTTTCCACTTGAAGTCCTCCTTGTAAAAGTGAGGTCAAATGAGAAAAATTTAAAGTTTTATAAATTATATCCCAAATGTTCATGAATACCATTTTCTAAATACTATAAATAGACCTAATATAATACTAAGGCTTTCCAGTCCCAGGTAAACTGAGATCCTACTGGATGCAGACACAAAAGCATAGATACATGTCAATGCTAAAAAAAACCCCATCCTGAATCCTACACAACTTATTTTTACTTCATTTAATAAAATCTGTACCTAAAATCTTCTCACCTATTCCAAACTCTCGCACTTATCTTTTACTATAAATAACTCCATAACCAGTTTTATGGAAAAAGAAAATATCTCAAAGAGTATCAGCAGAACATTAATTTTTTATTAATGACAAGATGAACTTTTGAGTGATCCCAACTCCATACTTCCATATTTCATATTATTGCACTTACAAAGTATATTATTTTATACTTATGACATACTAAAATCAGTATTACAATACAAAAATTCTATGCCATTACATCTTTAAAAACATTATTAAAGGTTGAAGAATATTCATGCTGTCTTTAAGCATTTTTTATGTCTCAGATTTGGTTTTCTTCACAAAAGATCCAACTTTTTTAAAAGCATCTTACACATACAGGCAAAATCTCAAGTAACATAACCAGGATTTCCATCTATATTTTCTTTCTGGGTATTTTTTTGGTAGAGTTGGGGTTTTTTGTTTGATTGTGTTTTGGTTAGGTTTTGGTTTTTTTAGATATGACACTGACCAGTGCCAACAAGAATGACTATTTGAGAATCTTCTTTTAGATTAAGCAACCACACCCATAACCTGAACTAAAATAATTTAAAATTCATGAAAAAGTATCCTGCAACAAAACATTATAGCAGCAGTTTGCTGTTACCTGATCTTCAGAGAACAGGATTCCTTTCTGGGCATTTATCTTTTTAAATAGGTCTCCTCCTTCACAGTAATCCATCACTATGTACAGACAGCCATTTTCTGTAAAGTAAATGACAAAGTATTTCAAAACACAAAAACAGGACCCTTTTTTTACTTAACTTTCCAAATATCTTCACTACAGTCACAGAAAAAGCAACAAAACATTTACTTTTTCACATGCAGCTTCAGATGTAATTTATTAGTTCATTTTTTCAAACTTCAAACCAAAATATTTTTATTATTATGAGTTTTACAACCTAATTTTCCCATTTTGGTAGCACTGGACTATTTTGATAGGTAGAGAAAAAAATTACATCTATTGAACCAGTGCCCCAACATAGCATTCAAAACCACTATGAAATTAAAGGTGTAATTTTATGAATGCAATATAAAACCAATAGTCAAACTGCTTCCAAACATCTTATAGATCCCCCACCCTAAATATAGGGATTTAAGGTGCCTCTCTTTGCCTCATTCTTTCTTGGAATTTGATCTGGACTTGCCAGAACACAACAGCCATCAGCTGTCATACTAGACATGCAGTTTAAGAACAGTAAGAGAACTTCCAGCAGACAATGAGAGATGGAAACAATTATTTTCTCATTTTTGAATGAAATCTGGGGAGACTTCAAAAAGTCCCATGCAAGTTTCCAGTAGGAGGTATGAACAAATATAATACATTTCATTCAAAGTTATGGTTTTCCCCGTTATTGATGAAAAAACAGGTCAGGCAGAAGCAAATCACAAGTTGCCAAAAGCGTAAGAGCTACACTACTCACATACTAGACATGATTTTGAGAAGAGATGAGTAACTGCAGAAAATCAGTCACATGCTGCTCAAAAGAAAAAGAACTCCTATTTTATGAAAAAGTCACAGCACTTAAAAAACTTTGAATTAAAATCAATTGAATCATCTAAGTCACTTAAATTTCACTCCCATAGAAAGCTTCTGAAATCTGCATTTCAAAACATCAAAGCCTTAAAGCTGTTTCTCTATTTGGTGATTTTATTATCTTTAATTAGTATTATTTTAAAAGATTATTCTAGGAGTCTGGATTTCTTGCACATCTATTGCTGAAATAATTTTCTTTTATAAACTTTATATTCAATATACTCAAAGACAATGTGTTCCGGCAATAAATATGTGACATAAAATCTTGTGAATTATGGACTATAGGATCTACCTTGTAAGAAAAAAGGAAAAAAGCAGTCTTAAAGAACAGGCCCCTCTCACAAAGAAGACAGCAGTGTGCATTTATAAACCAGAAGTGTGGCTGTGTAATATGATTATGTCACAAAAATCTAATTTAATGAATAGAAAAAGTGAAAGCCCCAGGCAAAAGACATAAGAAAGTCAGCAGAAAGGAGAGAAAGAAGAGACCAGAATCTCTAAACAGCACTCAAATAATATTTAGGGGCTTTTAATAATATTTTAACTTTTATAATGGGTTTTTGGAATCTTTCTTCTGTTCTGCCCATTTCCCAAGACATTCACTGTAAAGACAATGTACAATTATATTTCTCCTTCCTTTATAGGCTGGTGAGGTAAACAGTCCCATCTATTTTTCCAGCTCTGAAAGCAGTATGATTGCAGTTACTGAAGACTGTACTCTAAGACAACAGACTTGGACATGAAACTGCTCTTGCTAGGTTATCAATACCCAAATTTAGACTGTAATTTAACCTACACAAGCATTTCAGTTGCTAGGGTATACACAAGTATCAAAGAGACGTATGCACTGGAGAAACAAGAGAATATCTTTCATTTAAGCATCAACCAAAATTGATGCATGTAATGTACAGTCGTATTTGTTTATTTGTTGCCCTCTTTTCCAAATTACAATTATTTTTAAACATGGATTGGAATTGTGAAAAAAAGACAATGGAAAATAACTGAAGTAATAGAAGTATGATAAATACTGATTAAAGAGAGAAAACTCCCTGACTTTTAGACTAAATGCAGTAAGTAGTGCACTAAATCACTCATGTTACTTCAGGTTCTACTGTATTAGTTCATCTTACCTTCAAATGACTCCCTATACAGGACAATATTTGGATGTTTCATGTTAGCCAAAACAGCAACTTCTCTCCTTGATTCTTCTCTCTCCTTATTTGACATCTTCAGAAGGAAAATAATGATTTTTGAGAACGGAAATACAAAAAGAATGGATCAGGGATTTATTAATAACAATTACTCACCTTAGAGATGTTTATTTCTTTAATAACATACTGTTGGCCATTTTCTTTAGCTTTGACAAGTATTGCTTTCCCAAAGGATCCTTCTCCGATCTTCCGTACTTTGATGTATTTATCCATGTTTCTTGTCTTAAGGCATCCTTACTCAAATACTGGAAAAAAGTAACAACACAAAAACCCCACAAGTAGGTTAAATTAGGTGTAATTAGTGAGCTGGTCAGGTCATGGTATATTTTTTCTTTTACTCAAAATGTTGATCCATTTGCCTCTTCAGCTGCTTTTCTGTAAATCGTCTAGTCTTAGTCTCAATTCTGTTTTGGTACAGTTGGCTCATTTTGGGCCAACAAGGCCTACATAACTAAAACCTGTTTCATATTTCATTTTGACTAGAAAGGATCTGTTTTATCTTTAAATGAAGAGTGCAGTCAGTGCCAAGGCTTCTGATTTAGCTGGCACACAAACATCATAGAACGATAGCACTTGGTTGACAATCTTTCGTTCAACTTTACTTGGAAGAAATACAGTGGGGGCAAGGGGAATCCCTATGCATTGTTTCTTAAGAAGCACTAAATACTGTTTTTGACACTATAATGAAGCCAAAGATGGACTGAATTACACAGATCCCCATCACATTTTGAATCTTTATTCAGTACAGAAAGGTGTGGTTTTAAGTATGACTGAAAAGACTTTTTCATATTGTATATAAAACAAATCATTACAAAATAGCACAAATCACTATTTTGCATGTACTATCTGACCATTTAGACTACCTTTTCAGATTAAAAGGAGTACTCAGCTGAATTTTGATGGTGTTTAAGGCTCTGTCCTTTTTCTTCCAAATTTGGCCATATTAGCACAAATTCTGTATTAAAAAATACTTTGATAAAACCAGGACACTAGGCAACTGCAAGTGGAACCTTTGGCAATGTACAGATGTGTCAGAACAGCAAAGAGAAAGGGCAAAACAAAGACCAAAGTGATAAATGTCAGATCAAACTTACAGTAGACAAAAAGATCATATTTTTTACAGCAAAAAGAACTTCCATACCCTGAGGAAGTTTCCATAAGCTGAAAAAGACAGAAGGGCCCCAAGATTTTCTGCATTTAAGGCTCCCTGGCAAGAACTGATAGAATTTCTGCTTTGCTGTATCCAGCTTCCTTCCAACAAGAGATCCTAGTAGCTTAGGTCCATACTTCACACACATCACAGGTCTCACAATCAGGATCTTGCCTCAGTTTGAGATAATATTTTTGGTTTTACAGAATTACCATGCACTAGACACAGATGCTGCTTAACAGGACCTATACCGTGAAAGCAGACTAAAATGAATAACCTTGATTAGTATAGCCCATCAAAACAAGGGAGATCTGAAGCAATCTGTTCTGCAAAAGAGGAGATGCAAAGTCTACTAAGACTAAGCATAACTACCAGGAAAGGAAAAAGGTAAAATTGCAGGCCTGCAGTGTCTTGGTTATGCTGTTCTTTTTTCTTACATAAAGAGTTTAATGTTAAGTTGCACTTCTCAACATAAGAAGGACTGGTATTAACTTCAATATTCTCTTTTGGGCAACAGTAAAAGCACGGCAGGTGGGACACAATTTGAACTTTGCATTACTTTACTGAAGTTCTCTTCCTACCTAACTTTATGAAACGACCAATGTTGTTCTACAGTTAAACCAGCTGCCTTAGGTGTAGCTTAGTGCTGCTACTGTATGCTGCTCTGTGCAAATACAAATGGTCAAAAACCAGCCTGTGGGCGAGAAGTTACAGTTCAGTCAAAGCGGGTGTAAAATCTTCTGTGAGTTAGATAGCTAATTTGTACATGAGGCAAGGGAAAAATAGGCGTCCTGAGAAAGAATATCAGCGCTTACAGGGCGTTGTCTTTTCAAGCCCAGGGCAGTAAGTCAGTTCACCCACCCCAGACACGCAGGAAAGCGGCGCAAGACACACCCCGAGGCAGCCCGACCGACCAGACGCGTGGCACGGCCAGGCCACGGCCACGCGTATGGGGAGAAGCAGGGCAGGACAGGCAGGGCAGGGCGGATCAGAGCACGGGCCGAGATGGGCCGCGCTCCGCAAGCGGGCCCCGCCAGGCCGCCGCCCCCGCACAGCCGGAGCAAGCCCAGCACCAGGGCGAGAGGCGCGGCCGGGAACCCCCCGCCCCAAGGTGGCTGGGAGAGATCACCCGCTACCTGCCCGGCTCCGCAGAAGGGCGGNCGGCTTCCATTGGGCGAGTCCGCAGCGGGGCGGGGCCGAGACGCTGCCCGCCCGCCCTGTCCGCGTTAGCGGCATTTCACCCTGGTAACGCGCGGCAGGGGTCACGTGATGGGCGGGGCGCGTGCGGCTGTCAGCGTTTTAGGGGGGAAAACCTCCAAAACCGGCTACAAGTGATCGTGAACGACCCGCGACCCACAGCACCGCACAGCCCGCTCCGGGCTATGTATCTTCCCAAGGACGGCCCCGGGACGGGGCTGAACGCAGCGCTTACCGGGGAGGATCGGACTGCACCTTTGGCTCCTCCGTTCCCGACTCCAAAGCGCGACTTAATGGCACCTACGGGCAAAAAGCCTCGCGATTCACAACGCGCTTTCTCAGTCCGAGTGCCACGATTCATCACCAGGTGGGCACAGGGCACGGCGTCCTCCGGGCTTGTAAGCTTTGCACATAAATGGACCAGCGGGCATTTTCCTCAGGAAAAATAAAAACCATCCACCTCTTGACACGTTTTGGTGGAAGTTTCATTCGCTGTGTGTTAAGTGAACCCCACGCCGGCCTCAGCACCTCGGCTGGCAGTACCCAGGAATTCCGTGCTCAGCCCGATACCGGCACTTTCTCTGCAGGTAAAACCCTTAAGCTCTCAGGGTCCTCGCAGCGCCTGGAATTTAGAGGCGGCGCAGTTTAGCCCGAAGCCGAACGATGCCGCGATGCACCCAGCATCTCTCTGCCTCCTTTACCTGGGAAACCGCATCCACCCCGTTCTGAAGTGCGGGGCTGTCCAGCCTCCCCCTGGGCCCTTAACCCGCCCTTGCAGCGAGGCAGCCCGGCATGGGCCCCTCCCGGGCCGCCGGGAAGCCGCGCCCCTCCGCGGGCGGGCGGGAGAGGGGGACGGACCCGCGCCGGGCGGACCGCGGGAAGCAGAATCAGCAGTGACGGTGATGGTGACCCCGGCGGCCGGACGGGCGCCGATTCTGCGCGGTGGGAATCCCCGCCCTCACCGGGTCGAGGGGGCGGTGCCGGGCGGCGGAGCGGTCGCGGGTCTGGGGGCTGCGCCCGTGTCCCGCTGGAGCTCGGAGGGAGGATGAGCCAGCGCCTCCCCGGGGAACAGCGGGCGGCGCCGCCCGCGCAGGTACGGACGGGGACAGGGTTGGGTCCCCCCGCGGCCCAGGGACACCGCACGGGAGCGAGCGGGGCCGAGGCGGCGGGAGGAGGGGAGCGAGCAGCCGGCAGCCCCCGCCCGCCGAGCGGCTGCTGCGCTCCCGCCAGTGAGGCGGCTCCGGGCGGCCGGGGGCGGGAAGGGACGGACCCGGTGGCTCCTCGCGGACCCCTCACCTCGTCCGTGCGCCTCCCCCGAAAGGCCGGGATGAGGGGGGCAATGCCCGGCGTGTTGACACAGCGTAAACACAGCATGTTTACACCCTGTCAGCCCATCTCGGTGTTGTTCCGGGCAGCGCTGGTGCGCATACGGAAAGCGAGGGGTTCTGCGGCTGGGAATATGCAGGGTCTCCTCCCCACGTAACCAGCGCTGGAAGGATTATTCTGCATGAGTTGCTCGCTTCATGTTGGCTCACGGGTTTGGCTAGTAGGGCCGCTCTTAGGCAAGGGAAAGAGGTAATGGGCTCTTGTTGGTGTCTCGTAATTAAATGGGCGTGCAGGTCAGCGAGGTTAAAACTGAATATTGACTGCATTCTTTCATATTATCTTCCCTACTTGTCTGTAATTCTTCCCTTACCTAGGCAAAACCGTGGGAATGGCTGTAAAACAAGTGTGTATCAATCCTCACCTAGAATGAATGGCTATGAATGTGACAGTGGAAAATCAGGTGCTGATACTGAACTATGTTCAGTGTAGCTTAGTAAATTTGCTGTGTCACTTTAAAGTACTACACTAGGTAAAATAGGGCCGTACAACCAAATTTAAAATGTTTCTGGGGCTAACTTATGGACGAGATGCTTAAATATTTTTGGCAACATATTGGTTAATGGTGGTCATTTGGGTGTGAGGACTTGCACCTAATTTTTGACGGTGTGGGACCTCTGAAGTTTCTAGTGCAGAATTTGTGAGAAAAATTGTCAGGTGAATTGGTGCTTTTTGCTTTTAGATGCTTTTCTTTTTGGTAGAGCTGTGAAGGGGTTTATGTTCTGTATCCCTTAGCAACAGAGATACTTCTTTGTAGATACAGCTATTTGAATGAAGGATGTGTTGGTATGACAGATTTGAAAGCAGATAGTCATCAAAACGGTTTCTCTATGTAAGGAAATGTCAATATGCTGTAATGTAAAATTTTGAAAAAATATTTGTGCGTTATAGCAAACATACCTTTGTGAAGCATCATAAAAGAGAACTCACCAGCTGTCACTATTGGTTTTGCTAAGATAAGTCTTTCACTGACTGCTGTAAATTTGATGTCTTGTCTCTTTGCGTGGTAATCAGATGTAAACTTGCTGCAAAGTTGTCAGAGTGGGAAGGAGTTCTGCTCTAGGAAAACTACAGGTAGCTTGAAACTTACAGCTTGAAACGCAGTGATTCTGGATCTCTCTGCAACACACGTGAAAACAGAATTTACATGGTGTTCAGGAAAATTGAGTTTGTTTCTTGTTTGCTTCTGTTTAGTATTGGTATGTGGTATGTCAGTCCTAAAAATTCTTTGCCTGACAATAGTAGATGTCATACACAATGTGTACTGTAATGTTTCTAGAAACGTATTTTGCTTGTTGTGTTCCAAGGTTTTATTTGGTCAATTTTTTAATGTCCTCTTTGAGTGGTTTACTATTCCACTGTTCTCTCTGTGGTGCTCACTTGCAAATTAAAGTAATCTTAGGTAAAATCCCCCCCGCTTCCTCCCCTCTCCTCCTTTTGTAACAAAAACAAGCCCATCCAAATTCTTGACCAGGAAAAATACAAGAAGCTGTTGGCCTTTGCTCTTTGTGACTGCATTGCTCTGAACCACTTTATTTTATGAATTTGTCTGCATTTTTCTCATGACCATGTTCCTACTTCCTCTTGTGCTCTCTTGCACACCAAACATTTTTAGCAAATTGATGTTGAAGTAACATCAAGTTACTCAAGTGAAAACCCAGTGTGCTGGTTACTCTATGAACAGGTGGGTCTGGCTGCATAATATATGTTCACTGAATATACAATTTGGCTTCCCCCCACAGACACTTTGCTTTGGGATCTGTGTGTGTGTGTGTGTCTTACCTTGAACAGCAGAGTTGCATTCCTCGAGTGTAAGCACTGGTGCTGGGGCAACTGTTCCAAGTTCACAACCATTGCCAAAAAGCATTCTAGGAACACTGAGACAGTTTTTTCCTGCTCTTATTTAGCTGACTTTTTATGCATGTGGATAGGTGTAACTGTGCAGATCAAGTTCTTTTTATAATAATTTGGCAGTAGGGATGTTTTTAACTTGGTCATAAATTAAAAAAATAGAATAGAAGCTCTACTGCTGAAGAGATTTGTGCCAGAAGTGATAGTGCCAATTTGAGTTAATTTCCTAATACTCAGACTATTTTGCATGTTCCTAAATTTCTTGCTTTGGCACCTTGACAGCAGCAGTAACCAAATAAACTCCAAAGGTTGTCAGCAGTGGCAGTGATCATGTGCATGGAATTGCTTTTGTACTCTCCCTGCTTATTTAACCAAGACCAAGGTTTCAACTTAATGCCTGTGAGCAAGTTCCTAATTCTACTGTCCTTGTTTCAGTTGTTCCCTTATGTCATGACCTAAAAGTGCAGGTTCTGTGTTGCCTGACTCGCTAAAGTTGTTCAGGTGTCAGGCCAGCTTTTACCTGTGCTTGTGAATGAGGAGGCTCTGCAATACGGTACTTTGTGTTTGTTTATATGCCGTGCTTTGGAAACTGAAGATGCTCAGATTATTAGAAAGTTGACAGTTGCAAATTTTTAGACTTGTTTAACTTGAAATTTGTTTTTGAATTTTGGAAGCCTTTATAAAATCATCTGAGAGAATAAAGTCTAGACAAAACAATGTTAATTTAAATTGTTTATAATAAGAGGGTTGTAAATGTATAAATTTTTTTTTCTGCCGCGAAATGTGTTCTGCTTTAAAAACATAGAAACTGAAAAATGTAAATTGCTGAGATAATAATTATACTTAATGAACTGATACTTTTTATTACTGGAGAAGAGAGTTGATGAAATAATTCACAGCCTTCATGCATAATAGAAAGGATTCTAGACAAAGCTGTTAAAATGGTTACAAGTCTGTTTACATCTGGAGTATCCGTATTAGTCTGTATTATGTAGTAAGTAGTCTTGAGTGTATATTCCTGGAAAGGAACATAAAGAACAGAATTTATAACTTCATAGTGGGTACCAGAGACTATTTTTAATAACTTACAGAGAGTCTAGTCAGGTATTTTCCCCTTGAACTTCCTAGGCATTCGGCTGTTTTGTTTGTTAAGCGCTTTCCTTAGGCTTTCTAGTTGCAGTAGTAGACTGTGCTTACTTTGTGAGGGTAAGGAGGAGTAGTAAGTGAAATAGTGAATTAAGTTCAGTCCTGAAGCACAGACCCTTTGCTGTTACTTTTTTCCCTTATTTTTGATATATTTTCATAAATTTCTCTGCAAAGTTCAGAAGATAGGAAGTACTCAAATGTGTATTTCACATGTTCATTCTGGAATAAAGTATAATGAAGAAATGTTTCCTAATTGAAATAGTAAAAATGTCATTTCACTTCAGTACTATGTTTAAATTCCAGCTAGAGCTGCTGGGGTGATTTAATAGTTTGACATCCTGCCAGTTTAAATTCAAGTACTCGTTTTCATGAAAGATAAGTTTGTGTTTGAGTTCCTTCCACTCTTATCTTCAAATTAGTGTTCTCTGCCAGATTTGTTGGATTTTGATGTGTTATCTACAGTTTTTGATCTTCTGCAGCTTTTCCCCTGAGTCTTCTGCTTTTAATTTGTCTCATGTAAATGCTGGGAAAAAAATTCAGTTCTCTATATGCTGCCAAACACATCATTTTCTGTTTTTGAAAAGTGAATCTATAAATTTCGAGAGTATATCTAGGAAAGAAAACTGAAGATTTCTTTAACTGTTATTTGACTTTTTGCTTCTTGTCTTGCAGACAACTTTAAACTATTATCAGTCTTACAGACTTAGCAGTTTTCTTCTGTTCTGTGCTGAGATGTGAATATTCTTTTAACTTAGGCAGTAAAGCTTCTAAGACACCTGAGGAGACCTGACAATCCGTGCAGTAAATATTTCTGTCATCACCACAGCTAGAAAAAATCTCAGTGTTTATTCCTAACGAATTTTAAAGAATGTTTTGTTTCTTTGGTTAGGTAGAGGGTAGATTATTTTTGATATTTTGATATCAAGTAAGTTTCATCTATGAACTCAGTGAACTGACCTCATCTCTGTGCTTCTATAACCCATTTAAGATAACTCACCTTCTTTGCAGTCTGTTAGCTAGAAGCCTTTTAGTGAACTATAGGTGATTTTTTTTTTTATTTTTTTGCAATATTAAAAATCTCACATGAACCTAATTGCTTTCTTTCCTCATAAAATACCCACCTTGAGTCTGGTTTTCAACTTGTTACCACTGTTGAGCAGTAAATTTCCCTCCGGACTTTCCTGCCAGAAACTTGTCTACCATTTGTAGACCCGACAAAGTACACATAATTTTAGGAGATGCCCTTGCCAACCTTTCAAGTAGGTTTTACAGCTGGAGAGAAGCATATTAGAGTGAGGGGAACTTGCTGTGCATTCTGAACTGCTAACACACTTGATTTAGTAAATACTTTGCTTTTGGTGCTGTTTGTGCATCTAGGGCTTCACTGCCTTTTGGTTATTTTTTAAATCTCCTTTAGTTCAAATATCTGTTTTTATTAAAAAGCCGGAACAGGCTATTAACAGTCTTGTTTATTAACATCAGAGGTTCACAGGTCTCCCTGAACACATTTATGTATTTATTTCATCCTTTGAAAATAACCAGAAGGGCCACCAGTAATGGTTGGTTAGAAGTGATGTTTTTAGAAAAATGGGGTGGCTTCTGTGTAGTCCAGCAAGGGATGTCAGCCATGAGTCAGATTCAGGTGCTGGTCACAGATCACTTCAATCCTTCCTCACCTCACTGCCTTAACACCGTTGCTTGACAGGCTCCAGAGCAAGAAACAGAGCAAGCCTGTTGTCAGGGCTCCTGGTTGTGGTGTTTAAACAGCTGTACATACTGCATCTGTCAGTTTATCCCTCTGCTTCTGTGATGTCCTTCCCTTAGGGGGAAGGAAAAACTCATAACTCATAAGTGCTTGTAGTCAAATGGAACAACAGAAGTCAGAGGGTCTGCAGACAATCAGAAAGTTTGTTAGTACGTAACACACTTGGCGTGGAAGTGCTATGTTAGTCTTTATAAGCTCATGGCAGTGGGCCTTGGATAAAGGGATAGGATGAAAGGGAGGAGAGAAAAAGAGATCATCAGTCCTGGTTTCAGCATTAGTCCAGCTGATGAGATGTCCAGGGTCCTGGGGGCACTGCTTGGGCTTGCTGGGGGTGCTTTTTAATAGATAAGTTTTCTCACCCTGAAGGCAGGTTTCTTGCTTTCTTAGCAAATTACCCATCATGTGCAGTCCATTCTTTCAGATCTTTCTGGAAATGGACTGGGGAACTTCTGGGATCTGGGACAGTCTTGATCCCTCTCTACAGTCCATGCCCACACCTTGGCCTCATTCTTGGGCTTGTGCTGTACTGTGTTGTGCTTATTTCTGGGAAGTAGACCAAGCATGTTTGTCCCAGAGGAGTGCTGCCCTACCTCTGCATGGCCCCTTCTCCAGCCACATCTTGTTCTTTTTCATGGCATGTTAGTACTGACAATCCTTGCCTTGCTCCACAGCCATCCAGCTATCAGTGTTGGAGACATACACATTAGCCCCTTTTCTTCTGGGATTCTACAGTTACACATACCAAGAGGAGTGCCCAGCCTTTTTTGTTTCTGGTGACCAAATACTTGTCACTTCTAAAGGAGTACAGTGGATATGTTCCTTTTTAGCTGGTGTTTTCTTTACTCCTTTGAAGCTGGAAGACTATTAGTAGGGAGAGTAAGGACCAGGAACCACCAGGGGTCCCCACAAGATTTCACAAGTAGTGGTCCTGTGCCTGTGCTGTATTTTGGAAAGCTCTATAGAATATTTTCCTCGATCTCAGGGGCTTTAGTGTGTCTCTAAAGAAAATTTAATTCATTTTAATTCTTAAAAATCTGTGGTAGCTTCTGTTATTGAGAAGATGCTTAGGGCTAAACTGGGGATAGTGATGCATTTTCAGATTCCAATTTGACAATACTGAGGTATACTGACTGAGTGAAATTATCTGAAAGTTTCTCAACTCAGGTGTGACCCTAAACTTAGGAATCTGTACACATAGTTAGGGACTGCTCAGTGCATTTCACTGAGAAGCTGAGGAAAAGTAGTGTGGTTAACAAGATTTGTGATCATTCTGGTGATGTATAAAAGCTCTTCTCCATTGTATGATGACTCAGATGGCTTCAACGCAAGTCCACATTAAAAAGGAGCAAAAAACCTTTAAAAACTGTAAAGAGACACTGTTGCAGTGTCTTTACATCAAACAGAAAATGAGCATCGTGACCTGACTCAACAAACAGAAGTTACATTGTCTACAGTAGAAACTGCAGTCATAGTTCCTTCCCTTCAAAAGAGAAGTATGGGGTTTACATTTCAGTAGTCTTAACAAGTTGCAGTGTTATTTCTCATCTGAATATGATCATGGAAGGGACATCAGAGATTATTTTTGCCAAGGGAACTCTTCCTCTTTTCTTTGCTGGACTGAATATTTGCAGCTGTAGGTACTAACTCATTAGTTTAGAAATCAGTACTGTGTCTTGCATGTATTTTAGGCTTGCTCCAAAGCAGCAGCCGTGGACACAATTGTTTATTGTGATTTGACTGAGGATCAGTACTTGCCTGTGGAGGTAAAGGTTTTGAGTCATACTTGCTTTTATACTTAGTTCGGGTTCATGCTAAGGGATTATGTTGTTAGCTTTTCTTTTCTTCTGTTTTCTTTCCTTTTTTTTTTTTTTTCCTCTCCTTCTTTTTAAACTGTTCACTGAAAACCCCTCCAAGACTTTACCACTCCTGGAGCTGCTTGTTACTGTACCTGTGTGGGAGACTACTCTTCAACTCCTTTAGCAGAGTTTTTCTAATGTATCAGTAAATGAGGTTAGGTTAGAAAATTTAAATTGGAGTTTTCAGCTAATCCAGACAGTTTCACATTAGTATTCACCTTAGTAACTTGCTGCATGCGAAATGCCATTAAAAAGTAACCACGTTAGTAATTGAATGTGAAAGAAGCAATGCCTTCCATCGGGTAGGCTGGTATCTTTGTGCCAGTACATTTAATTCCTCAGCTCTCACAACTATGGGTAGCCATAGTATTTCTGGTTATGACATTTTAGGGAGTGCAGATGCAGTGGTTTTGAATACTTTATACAAACTGAAGTCAATGCCCTCGATGTTTGGCGTCATATGACCAAAAACATGACTTCAGTATTCATCCAGTAATTAGGCTGTCAAGTTTTAGTTGTTTTGTTGTTGGCTTCTTTTCTTTTTTTTTCCCCCAAGCTGAGGAGATAAAAAATACTATCAAAATGAGTATTTATTATAGCTTCTTTGTGAAGATCAGGTATATAGTGATGATATTCTCTACTGGTATTTGTCATAAAAATGAAGAAACTTTTCAGGCTGTTGTTATGTCAAGTGTTTTAAACTAAGATTTGTAAGCTTCAGTGGGACTTGAATATGAATACTGAGGAGTTCTGTTGCAGTTTAAAGTTAGGACTGGCCTTTACAAGTATTTTCTTTTCCTGTAGTTTTATCTATGTAGTTCTGTTCATATTTGAGTATGAACACTCACTCTGTAAGTGTCGGTTTTATTTTGGAAGCAGCTGTGAATCAAACTAGTCTAAGCTTTACCTGTGGATAGTTTTGGAAGCTGACTTTTTATCTTCTCTTCCAAGACAACCTAGGAATCTACTACACAAACTTAAATAGATTTTTTTTATTTTTAAACTCAAGTAGCTTCAGTTAACTGGCAGTGCTCCTTCATAACTTTGTTTTTCCCAAGATGACCTAAAAATTGACCAAGATCCATTTGTGAGGTCTTTTAGAGAATCACAGAAAGGTTTGGGTTGAAAGTGACATTAAAGTTCACCTAGTTCCAACCCTCCAACTGTGGGCAGGGATACCTTCTACCAGACAGGTGGCTCAAAGCCCCATCCAACCTGGCTTTAAACACTTCCTGGAATGGGGCATCCACAATTTCTCTGGGCAACCTGTGCCAGTGCCTTACCACACCCACAGTGAAGCAAAAAAGTTTTTGATGGTTTTTTTTAAGTGCTACAGAGAATGATCTGTGCATGTATTTCTGCAAAGCTAGCATATGCATTCCCTAAATTTTAACAGTTTGGATTATTGTGTATCCTTAAGAATTTTTGTGCTTGAAGCATAACTTAAGGTGTTAAGATTTTTTTGTGCCTTTTTGTGAAGAAATAATCTGCTAGTGGTCTAAAAAATACAATGGGAAATTCCTCACAATTCACTCACCCATTTTCCAGACCTGGAGTTTGGAAGATGAGTGATGTTCTCATCCTGCTTAAATATTTTCATGTCACAGACAGAATAAATAAATGAAAGCAAGATATGCTGAGTCTGTTGTGAAAATGGAAATGTAATTTTCATGCTGGTGAGACTAAGACAAAGAATGGCCACAACATGGCCTTTGTTTTAGAACTATTGTAAATTTCTTGTAATTTCTGAGTTTAAAATTTCTTTCTGAAGGGCAGGTTTATTTGAAAACTAAAAAAGATGTAGGATTTTAAATTAATGTAATATGGGAGGTTTAGAATTCAGTGATAAAAGCTTAATTCTCCTTTAATCTTTTGAGCAGGCTTTTTGACATAGATCCCCAAACATACATGGATACATGTTAAAATTTTAATTTAAGCATGGGTGTGGGAAATGTCTCTGTCATATTATTTGTCTGTTCTTCAAGTATACAGTGGTTGGATATTTAAAAATAACTTGATATATATAGAATGTCTGACTATTTTACAACAAATAATTACTTAGGAAAGTTCTTAACAGTTAAACCATTTAAAATTCTGTATTATTTTCAAATTTTTGCAGCAAATTACTCTTTGGTTCCTATCACTGCATTTTCTCTATGGTAGAACATATTCTTACGTGTAAAGCTTGTATTGATAATTTTAATTTCATTTCCTTTTGCCTCATGTGTGCGTATCATTCTCACTGAGTGCTGTTCTCAGGCAGAGTTTGTTGGAAGATTTACGTGCATTAGAGGGCACATGACTGCCTTTTAGCTTAGTTGTTAGTACTAAACAGAAAAAATGAATTTTACACTGATATTTAATTAATCAGAATTCTTAGTTTGAGAAAGAGCGCTTTTGTTAAGATCAGTCATTGTGGGTTTTTTGTGCTGATTGTGTTTGTTGGATTCTTAGTTGTTGTTGTTGGGGTTTTTTAGTTGTTTTTTGACTTTGAACTATTTAAAGTAAATTTGGAATCTGGAATCTGGAAGAGTACTTTTAAGTTTTCACTCCACCCCCCTTCTGGGGAAATAACAAGCCTAAGCTGCCTTTCTTTTTTCCTGCCACTCCTTTGAGATACAAAAAAAGTGTTTTTACGGGATAACAGAGCACTTTCTGGAGATTTACCAATTGCTTGCATTGTCTGTCAACAAATGTCTTGTATGTCTGGCTTTTTACTGGCCTGCTCTCTCTATTCCACAGACATGTCCCTGCACTGGAAGTGGTTCCCTCAGCTGACTTGCTTCTCTGATTGACCTTTCAATTGCAGGGCTTGAAAGATAAGTAGGTTTCTGATGTTGGAGAGCAGAAAAATGCCTGTGGTACTAGACTGTGCAGAAAACTGCACAGCCTTTATGTGCTTTTTCTGCTATTAATGTAGCTGTTTGTCCACTCTTTCCCAATGTACTTCCTGCCTGCACCGTATTTAATTAGATTTTCTGCAATATACTACGCCCATGTTCTCATTACTTTCTTTGCTTTATCTAGTTGTAAGAGGTAAGATATCCTGCTTTAGCTCTCTTTTCTTGGTTCAGTTTGGGGGTTTTTGCTTGTTTGGTTGTTTATTTTGTTGTTTATTTTTTTTTGTGCCAGAGGCCTCTCTGTTAACCTGCTTTTGTAGAAGCAATTTGATGGGTCAGGGCATCCTGGAAATACCTTAGTAATAGAAGCATGATGGGTTGCTTGCACCTTTTTGCTTTACAGTCTTTTGGTAGAAGACTTGGATATGAATTGAGTGAAATTCTTTCCTGTTTCAAGAGCTTGCTGATTATTGCTTGTATTTCCTTTTTTTTTTTTGTTATTCTTACAGTGCATTGCTTTAATATTTTTTGGGTTTTTTCAAAGGTAATCAGGAAGCATTTTTGAGTCTGCTTTCTGAGATATTTGGAGTAGACTCTATCAAAACTGTGGTGCTTTGTAGAAATAAGTTAAAGGTAGTATCTTTCATGTTCTCATTATTTCTTTGTAATTCCTCTTGGATTTTTACATTAGTCTAGGTTGAAAAAAAGGTTTATTGCTTAAATATTTAATGCAACTAGAATTTATTTGGAACCTGATGTGGAGTGTTTTGTTTGCTTTTCCAGGAGATTGAGTCTGACTAGCATTCAGCCAGTACTTTTCTTCCCTGTGTGCAATTTCTCTTGAGTAACTTCTGTTTTTCCTCACTTGCCATTAGTGCCTCTTTGGATAGGGCAGGGAGTCTGTGAAATGGGTCTGGCATTAAAAAATGGCAAGTTGGATAGTTACTTATCCCCTCTCAACCCCACAAGCATTTGTGCAGGTTCTCTTATGTGAACATATTCTGCCAGTTACCCACTAAGGATAATCTCCACCAGAGTGGGTCAGGCACAATGCTTGTTCTCTTCTGGCTATTGTAGCAATGGAAATAATTTTCCTGACTCTTCATTTTCTTCATTATTGGTGCTCCCAGCTATTCGTTTCCCAGGAGTCTACTCTCTGTGCCCACATTACTCCCTTTCCTTAAGTGGGGCACATCTCTCACCTGCTAGCACTGTTTTAGGTCACATGAACATTTATCTTGAGTATTTAACACAGCTCAAGGTAGTGCATCACTAACCTTTTACCCTATGGTGTTTAATGTAAATAAAATAGTCTTGTATTTTAAAAGATAAATTTATAATGTTCTGACTTTATACTGTACTAAATATTTTTGCTGAGAATATTACAGGAAAATGTTTTTATTAGATGAAAAAATTGTATGTGGCTTTGAAAGGTGGTGCTGTAATTAAAAGACTGAGCAGACTTCAGCCATGCCCTCAGTATGTATCAAACACAACAGCAAATGGTTAATAACAGAACCCAGTGCTTGTGCTTCCTTGATTTGGGTCAGTTAACACCATAGAATCATTTCCCTCTGAGCTCAAGTAATTGCTTTTGGTAGTTGTGTTTCCGCCTGTGGTGTGCAAAAGAGACACTCACAGCAAGGATCTGCAGGAGTTCTTGGAGCAGTTTGAATTCCTTTGGAGGCCTGGGCTTGACACAAAAGTAGTAGTACTTCTGGGGTCTACATTTGCTACTTCTTTATTGTTTTGATAAATTCACACACAACTTTTTGTGGTGGGCCACCATTCGGTTAGCATTCTCCTCCTTGTCAATTGTTTTCTGCCCAATAGTAAAGATTAGTAAAGTAACAGGAAAAATGAGCTGTTAAAAAAAGTCAGGTCTACAATAGGAGAAGAACACAATAGACAAAACTTACATTGAGTTACAGGGGTTTCCTTGTGTCTTGTGCTTTTTGTTTTCTAGTGCTACTTCTATGGATAAGGCAGGGAGTGTTCTGACTCCTTGCAAATCTCACCAGAATGTAGGAAAATTCATATAAATGTAAAATAGAGATTTCACTTGAGCAGGGGGTCAGTTGGCCGATGAGTCTATGATACGGTTTTGGTGCATGAAGCAGGTGGAGAAAGGCAAAAAATGATGCAGTGAGTGGAAACACTTCTAGGAAGTCCCATTTTCTTATTTTAGCTATGCTGTGTGGCTTCCATTTATGATAACACTTCACTGGTACTGGCAAAGGGATACTAACAGGACTTTCTGTGAACACAGAAATGAAATGGTCAGTCTGTTTGTGTACTGAGGTTTTGGGAGACATGGTGTTTGTAGGTATCATTCTTTTGTGAATTCAAAAAATAACTTTGTGTGAAAAGTTAGTACCTTTTGAACAATTTCAAGTGTAGCTTCTTGTCTAACCATAAATTGTGATCTGATTTATTTAGGTAAAACAATGGAGATGCAACTGTATTTTCAAATAGAATATGCTTCCTAATATAATATGTCAGTGTGAAATGTTCTTGGCTGTCTGTTAAGCTTTTCCAGTGCCTGTAAAATATTAGAAGATCAAGAAAAAGTTCACATAAAGATGAATGAAAGAAATTTATCTGAAGAGAGGATATGTTTCAAATTCTTTTAAGAAATAAGAATGGGTGAAGTCAAACAGATCTGTCTTGCCAATAACAGATCTCTAGGGAAGAGAATAAGCATATGCACATCTCCAGAACGCTCTCCAAGCCTCCAGCATTTCCACCTGAGGGGTTGTCTTTAATAGCTTTTGATGCTGGTTTTTTGTTTTTGTTGTTGTTCTGTCAGTGTGTCTCACTGCTTTATGAACCACTGCATTCTTCTGCAAAGTGGCAAAGAATTCCACCACTTCCCTACATGCTGTATGAAGAATTAGCCCTTTTTCCTCTGCTTGTCACCTTACCTTTTTCGTTATGTCGTGTAGGGCCCACTGAAAAACAGCTGATGCTCATGACTTTCTTCACACAGCTTGGGGTTCTGCTGACATCTGTTGTGTCATCTTCTACATTGCATCTTTTCCTGTCTGAAGAGTCCTGATCCATTTTGTTGCCCTGTAGAAGGAAGGCTATTTTGTTCTCTGTTGTCACCGTGCTCTTCTGTAACCTGTTTCAGCTCTTCTATAATCCTTTTGAACTTTTTGCTCTATGTAAAGTGTTTAAGATGCAGACAAGCTGTGGATTCATTTAAGGCTTTAATGAAGTTCTTTCTCTTAACTGATAATTCTTGAATCAGATTGATTTGTTCTGTGTTGCTGCTACCTTTTTGAAACTTGTAGTGTTGTCACCATAATTAGTTTTCCCCAAAGCACAAATTACTCTTGCTTTATTTTGATACAAATTTTGTAGTGTTTTTTGAAAATTCAAATAGAAAATAACTTTTTTATGTGTATACATACAGGTTATAAAGCAGCTAAATGGAGTCTGAGCAGCTGTTTCATAGAGGCTACTATCGAAACAGTTACAACAGCATAACTAGTGCAAGCAGCGATGAGGAGCTTTTAGATGGAGCAGGTGTAATTATGGATTTCCAGACCTCTGAAGATGACAATCTCTTGGATGGTGATGCATCCATTGGTAAGTTAATTTCAGCTTAAAAGTTTGTCTGGGAAAAGTTTGTCTGGGTTGTGTTTTTGCATGTGGTGGTGTTTTTTTTCTTGGTTTTTATTTTGTTTTGGCTTTTATATGACCAAATCTGATCATTTTCTGTTAAGATGATCTGTCCTTCAGAGAGACACTTTAAGCCTGAAAGGGGTTGAACATTTTTCTGTGTGCTTGCCTAACAGTCACATTGCGTGGGATGGCTTTTGATATGAGGCAGATGTTAACATGCTGCTGGCAAATGTGAAACTTGCTGTCAGGTAGAAGGATGGCTTATCTGCAGTTACCTGGTCTTTCTTTGCAGTGGGATTTTGGAAGTCTCACTCTCTCCAATGTTTCTTTGATGCAAAAATTAACAGGCTGTTTTAATCATTGCTTCTAGAGATAAATCTGTTTTGCTTCATTCAGCTTCACCTCTGTAAAACAGAGGCAAAAGCCAGAAGTAGAGGTGTTGTTAGAAGCAACAGAAAACACAAAATGAGCTGAGTTTTTGACTAGATAAAAAGTTGCAAAGAAAACCTTCTACTGTGAACACTATAAAAGCACTGAAGTAATACCAAGAAGAATCAACTGGGAAGCTCTTATTTTTTTCTTAGTTTAAGAAAACAGTTTATAAAGTGAAAGCATTTACGTTCATTTAGCACTAGTCAAAGAGGTGAACTGAAGGAGGGAAAGAAAGCAATTTCTGTTAAAGATACTAAACTTGGTTAAATGTATACCCTGCTCACTTCCTCTTACTTTGTTTCAAATCAAACTGTGCTTGTTGGATTTTTCTTCTTTTTTAGTGCCTTTCCCTCTTTACTTCTCCCATTAGCATTTAGTTTTTTCCTTCCCTGCAGTATATGTTTTCCCTTTGCTGCACTTAGCAGTTCTAGATGGTTGCGCCGTATGGTTACAAGCATCCTTCTCACCTGTATTCCTTCTTTCTGATTAGATGTGTCTCAAATGTGCAGTTGTTTAACTTGTATGCCAGTAGAGCTATCACAAGCCAGGACACCTTCAGTTACTTGGAGAACACCAGCATGCTGAAGTCCAGTACTTAGGAGTTAGGAAATTATTAGGTGAACAACTGGCTTCAGTGTATAATTCTTTGTTCTAAGGATATGGCACTTTTAATAACGTGAGTGCCTTGCTTGTCTAACATAATATTTACCACCTGTACTGAAAGTCTGAAGCTACTCTGGTTATTGTTCATTTAAATTACTTCCATCACTTCAAGCACGAAGGAGAAATGAGTTAACAATAAAATAGTTTCAGAGCCAGTGTCCGCCTTTATGAAGGCAGATCTGTGAAATCAGATCCATAAATTGAGTCCAGACAGATGAGGTGGTTGTTTTGTTTGCAGAGCATTGGGAAGAGAGAG